>SJYO01048061.1:40586061-40975409 GCA_006410555.1 Capra ibex | reverse complement strand
CCCCCCCCCCCCCCCCCCCCCGCACCTAACGTTTTGTTCTGTGACAGGAGTTTGCTCCAAGGACTCTTTTTCCAGAGAACACGACCTTAAGCTTATCTATAACGTGGTAAAGGAGAACTTTCCAGATCGTCCTTTTCTCTTTGTACTGAGTCTCTAGTCTTGTAGTCATGTCCTTAGATATTATTTCTAAGTCTCCTGTGCCTTACACAGGTTACCTTTCCTTGACGAAGGAGAGGAAGGAAGAAAGCTACGATTAGGGTAATGTGTCCGACTGAGACGGTCGGGACGGCACCCTCGGGAAGGTTCACACGCAGACACGTCCAAGTGTGTGACGTGTGTGTATAGTACGTGTGTATGGTGCACGTTGTGGTGTGGTACGGATGTGGTGTGCGTGACGTGCGTCTGTAGACGGTACGACACGTGTGTGGTGTGTCACATGTGTGGTGTGTGAGACGTGTGTGTGGTGTGACGTGTGTGTGGTATCGCACGTGTGTGTGGTATCGCACGGATGTGGTGTGTGCGAGGTGTGTGTGTGGTGTGACACGTGTGTGTGGTATCGTACGGATGTGGTGTGTACGACGTGTGTGTGGTGTGACACATGTGTGTGGTATCGTACGAATGTGGTATGTGTGACGTGTGTGTGTGGTGTGTCACATGTGTGTGGTATCACACGGATTGACGTGTGTGTGTGGTGTGACACGTGTGTGTGACGTGTGTGTGGTATCGTACGGATGGGGTGTGTGCGACGTGTGTGTGTGGTGTGACACGTGTGTGTGGTATCGTACGGATGTGATGTGTGCGACGGGTGTGTGTGGTGTGACACGTGTGCGGTACATGTGTGTGTGTATAAGAAAATTTTGTTTTACACCAATACGATAGGAAGGGAGATAACAAAATTTTGAATGGAAAACATGTGATTTACATAGTCTTACGAACGTACTACAAAGGAATAATCACCTATAATTCAATAAGGGTTAATAAAACAATAACATTTACCATGGTATCAATTATAGAAACGGTTGTGTACGATTATAAAGTAATCCGTTCTAAGGATCTTGTAGCGATCCAGTTCACTATACGTCAGTCGCACAATCCCATAGTGACGTCATGGGAGGTTTTTCCAACCTAGCAAATCGTAATAGTGGTCGTCGTATACTTGTACTGGAGAAATGAGGTCGGAAGTGGAAACGAAGTGCGACTTTAAATAGTCATAAAAGGTGAAAAACAGTTGATCTATCCACTTTTCATAATAGCGTAACAGAATAAAACGTAAGACATAGTTAATGTTCACTTCAATCCGGTACAAAGTGTATAAATAACTAGTAAACATAAAGGTGATAACACCCGAAGGTGAGAAAGGACTCGAAGGAGTCCACCGAGTCCCCATTTCTTAGGTTGACGGTTACGTCCTCTACACCCAAGTTAAGGACCCAACCCTTCTAGGGAGCCTCTTCCTTTATCGTTGGGTGAGGTCGCAAGGACAGACCCTTTAGGATACCTGTCTCCTCGGACCGCCCGATGCCCACCACCACCCCCCACCAGTGTTTTCACAGTCTACGCTGAGTCACTGATTTGTTATTGTTGTTGTTTTAACGACATCTGATCCTAAGCCGGGGTACAACCACTCTGGACCAAAAAGGAGAAGAGTCAGTACTCTGACCATATGAAATCTCTTCAGGGGGTCGGAGAGACTACTCTCGTCAGGGGAGTTCGAACAAAGACCAAGGATTTTGGGATCCCTAATGTAGTCACTACCGGTGGTAGGTTTCCGAAGGATAAACATCTACAGATATACTACTCCGATGTATTTAGCATAAGCTAATTTTTCATCCACGTTACAGTGACTACCCTGAAAATTCCTGTACTTTCTTAAAACCGTTGTCCACCTTCCACCTAATCATTAGAATTTACCACCCAGTGTTCCATTCTTTCTACTGTAAGCTTTCCTTCCCTTCAAAACGCGTCAAGCAAAGACGATACCCATAGTACCTAGTTTGCGACCTGTAAAACGTTTTGTGAAGTTAGTAATAAACATCCTTTAGAAAGGTCTATAGGACCCATGAAACAAGAACGAAGTCAAAATGGAAATGATAAAGAGTGTCATACAGTGGGGGTTCCTTCGTTCTACTCCTGAACGGAAGACCCCACGATTGTGGAAAACTTATAAACATCTCGAGAATAGTGCGTGGGTCCGTCGTAGGTAAGGGGAGCGGTGACGAGCCGGTCGGATGTGAGACGGTCCCGAAAACTAGAATTGCGTGTTCGTCGAGGAAACTAGTAGACCCACGGCCCGAGACCTGGGAGAGTTGTCATAGTCGAATGAGGACAATTGTTTACGACGAGACGCGTCAGGGCGACAGCAGAAACCACTTCGTCTGACGTCTCTTTTATAAGGAAACGACGAGACCCTACATTTGGGGACCTCGTAAACTGGGTTGAGTTCTGAAAGGAAAAGTAACATTGACTCCAATAAAGCTCGAGTGTCAATACATTCGACCGGAAAGTTCAAACATTGTCAGTATTTTACACCCTATCAATTGGACCCCCAACCCCCTCGCCAATTGTCTTTCCTGAAAAATAACAGTAGTAGACGACTACCTGACAGAGATGAAAGAAGACTAGCCGAAAGGACCTCGGTTAGTTCGTAAAGTCGACTTTGTCTACTCGACATTTTGTCCTTGTGATAACCCTCTCTTTATCAACTGGATCTAAGGGTGATTCTGTACTGATACATGTGTAAGTTAACTTTGTCTCTTTGAAATTTCGTACTAATGATAACCCTCTGGACTTAATAGGAAGTCTCTGACCCAGTTACAGAAAATCATTGACCTTCATTAAGAGTCGTAGAATGTCCCCTATGCCGTATCGTCTACCGGTCATTTATCACCGACTTACTTATTTACTGATTAAAGATGTCTTTACTGGACGAAGAGTTTAAACTCGGGGAACTAAGATAAAGAACGAACTACCCACCTGATCGTACATGAGAGAAAAGGTTCGACACAGAATACATAATACGATAGAGGTAAAAAGGATATATTAATTTTTTTTATAAAAACAAATAATAAAAACCGATGTGACCCAGAAATAACGACCTACGTCCAAAAGCGATCAACACCACTCGTCCCCGATGAGATGAGAGATCAACGGTGCACGTTCGAAGAGTAACGTCACCGAAGAGAGCACCTCGTGTCTGAGATCCTCGTGCGTGAAGTCATCAACGCCGAACACCCGAGCTCTCATGACCGAGTCATCAACACTTTGTGACCGAATCGACGAGTCGCCGGAACACCCTAGAAGTGCCTGGTCCCTAGTTTGACTAAAGGGGACTTAACGTTCCACCGAAGAATTGGTGACCTGGTGGTCCCTTCGGAATATTTAAGAAATCATAATAAACTGTTTAAATAAAAAATAACTACATAGAGTTAAGGTGGAGTTTTAATGTGATCAGGATAAAGGTAACAGGTCTTTTTTTTTCTGTCCAACCCACAATGAGTCTTAACACAAACGCATTAGATTACACAAAGGAATTAGTGTCATCCTTCTAACACTTCTATCATGACAGAAGAAGTTCCGGTTTAAAGGATAAAGACTTTAAGTCTAGAAACGAACATTCGTCATTATGTCGGGTCACAGAATTAATGGTACTTTACACCTTCCCTTTCCCCTCGAGAGACTCCTTAAAAATGGATCTGTCATCTCGAAACATCTAATGTAGGTCGGGGAGGCTCAGTGGAATTCTTCACTTTATCTTTGTGGGACGATGTCCGGTCTCTTAGGTCTGAAGAAACACTACTTGAAAGGGTTCGTCTCTCGATGAATTCCGTCAACAACTTCAAACACTCACCCTTTGTCTCTTTAAGAGGTTCCTCAAAAGGACGACCTTCGATGTCAACCAGTCCGACGAGACTACCGTAGACGGCATCCTTGACATTTTCTGAGTGTGAGACTTTTCGAAACTTCAATCTCTGGATGAAAAAAGAGGACCATCCAAATAACGTTCTACGACATACGACATGGGTCCCTTCCCTTATGAAAGGTTGTCCTTCATCAGGAACTAGGATCTCACCATTCTTAGAAAGAACCGGAGAATTTGTAAATCCTTTATTGAAAGTAGAACCGAAAGTTCCACTGGTCTTTCTGTCAATCAAATTTTTATGAATAATTACAAAAAATTATTCTCGGTTTACAACAGAATCTGGGTCTCCTATATTTTATATCGGGACTGGACTTTCTTCGAACATGGACCACTGTCTCTCTTTACTCGTGATGTATGAACACTCGTTTACTTCTCAACCACTTTTCGAACCTCCACTTCCGAGCCGGACCCTCTTCAATCCCAAGTCTAAAATGGACTTTACGTCTTCGGATCGTAACAGGACACACCGCCTATAGTGTCCTTCAACACCTACCGGGAAAGTAGAATCTTCTGCAAAAAAGACATAGGTACTTCATGCTAAAAGTGGAGATAGAGTGAAAGGACACCATATCCGCCATTACACCTAGGACCCGGACCGACCTACACTTCGGGGAAGTCAAAAGTGGGGGAAGGCACTCGTGTCGGACATGACAGATCCTTCATCTGTATTTTGACCAAGAGATCTACTTTAAGGTCGAGGGACATGTAGACCTACGAGACTAATCACGAAACGTATTTTACGTACTGTCGTAAGGTATCAGTGACAGTCCGTTCGTACAAACGGATCTTTACCGACCTTTGTTCTAACAAATTTCTAATTCGGAGTATGGTAGTGACTCAAGTCTAATGTCTGAGTGACTTAAGAATATAGAATACTCCCACTCCTTATGGAGACTTTATGGGATCGGGTAGGGGTGTAAGACTTACGGAAACTAAAGTGGTCGTTCCCAGGTAAAAAGTGTATGTAAAACGATTAATCACTCCAGAGTGTTGACTTCGCTGAATCGTCGTCGTCGTCGTCGTCGTCGTGTACGACTGACTACAATATAATACATTTGTGGAGACTTACACCTGAACATTAACACTTGTAACTATACGGTCCAGTTTCGACCTTAAATGACCCTGTTTATATCATGGTAAGAAAGAACCGATTTCATGAAATTTAACGTCCCTTTTTTTAACTGAGTTATTACACTCGCTATAAATACCATATCAAATTCATTACCTCTTCATGGTCGTTCCTTTGTCTGACTTAAGGGTCTGGAATATCTTAAATTCTCGATCATCCTTTTTGATCCTTTTGTCTCTCATTTCCCCTCTTTCACTATATCCATCACACAGTTTTCGAATACTTGTTGAAGGTTAAAGTTAGTACAACAGTAGTAACAGTGACTGAACGGGAGGACGGTAGTCAAGTCAAGTCAAATCAGTGACTCAACACAGGCTGAGAAATGCTGGAGCACCTGACATCGTACTGTCCGTAGGGACAGGTAGTGGTTGAGGACCTCGAACGAGTTTGAGTGCAGGTAGCTCAGACACTACGGTAGGGTGGTAGAGTAGGAGACAGTAGGGGAAGAGGAGGACGGGAGTTAGAAAGGGTCGTAGTCCCAGAAAAGGTTACACAGTCAAGAAGCGTAGTCCACCGGTTTCATAACCTCGAAGTCGAAGTCGTAGTCAGGAAGGTTACTTATATGTCCTGACTAAAGGAAATCATACCTAACCAAACTAGAGGAACTTCAGGTTCCCTGAGAGTTCTCAGAAGAGGTTGTGGTGTCAAGTTTTCATAGTTAAGAAACCGTGAGTCGAAAGACATCTCAGGTTGAGAGTGTAGGTATGTACTGATGACCTTTTCGGTATCGAAACTGATCTGTCTGGAAACAACCGTTTCATTCCAGAGACCAAAAATCATACGATAGATCCAACCAGTATCGAAAAGAAGGTTCCTCGTTCGCAGAAAATTAAAGTACCGAAGTCAGTGGTAGACGCCACTAAACCCTCGGGTCCTCTTAATTCAGACAGTGACAAAGGTAGTAAAGGGGTAGATAAACAGTACTTCACTACCCTGACCTACGGTACTAGAATCAAAAGACTTACAACTCGAAATTCGGTTGAAAAAATGAGAGGAGAAAGGGAAAGTAGTTCTCCGAGAAATCAAGAAGAAGTGAAAGAAAAAGAAGGAGGACGGTACCTCTTGATCTTTTCCCCTGTTCCTGAAGGGATCACCAGGTCACCGATTCTGAGACGTGAGGATTACCTCCCCTGGGTCCAAGTTAGGGACCAGTCCCTTGATTTAGGGTGTACGACGTTGATACGTCGGTTTATTTATTTATAAAAAATTTTTTCTTTTCTTTCTCTTTCTTTGCCTATGTTCTCATAACTTCGTTACCGAGATTCTACGACCTGGTGCCCCTCGTGTCTCGCTCGAAGGTCTCCTTCCCCTTTGGTAGTCACACTCTGGATGGCAGAGGATACTCAATCTGGACGTTCCTGAATTAGTCTTCCTACGTATAGCATATTGAAGACCTCAACTTTTCACGTTATGGACCTTTCTCTTTTGAGTGAACTTCCCTAATTATCGTCTAAATTGTGACGTCTCCCTTTTTCAATCACTTTAGTTTCTGTGTCGTTGTCTTTGAGGTTTGACTTCGTGTCTCTCCTTTTTTTCACGACTTGTTTTTACTTGTCACGAAATCACGGTACATCCTTTTATCTTTTACTAAATTGTACAGTAAACTCCCCTTTTTCCCGTCTTTTTTTAAAATTTATTACCAGTGTTAAAAAGTCTTAAATACTTTTGATATTTGGATATTAGGTTCTTCAAGTTATTTATGATTCGTCTTTTTTTGTACCTTTTTTTACGATTCCTTGTAGTGTGAGTTTAATGACTTTTGGTTCCTACTTCACCCACACTCACCATTTCTTGGGCGGACGGTCACGTCCTCTGTGTCCTCTACACCCAAGTTAGGGACGCAGTCCTTCTAGGGGACCTCCTCCCGTGCCATTGAGTGAGATCACAAGAACGGACCCTTTAGGGTACCTGTCTCCTTGAACCGCCCGATGCCAGGCACCCCAACGTTTCTCAGCCTGTACTGCCTCGTGTCATATCGATCGATCGATTCCTACTTCTCTTTTAAAATTTACGTCGGGTCTCCCCACTTCTGTAATACATGTATTCTTGTTTTAATCTTCACAGGGTAGGAAGAGTCTCGGTCATTTTCGGTCTTTTGTTACCTTTCTGTAGAAATTTAACTACTTTCTTTTCACTCTTGTGTCTTCAAATATTGTTCGCTTTTATCAGAAGTTTTTATTTCCTTTCTTTCAGTAAAAGTCTGTTTGCTAGAAGTTTCTGTAAAAGGGTCGAATATAACATTCTTTACAATTTTCTTTAAGGAATCCTACTTCATTTTAGTATGATCCTTGAACTTAGAATTTTCCTCTCTTTTTGTAGGCTTTACTTTTTACATATCCATTTACGTCTTCTGTCAAATTTATCATAAATCTCCGAAATATATCCGATCTTCTCTCGTTTACTTTGGGTTTCATCTTCTTTCCCTTTTTGTTCCCGTCTAGTGTATAATTATGTAATCCTTAGTTGGTTTGTTATCTCTTTTAGTCATGGTCGTCTTCGACAAAAGACACTAATAATCTCACCAATTCTTTTTTTCTGTGTTTAGTGTTTATGGTCCTTATTCTCGCCCAGGAATATGTGTAGTATGTACATGACTTTCTTATTACTCTATAATACTTGTTAAAATATTGTTACTTAAATCGTGGAATCTAATTTACCTGTTTAATGAACTTTCTTTGTTTGGTTATACTAAGTTCTTCGTTATCCTTTATACATATCCGAATATGAATAATTTATAAACTTAGACTCCAATTCAGAGAACTATTTCTTTTAAAGTCCGAGTCTCTCAAAACCTACCGATCTAAGACGGGTCTAAGAAAGATAGTTAGAATGTCCTTGGTCTCTTCACTTGTGAAGAATTAAAATATTATATAGCGGGTCTATGGTTTAGATCTTTTACTGTAATGTTCTTTCCTTTCGGTGAACGTTTATATAAAACGCTTGTATCTCCTTCTTTAGGAATCGTGTACAACCGGTTAGTTTATGTAATTCTATACTTCTCCTGTCCCGTAGTTTAAGTTCACCCAAAGTACGACCCCGAGATTCCTACCGAATTGTATATTTTTAATAGTTCTATGGAGTGGTATAATTGTCTTATGTGTACTGGTGGTCTATGAGGATTTCCTTTAGTTGGGACTTATCAGTGACCTTCCTGACTACGACTTCGACTTCGAGATTATGAAATCGGTGGACTACACTTGTCGACTGAGTAACCTTTTCTGGGACTACGACCCTTTCTGACTCCTGTCCTCTTCCCCACTCTCTACCAACTTACCGTAATAACTGAGTTACCTGTACTCGAACTCGTTTGAGACCCTCTATCACTTCCTGTCCCTTCGGACTGACTCAGGTACCCCATCGTTTCTCCACCTGCGTTGACTCGCTGACTTGTTATTATTGTGATCCATTAGAGTCATGTACGTTCCTTTTCCTAAGCTGTTTTGGATTGTGGGTGATTATTCTTTATGAGATTTATTTGATCCTTATATCCCCTTGAAGGAGTCAGACGAGTAGATACTTTTAGGACCACAATTGTTGTATGAAGTACCTCTTTCTGACTTGTAAAAGAGAGTTTCTGACCCTTGTGCCGTTCCTACAGACAGAGAGGTAGACTCGAGTTGTAGTAGTTTTCTCCTTCCTTCCCTCTTTTCATCCCTCCCTTCTCTTTTTCCTTCCTTCCTTCTTTATGTTTAATTCTTTTTCATCATTTTGACGGAAATTTACTAGGGCAAATGTCACTACAGTTTTTGTACTTCACGGATCGTTATTTACGTTGTTTTATAACATTCTACACCAGTAACTTTTGATATTTTGTAATGACACTCTTTACTTTCTGATGGACTTGTTTATGTGACACAAATATATAACCTTCTGAGAGAGATATATGTATCAAATTAATTTTTTAAAAAAGTCGGTACGAGACACCGGATACCATAAATCAAGGGACTAGTCCCTACCTTGGTCGGGGGGACGTGACTTTCACACCTAAGAATTGGTGACCTTGTGGTTTCCCTGTGGGAGTTATATGTATATAAAATTTCCTAATTAACACCATTTTGTGTGTCATATTTTAAATGGTAGAATTGGTAGAAATTACATGTCATCGTAATTCCTATGAATGTCACAACACGTTGGTCAGAGGTCCTGTATGAAGTAGAACGTTTTGACTTTGGGACAGGGGTAATCCGTTACACTCGTTTGTTGGGAGGTTTGGTGAAAAGAGTATAGCGACTGGTCTTACTCATGGTAGAGATGGTAATGTGGTAGTCACCGTTTCCACTGACCCTGATGGTGCTACAGTATCCCTTCAGGGGACGTGGACCCCTCGGGTGTAAAGGGTTCGTACAACCCTCTAAGTGGAGGGAAGGGGAAACAATTAACGTATAAACAAAAAGGTGTAGACTCAGAGAAAGACAAACATTTATCCAAGTAAACATAGTAAAAAAAATCTAAGGTGTACATTCACTAGAGTGTGCCATAGACAGAAAGAGAAAGACTGAAGTAAATCATACTAGTAGAGATCCAGGTGGGTACAACGACGGCTACCGTAATAAAGGAAGAAAAAGTGCCGGCTCATCATAAGGTAACGTGTACACATGGTATAGAAGAAGTAGGTAAGCAGACAACTATCTGTAAATCTAACGAAGGTTCAGAACGATAACACTTATCACGACGGCACTTGTGACCCTGCGTTCATAGAAAAGGTTAATACCAAAGAGGTCTATACAGGGGTTCTCACCCTAACGTCCTAGTGTATCATCGAGGTAGAAATCCAGAAGTTCCCGGGAGGTATAACGAGAGGTATCACCGACTTAGGAGAGTTCAGAATGACAAAACAAAAATTGTTTACAATTGAGAATCTTTATAAACGCTAAATTTCTTTTTGATAGTGGGAATGCCGTCTTTCACTTCTTCTTGATTTCTCGGAGAACTACTTTCACTTTCTCCTCTCACTTTTTCAACCGAATTTCGAGTTTTAAGTCTTTTTATTCTAGTACCGTAGGTGAGGGTAGTGAAGAACCGTTTATATACCCCTTTGTGACCTCTGTCACAGTCTGAAATAAAAACCCCCGAGGTTTTAGTGACGTCTACCATTGACGTCGGTACTTTAATTTTCTGTGAATGAGGAACCTTCCTTTCAATACTGGTTGGATCTGTCGTATAACTTTTCGTCTTTGTAATGAAACGGTTGTTTCTAGGTAGATCAGTTCCGATACCAAAAAGGTTTTCAGTACATACCTACACTCTCAACCTGATATTACTTTCGACTCACGGCTTCTTAACTATGAAAACTTGACACCACAACCTCTTCTGAGAACTCTCAGGGAACCTGTCGTTCCTCTAGGTAGGTTAGGTAGGATTTACTTTAGTCAGGACTCACAAGTAACCTTCCTGACTACAACTTCGACTTTGAGGTTATGAAACCGCTGGACTACGCTTCTCTACTGAGTAACCTTTTCTGGGACTACGACCCTTTCTGACTCCCGTCCTTCCCTTCCCCTACTGTCTCCTACTCTACCAACCTACCGTAGTGACTGAGTCACCTGTACTCAAACATACTTGAGGTCCTCGACCACTACCTATCCCTCCGGACAACACGACGCCAGGTACCCTAGCGTTTCTCAGTCTGTACTGACTCGCTGACTTGACTACTTCTATGACCTTTTTCAGGGTACACGGAGAGTGGAGTAAAAGTGAGAGTACTTTTAGTATTGGAAACATGCCACGTAAACGGTGTCAATTATTTACTTACAACTGAAAGACAATGATTTCGGGTATGAAATATGTATTTGATAAGGAATCAACGAGGATTACAGAAAAAAGGACAAGGTCCTGGGACTTCTCCTGTATGGTGTAAATCAGGAATACCGCAGAATCATCTAAAACCAGAGACTGTCAAAGAGTCTATAAGGAATAAAAACGACTGGACCTGTGGGACTTCTGGTGACTAGTCCGTAAAACACCAGCCAGAGTGACAACCCTAGTAGCCTATAAAGAGAGTTCTGATCTGGTCCCGACACCAAAAACCCTCCTTCTGGTGTCTGTATTTTACGGGAAAGGTGGTGTAGTATATTTATATTCCCGTACACGCCAGTCGTACTAAATGGTGACAACTACCAGTGACTCCAGTGGACCGACTCGGACACAAACAGGTAGGGGGGAGGGGAGAGACTTGACATGAGGACTCTTCCTTCGAACGAGAAGAAAAAGGACGGTCAATTCAACTAGACAACCTCGACTCACTCCTGTCCTGAAGACAACCCTAGTACGGTCGGGAAGAAGTAGTCTTCAGAAGACCCTATTGGAACGGAGAACTGAAAGATACACCACAGGTTCAGGGTTTCCTCTGAAAAGGAAAGACGACGTCCTCATTCCCCCGGGGGTGAAGAAGTTTTTACGACAAGAACCACGATACTCAAGTAGTAGAGAGGGGAAACAAACAGGATTGTTAAGGGAAATCCTGCTGTGAACCGTCCTACTGTACCTTTCACTACACTCACCAAGGAGGACGTCGACACACTTCCCCACTTGGTGTTCTACCTCTAACACGGGGGTTCGTCTCCAGGGGTTGGAAAAGCCGTGGTCCCTGATCAAAGTACCTTCTGTTAGGGAGGTACCTTCCACCCCTTTCCCGTACCAGACGCCTACTTAGTTCACGTAATGTGCATAACACGTGAAGTAAAGATAAGAACAATGTAGTCCAGGTGGAGTCTAGTAGGCCGGAATCTAGGGTCTCCAACCCCCGGGGACACCTGGATTTCCTTTGGGGTTCACAGGAGCACAAGAGACCGTGGTCCCGTGCACGGGAAGGAGTGTAGTAACACCCGAGACCCTCTCGTCTCTCTCGACCAGACACTCCCTGAGTGTCTCCTTTCTGGTCCCGCCTGGCCCCCTCCCCACCCGTCCCACCTCCCCTCAGGGGCCCCGATCCTCCCTCCTCCCACTCCCGCCTCGTCTCAGACCCACTCAGTGGAACACGGACTGATTTTCGGTCCTCCTATACTTTCGGTCCCGCACAGTCTTCATCTACAAAAGTTTCTTTACTCGTCTGTCCTCATATTTTACGATGTCTTTTCGTTTCCGACTGTCTGACCTACTACTATTCTCGATTGTAAATGACTCACGAATAAGACTACACCGAATGGAACCACCAAGAGTGTGAGGACACACGTAGTCTTGGTGACTCTGTCCGAAGTCTCTACCACCCAGACCCGCCCCGACAAACGTAAATGTTTTCAAGGGTCCGCTACGACCGGGGTCCGACACTTGGTTTAAATCTCTTCGTGACTGAAGTGATTAAATGAAGACTGTCTACGGATCCTCCCAGGAGACAATGTGCGTTCCTTTGTCCGACTCTCTACCTCAGTGTACTGGTGTGAGGAGGGGAGGGGAGGTCATGTCTCCGACCTAAGGTTGGGTCCGGTAACGTGAGACCAAGACCTGAAGGGACCACCGAGTCTACCATTTTCGCAGACGGATGTTACTCCCTCTGGGTCCGAGTTAAGGACCCGGTCCTAGGGGACCTCTTCCTTTACCGTTGGGTGAGGTCCTGAGAACGGACCTTTTAGGGTGCCTACCTACCTCCTCGGTCGATCCGATGTCAGGTACCCCAGCGTTTCTCAGCCTGTGCTGACTCGCTTAAGTGAAAAGAAAGTGAAAGACCTAAAATTTGCGATGAGGTGTGTCACAGGATATATTAATCGAGGTGGTCTCTCTAGAGTGGTGGATTCTATCATAAGACCGACCGAATGACAGTAGATTATGTCAAAAGTTCTATAATAGGGGTTTTCCGTCGTTTATAAACTCTCGATCACTTTATTCTATACATAAAACCATTTTGGAACCAATTTGTGTTTTGGTTTGGTTTGGTCAGTAACATTCTACAGAAAGTTTCGTTAATACAATCAATGATTTCTTCCATCTTCAATTGTATTACCCACCCATTTAGAATATTTTGGAAATTCAGAAAGACCTTAAAGTTCCAAATTGGGACTTACACCTAATGATAAACGTGACTTAGCTTTTCGAAAAATTTAGATAAATGCCAAAAGAGAAGACCGAAGGACGATCCGACTCGACCAGTTTTGTACAATATATTTGTGCTACCTCTTGTACAGGTTCAATTTAAATCAATAATGCCTCGGATGTTAAACTCCGTCTCACCCGTCTATCTTGTGTGCAGTCTAGATTACTACCAGCACCAATGAATGGAGCTACTGTAGGCTATGGGAGATTTGACGACGTCAACGAGAATTCGGGAATTTTGTTCTCAGTTCTGTTGTAATTAGGTGTCAGTTCAGTCAAGTCTTTTACTTCTCTTCTTTACATAAGTCTAGTCTTACAGATGTTAACGTACCCAGAAGCCTTTTGGGAGGCGTTCGGGTGCGGCGGGTGTCAGAACAGTTTCCCTTCTCGTCGCCACTCCCCTGTCTACCTACGCGTCGGGGTCTCATTCCTGTGGGGACAGTGAACTCAAGAGGGAGTCGAAGTCGTTGTCGACTGGTCTCCTACTCTTACTCGTAGTGGTGTACGGAATAGGCAAAACCGAGTCTACCGTTTATTAGGTGGACGTTACGACCCAAGCTAGGGTCCCAGTCCTTCTGGTGGACCTATAGACCGTACCGTTGCGTGAGGTCATGAGAACGGACCTCTTAGGGTACCTGTCTCCTCGGACCATCCGATGTCAGGTACCCTAACGTTTCTCAGCCTGTACTGACTCGCTGATTCGTGTGTGTGGATAGGTAAAAGAGGTACGTTGTCCTGACTCTTTTGAGGGGATTAGTACACCAAGTCTGTGTCCACTCAATCACCAGTCTTTCGCTAGTTAGGGTGTACTGTTGTCAGAAAAACAACAGGTTGTCGGGGCGGGACATCCTACGGGTCGGAGGTCGGTGTAGGAACCGGAGAAGGACGATGTAGTCGTATCGGCCAAGAGGGTTCAGGTGAGTTCTATTTCATTTTGTGGAGGTTGTATGGAACCCTGAAAGGACCACCAGGTCACCAACCCTTAGACGGACCGTTACGTCCCCTACACCCAAGTTAAGGACCAGACTCTTGATTCTAGGGTGTACGGTGTCCCGATGATTGGGGTGCACTGTGTTGTCTCCCGGTCGCACACCGTCGATTCTGGGTCCCGTCGGTTCTATTACTTTTTGTAGAGATCAGTAACGTTTCAGGGGACTCTCCGAGAGGTAAGTTCTTGGTGACTCCGACGGGTAAGAAGGAGAAGACAGAATTTAGTAACGATGATTCCCGTTCCGGCAGAAATATCTCGAACCCATATTACTACTTCCTTAGGGAAACTAAAGAAAAAAGAGATCTACTTTGTTGAACTTTAGCTTTCTCCACGGAATTGGATAGACACCCGGGAGTAGAAGTCTCGACCTTCCTAACAAGTGCCAGGGTTTAAGATCTGAGTGTAAAGCCTAATCCGAGTACTTTCTCATACAAACCAGACAAGGACATTCTCCTACCTATCTCTTGTTACCAAACTTGTACAAACTTTTCCCTTTATTACTTACTCCTTCTTTCTAGTGACAAAGACCATGTGGTGCTTTTCGTTGTGACACAGATGTATCTCTCACCCGGGGTGGTCCTCGAAGTCCTCACAAACCGACCAAAGATGAGTGAACCTTTGAGACAACGATCAACAAAGGATATTCATTTGTACCGTCAAACGGAAAGTTCTTCGTCAAATCATTTATTAGTCTAGCCGTTGTAACACTTCAGTGACTTGACTCGGTTTCTGTTATCTCTTTTATATTTTCTGGTGCTACTCTCTGAAGTCCCTACATGTCTCGAGGGATCTCTCCGAAAGACAAACCCTCTCCTTACGTTCAGTCCTTTTGCCCTCTTATGAGATCTAGACACCGGTATGACGAATCAGTGTCCTTTCTATATGACACACGAGGCACTACACAGATAATAGGTTACGAAACTTACTTAGGTTACAGTTAGTCACAAATCGTTCTCTATTTAGCGCACAAAGTTGTTCGTCAGTCCTTTGTATCGGCGTCCGAACGAACGAGGGTCATCCTCACTACGACCCCCGACCCCAAGACACCAAACGTGTCCTGAGTGACAACATTGGTCTCTCTTGACGGTACCAAAGAGATTGAGACAGGGGTCTGACCCCAAAAGTCAAGATATACACCTTCTGTTCAAGAAAATCCACGTGACTCACGAACAGTGTAAAAATTTCTTAAGATAATATAGGTCGGTGAAGCACTTAGTGTCGGAACATCACTTCCCCGAACACATTGAGTTACTCCGATACTCGGTACGGTATGTCCCTATGTCCCGGTGGTCCTGTACATACCTACACTCTTAACCTGGTATTTCTTCCGACTCCCTACTTCTTAACTACGAAAGTTTGACACCACGACCTCTTCTGAGAACTCTCAGGGAACCTGACGTTCCTATAGTTTGGTTAGTTAGGATTTCCTTCGGTTGGGACTTATAAGTAACCTTCCTGACTACGACTTCGAGGTCATGAAACCGATGGACTACACTTCTCGACTGAGTAACCTTTTCTGGGCCTACGACCCTTTCTAACTTCCGTTTTCCTCTTCCCCCACCGTGTCTTACTCTACCAATCTATCGTGGTGGCTGAGTTACGTGTAATCAAACTCGTTTGAGACCTTCTGTCATCTCCTGTCTCCTTGAACCGTACGACGTCAGGTCCCCTGGTGTTTCTTAGTCTGTACTGAATCACTGACTTGTTAATTTAGACTCAAAGGTCGTGTTAACTAAATCGAAATGTCGTTGACACATTTACCCGTACTTTGAAGTGGACGGGGTCCCGACATATAGTCCTTAACAAATTGTTTTAAAACTAGTTCCTATTACCACATTTCACCCTTTCTTACCGAAAAACATCCAGTCTTCCTACCGTCGAGACTTTACATGATTCAAAGTCAAGTCAAATCAAGTCAGCGAGTCAGCACAGGCTGAGAAACACTGGGGTACTAAACGTCGTGCGGACCGGAGGGACAGGTAGTGGTAGAGGTCCTCAAGTGAGTTTGAGTGCAGGTAACCCAGTCACTACGGTAGGTCGGTAGAGTAGGAGACAACAGGGGGAAAAGAGGACGGGGGTTAGGGAGGGTCGTAGTCTCAGAAAAGGTTACTCAGTTGAGAAGTGTACTCCACCGGTTTCATGACCTCGAAGTCGAAATCGTAGTAAGGAAGGTTTCTTGTGGGTCCTGACTAGAGGAAAGTTTACCTGACCAACCTAGAGGAACGTCAGGTTCCCTGAGAGTTCTCAGAAGAGGTTGTGGTGTCAAGTTTTCGTAGTTAAGAAGTCACGAGTCGAAAGAAGTGTCAGGTTGAGAGTGTAGGTATGTACTGATGACCTTTTTGGTATCGGAACTGATCTGCCTGGAAACAACCGTTTCATTACAGAGACGAAAAGTTATACGATAGATCCAACCAGTATTGAAAGGAAGGTTCCTCATTCGTATGATTTAAATCTGTAGAGACTTGGAGTTACAGACGTAGACTCTACTCCCAGTGTCATTCTTATAAACACGAACAATAGAGACAAGATCCGAACTTGCTCAATTTGACATCCCTTCACGAATCACTGATAACTCTCGATATGATTGAGATATAGTATGGTTAATGTAGTACTATCATAACATCTTCAGTGTAAAAACAAAATTTTCGTAGACCTGTCGTTCGTTACAAGCCAGTGTAGTATTAAAGTTAATACTCTTTGGTACTAATACTCTCTAGACTTACCCCAAAAGAGATGAAGACACACAAACACGAATCATTGAGACAGTACAGGTCGAGAAACACTGGGGTACCTGACATCGGGTGGTCCGAGGAGACGGGTACCCTAAGAGATCCGTTCTTATGACCTGACCCAACGGTAAAGACAGAGGTCCCCTAGAAGGACTGGGTCCCTAACTTGTGTGTAGAGAGTGCAAAGGACGCGACCATCCGTCTAAGAAAGGGTGACTCGGTGGACCCTTCGGGAAAGAGAGGAAGATCACAACAGAATTAGTCAACCCCGACGATAGTGTCTTATGGTATCTAATCCACGAATATTTGTCGTTTGCGAATAAAGAACGTCAAGACCTCCATCCGTTCGGGTTCTAGTTCTACGGTCGTCCGTCTGAACACCCGTCCTCCCGAACTCAGGTCCAAGTACCTACCGATAGAGAGTCGTCTTTGTGGTGCACCACCTTCCCCGTTCGCTCGAGGAAAAACTTTTCACAGAAAAAAGTTTCCCGTGACTAAGACAAGTGTCCCGAGGTGGAAGTTCTGGAGTAGCGGGGGTTTCGGGTAGAGGATTATTGAGGTATAACCTCCTAATCCTAAAGTTGTGTCCTGAGCCCCCTGTCAGCTCGATATTGGCCGTAAAATTTCCACTTTTACTTTGTTACTCTCCACACATTTTAGGGTTCCAGTACCAGGTCCTCTCTTGTAGTGGTCGAAGAGGCACTGGAAGAGTGGGAGTGGGGAGGGAACAACCTTCGACCGACGACCCTCCCACCGGGAACGAGACTTTCCTACTTGACCACGTTCACTTCCACTCTGTACTTCAGACTCCCGTCCCCTTCACCCAAAAGAGAATTCGGTTACTCTTGGGGACAAGTACTACCTTACCACCGGACACGGATACCGGGAGTAGGTCGAGGAGCGGTCCCCGTTTCATTGGGTTTTCCTCTGTCCATAGAGACCCGGTGGGTCCGGTCGGGACACAGTCGTCGTCGTGATGGAACTCCTTTCTGTGAAACGTGTACGTGAAACGTGTGTGTCCGGAACTATAACTTACTTGAACGTAGAAACAAAGCAGGATACGTGAATGGAAACTAAATCACATATAAATTTAACTGAGGTGACACAAGGATCTATAAGGAACGTACACACACCGTAAAATTAGGGTAATAAGAGGGAACCGTCTTACCAGGATCACTAACGGGCACTGTCCATCAAGAATTGTAGGGTTCCTACCGTTCTTACCCGTATCGGGAGTTTATTAGTATCGCACAGAAACTTGTTTTACGAATGTTTTATTTGTTTAGGTTTGTAGTTTCGTCACCCTTCTACTTTGTCATTCACTTTGTTCCCACGTAATCCTCTCTTGAAGTCTCTCAATCCAACATGAATCGAAAGTACTTTTACTCTTAATAATGGTTCCAGGACTCACTCTGCGAAACGTGACAAAACCGTTGTAATGAATCAAAGTTAGGTGTCGATGATTTAGTGGGAACCGAAGAAAAACTCACTTAGTTTTGACGAGACATGGTAGGACTTGTTAAAACTTCATTAAAAGGTCTTTACGAGTCACTTTATTCTATACAAATGACCTCGAAAGGTTATTCTATGCAGTATTGAAAATTTATCGTGACTGAAACTTTACCTTGTTACTACTTACAGAGGTCACTCTACCTCTGACACCAACATTTGTCGAGTGACTTACACACACATATTGTAGATAGAGAAGACACTAAACGTCAATTACCTGATTTCTCTTTTTTCAAAGTCAAAAATTTAAAAAAGTGATCTACCTTTGAGAGATAATTTGTGAGTGTGTAAGTGTGCGAGTGTGTATAAAATTAATTCATGAACTAATTTCGTGAACGTGCTGCCATTCACGTCCTTTGGAGGACCCGGTCCAAAATCGGAACGATGGTAGTAAAGGTAAAACATCTCTCTATTGGTTCAGGATAACGTTTTCTGGGACTACGACCCTCTCTAACTTCCGTCTTCTCCCGTTGTCTTCTACTCTACCACCCTACCGTAGCAGCTGAGCTACCTGTACTCAGATTCATTCGAGGCCTTCTACCACTTCCTGTCCCTTCGGACCGCACGACGTCAGGTACCCCAACGTTTCTCAGCCTGTGCTGACTCGTTGACTTGTTGTTGTTCTCTGTTTACCGGATCAGCGAGTCAAACAGGACGCACCTCTCGCCTGGCACGTCTCTTGGAGACTCTCCGTTCTGAGTGGAGGGGCTCGTCCAGGTCGAGTCTCGGCAAGAGACGACCCACCACCGGACCGGGGTGGGACGTGGTATAGGGGCCAGAGGACACAGGGACAGAACCGAAAGGACGACCGGCGTCGGTTTTGTTTTTAGTGACGTCCGAAACTTTCCTAGACGGACCCGGTACGTCTTGAAGTTTTCTACGGGGTCTATCGTTGCGGAATTACCTATGATTACCCAGACTGGAATCGACTAATTTAGGTCAGACCCGGTAAACCGGGGACGTCCATAATCTCCTTCCGAAAATCCCTCTGTTATTGAAGATAAAAGGGACGTGACCCGAAAGACATTTACTCTTATATCTTGAGGAACACGACAGACCCGTATACTCACGGACGACGAAGACTCCGTCCAAGTGGACATTAGTCGGCAACAGGGACCAGTCCTTCAGCTCTCTGGGACTCCGTCGTACTGAACGGTGCACAGGACGGTGGTATGGGAGTTGTGCTCTGGGTGGTGACTCGGGACATGGAACGAAGACACGATAGGACAGGACTGTTGGTTACTCCCGCTTTCTCCTCTCACTTTTACGACCGAACTTTGAGTTGTAAGTCTTTTGATTCTAGTACCGTAGGCCAGGGCAGTGAAGTACCGTTTATCTTCCCCCTTTTCGTCTTCGTCACTGTTTAAAATGAAAGAACCCGAGGGTTTAGTGACGTCTGTCACTGACGTCGGTACTTTAATTTTCTACGAATGAGTAACCTTCCTTTCGATACTGTTTGGATCTGTCGTATAATTTTTCGTCTCTGTAGTGAAACGACTGTTTCCAGGTATATTAATTTCAATATCAAAAAGGTCATCAGTACATACCTACACTCTCAACCTGGTGTTTCTTTCACCTTCGGTTTTTTACCTACGAAAGTTTGACACGACGACCTCTTCTGATGACTCTCAGGGAACCTGACGTTCCTCTAGGTGGGTCGGTTAGGATTTCCTTTAGTCAGGACCTATAAGTAACCTTCCTGACTACGACTTCGACTTCGAGGTTATGAAATCGATGGACTACACTTCTTGACTGAGTAACCTTTTCTGAGACTACAACCTTTTCTAACTTCGGTCCTCCTCATCCCCTACTGTCTCCTATTCTACCAACCTACCGTGGTGGCTGAGCTGTCTGCACTCAAACTCGTTCGAGGCCCTCTATCACTTCCTGTCCCTTCGGACCACACGACGTCAGGTACCCCAACGTTTCTCAGTCTGTTCTGACTTACTAACTTGTTGTGTTGTTGTACCGATTGACCCATTGTGGTAAAGTCGTCAATAGGACAGGAGGATGAGTGAGAGTGGACCTACAACCTTTGTCCGACGGAGGTCCCTACCGACAGTGTGGAACTTAACAGATTCGGTCTCAATCGACGACTCCAAATGATACATGTATACACACACATAAGACCGAAAGGTAGTCTTGAGTCTTCTAAACCTAGCCGACTCGGTCATAGGGGACCGAAGACTCATGAGACCGGGGTGCTCCTACGGCACCGGGACGAACGGAGGGGCCGGGGGTCGTGGCCGACATAGAGGGTCCGTCGAAGTTCGTAGAAGCCCCGGTGTCGCACACACGAAAAGAAGAGAGAGAACAGGGAGAGAATACTGTCGTCACTGTTTGAGAGAAGACGACCGATAAGTTGCATCACGAAGTAAGAGATCGACGGAGAGGAAGACACTTCCGACTCTCCTGGATCTCCAGTGGATTTGGTCCTCTCCGACCTAGGTTCTCTGTAAGTCTCCCTCCTAGAGTCTTAGACCGTCCCAACCCGAAGGGTCTCTTCGGAGTTCCTACTATAGAGATTCCAATCCAACAGTCCTCATTCCCCATTACAGTTGACCATTTCTTTCTTAGGAACAAACTTCCTTCTTCTCTTACACATACCATACACCCATTCTTCCCTAGCCTAACCCTACACAAAGTAAACCAGTGATCACCTTATGGGTCCGTCTCCATGTCTCGTTCGCGACTCATGAGAACGGGGTACTCCTACGGCACCAGGACGAGCGGGGGGACGGGGTGGGGGGGTCGTGGCCGACCTTCGTCAAAGTCCACGAAGAGGTTTATGTCCTCTTTGTCTTCAGGTGTTCCGGGTGGGAGATGATAAGAAGTACCACTTAGAGGAGAGCCAGGAGTCCTATATCGAGTTTCCGACGGGGGAGGTACCTGGGACGACGTAAATAATTTGGCGTGACATAAACAAATATGAAGTCGACGGGAACACCGAGTCTGGTATTTCGCAGACGGACGTGACACCCTCAGGGTCCAAGCTCGGGACCCAACCCTTCTAGGAGACCTCGTCCTTTACCGTTGGGTGAGGTAATAAGAACGGACCTTTTAGGGTACCTACCTCCTCGGGTCATCCGATGTCAGGTACCCCAACGTTTCTCAACCTGTGCTGACTCGTTGAAGTGAAGTGAAGAAGTTATATCGATATTGAATGACTCGAGGAATTCATTGCACAAAAGGTGAAACGTGAATATGAGTTGGCTTAAACCAACTTAACTGTTTCCCTATATTTCGAACAGAAATCTCACAACGATTTACTTCAATACCTTACATGTTCCAAGGGTCCCTCCCACTTTTGTCTCCTTTCTCTTCTGGTCCCTATCTAGAGACAGAATCCCCTATGGATGTATTCTCTGCAAACCCCTTTCGTCACTTTTAACCCGCTACTGTAACTGACGGGACGGGCCGGAGGGGGAAGTCGTACCGGGCAGGTCGGGCCTCGGGCCGAGTCCACATTGACGACCCGGGGGAACGTTATGAAACGTGTACAATTGAGTCCGTTAGGAGTGACGTCGGGTTGATCACTCCTGGTTAAGAATAGGTGGACCTTGACCGGCCTCACCTGTGTGGGTCACCCACTCTCTGACCCTAAGGTCGGTCGGAGGTCCCGGGTGGGTGTCGAGCGGTACGACACGTCGATTCTGTAAGAACGACTTTCCGGTCGAGTGTTGGGGAGCCAGAGACTCAGGGTAGAGTCGAAGACTCTCTGGATCTCCTAGCGTTGTTGACCCGAGCACTGGTGGAGAAAGAAAGGAAGAGAAGAGTAAAAGAGTCCCTCAAACAGGACTCCTGAGTCGCAATTGTGTACACTGTACGACCGTTGTTCCGGACTACGAACCCCTTCCACGATGTTCCAGGACGACCGGGTGGTCTGTGCACAACTTTGGACTCCTGAACAGAGATTTACGGAGAACCTAGGTGTAGGCGGAAAGGTCAAGTCCCGATAGCTATGGGGACGGGACAACGGAACGACTGGTGTCGACGTCACGTGCACTTAACGGGTAGCGGAGGAGCACCGAAGTCGGTAAGACGTGGTGGGGGTAGGGACGTTCGACCTCCCAGGGAGACAAGTCGACCGACGACCCTTGTGACAATAGAAGTCTACGTGTCGGGGGGCCAGGTCGGGGAAAGACTAGAGGTCGGACGGTAGTGATGTTTCTAGAGAGGAAGTAGACACAAAAATCCAGGGAACCAAATATGGAGACTCCATCAGAATGGCGCAAGATGAATCACCTTCAACACACGTGTGATTAGACAAGGGAAAGGTTCCGTTATTTTAGAAACTCCCGACTCTCACAATGAAAGTACAAAAAGAAAGGACATCCAGTTAAGTCACTGAACATAAACCAAAGTTAGTCAAGTCAGGTCAACGAGTCAGTACAGGCTGAGACGTCGGGACACCTGACGTCGTGTGGTCCGAAGGGACAGGTAGTGGTTAAGGACCTCGAACGAGTTTGAGTACAGGTATCCCAGTCACTACGGTAGGTTGGTAGAGTAGGAGACAGTAGGGGAAGAGGAGGGCGGAAGTTAGAAAGGGTCGTAGTCCCAGAAAATGTTACTCAGTCAAAAAACGTAGTCCACCGGTTTCATAACCTCAAAGTCGAAGTCGTAGTCAGGCAGGTTACTTATAAGTCCTGACTAGAGGAAATCCTAACTGATCAAACTAGAGAAACGTCATGTTCCCTGAGAGTTCTCAGAAGAGGTGGTGGTGTCAAGTTTTCGTAGTTAAGAAACCGTGAGTCGAAAGAAATATCAGGTTGATAGTGTTGGTATGTACTGATGACCTTTTTGGTATCGAAACTGATCTGTCTGGAAACAACCGTTTCATTACAGAGACGAAAAATTGTACGACAGATCCAACCAGTATCGAAGAGAAGGTTCCTCGTTGGCAGAAAATTAAAGTACCGACGTCAGTGGTAGACGTCACTAAAACCTCGGCTTTTTTATATCAGAGAGTGATAAAGGTAACAAAGGGGTAGATAAACGGTACTTCACTACCCTGAACGACGGTACTAGAATCACAAAACTTACAACTCAGAATTCGGTTGAAAAAGTGAGAGGAGAAATTGAAAACAGTTCTCCGAGAAATCAAGAAACGAAAGACGGTATTCCCACCACAATAAACGTATAGACTCCAATTAACTATAAAGAGGTCGTTAGAACTAAGGTCGAACACGAAGTAGGTCGGACCGTAAAGAGTACTACATGAGACGTATATTAATTTATTCGTCCCACTACTATATGTCGAAACTATATGAGGGAAGGGTTAAACCCTGGTCAGACAACAAGGTACGGGTCAAGATTGACAACGAAGGACTGGACGTATGTCTAAAGAGTCCTCCGTCCAGTCCACCAGACCATAAGGGTAGAGAAATTCTTAAAAGGTCAAACAATACTAGGTGTGTCAATCTTCAAAACCGTATCAGTTATTTCGTCTTCAACTACAAAAAGACTTTGATAGAACGAAGTCTTTTCGTTACTAGGTCACCTACAACCGTTAAACTAGAGACCAAGGAGACGGAAAAGATTTAGGTCGAACTTGTAGACCTTCAAGTGTCAAGTACATGACAACTTCGAACCGAACCTCTTAAAACTCGTAATGAAACGATCGCACACTCTACTCACGTTAACACACCATCAAACTTGTAAAAAACCGTAACGGAAAGAAACCCTAACCTTACTTCTGAACCAAATGTAATTTATTTATTAACCAAGTATGAATTATTTAAGAGTAACTTTTTACACCGATTATGCTATTTCCCATCCACCAGAGACCACAGTTGACCTAGTGAGTAAACTATTTGAATTACGTTTTCAAATCATGTTTTTAATCCGTGTTCACCTTGTAGGGACCACCATGTCACCTATTCTTTTAGGTGGACGGTTGCCTCCCAAATTTGAGACCAGGACCGTCTAGGGTGCACGGAGCCTCTTTGATTCGGGTACGTGGTGCTGATGACTCAGACGTGAGATCTCGGACCCCCGACGTTGACGGTTCGGATGCACGCCGTCGAAGTCTTCGGGTCCGTGGGATCTCGGACATGACACGTTGCTCTCGTCGGGGACGTCACTCTTCGGACATGTCGCGTTGGTCTCTCGTCAGGACGAAACGACGTTGATCTCTTTTCAGGCGTGTCGTTGTTCTGGGTTGCGTTGGTCTGTCTTCATTTTAAGTTTTTAATCCGTGTTCGTCTCAGTCGTTGTTTGTGGATGTAAGAGTATAGTACCATAGATGTACTATAGTCTCGGACAATTACTGGTTTTACATAGCTTGCCAGTCTGTGTACGGCTATACTCTCAGTTGCCCTATTACACTCAGGTGCACTTTATACGGCAGATTACGTTCACATACCTAATACATCTTTTGGATATTTATTTTCCACGTAAATACCTCGTATATTTCAAGGTCAAACCAATGTCAATCCCCTTACTTAGACTTACCGAGATGTAGGAACACTTTCCCTTCCCGTGTGTTCGTGTTGGTATTGATTTATTTCACCCCAAGCAGACTCTTGGACCTTTAGGACCTCAGACCCCCGTCCTGACGAGTCCAGGGGGCTCACCGAGGACACTTCCGAGCCACCACTCTCGTCTCCTTCCCTCCTCCGTCCGACTCGCTCGGACGACCCTCGGTCGAGCGACCCCGGACCTTACGTCCACGTCTATTTCGTTCCCCCGACACCCCTGGCTCGGAGTCGAGACTTCGGTTTCCCCGCCCCGTACCGGTACCAGGTCCGTCGCCACTCTAGGACGTTCCGGACAGATCTAGTGGGCTCCTATAGAGACTGATAGTGTGCTCTCAGTCCCTACTCCCTTTTAAAGAGACGAGAGGACGGACTAAGACCCGTGAGTCACGAGACAACTCTCCTTTGTCTAATAAGAATCCGTCGGTCGGAAGAGACACTGTGTCCCGTCTTACAGGTCAGAGACATCATTAAGTTTTGACCTCGAGTAAAATTTCACTTGACACACACAAAGACCTCCCCCTAGGAGACACTGGTCGTAGGGGCACTATCACATGCGAGTCGTCGATTCCTCCTGACGACGTAAGTCACAGGACAAGCTCGGAACCGGAGCGAGTCTAGACAGTGGGTTCCAGCTTAATCGTAAATACCTAGTCCTACACTTCTCTTTGAGTAGTCCTCTGGGTCGACCTAAAGCCTGAACTCAGGATCTCAACAGAGAATGATTTACCCCAACGCTTCTCAGCCTGTGATGATTCGCTGAAGTGAAAGTGAAAAGTGAAAGTACGTAACCTCTTCCTTCACCGTTGGGTGAGGTCACAAGAACGGACCTCTTAGGGTCTCCGTCCCTTCGGACCACCCGACGGTAGATACCCCAGCGTGTCTCAGCCTGTGCTGACTTCGCTGAATCGTCGTCGTCGTCGTCGTCGTTGTCGTCGTCGTCGTCGTCGTCGTCGTCGTCGACAAAATGACTTCAAACACTTTCAGATATATCGGGTCACGGACCGTGTCTCTTCATAATTTAAACCCAGTCAAATAAAATTCGTCTAAAATTTGATAAGTTTCACTAGTAAAATCAAAGGCTTCACGAAGTGTAAAAGATTGACCAAAACAGGTAAGTGTTGTGTGGGGCACCAAGTGACTTATTACTGTCAGTGACTTATTACTGTCAGTCAACGAAACTTGGTCAGAGCTATCGCGTCTTAGAGTAGAGGCTGACCTTCGTCTCTCACTCCACCCCTTTGCCTATGACTTCGAGTCCTCTGTTCTCAGGTGACCTAAGTCCCTGGGACTAGAGTAGACCTGTGGGGCGGACCACTCCACTCTTCCTCAGTGTTTAATGGACGGAGAGAACCCTTACCGATTGTCAGGGTACGACCAGACCACAGTTGGGGTTCCTCGACCCCTTTCGTCTCCTCTACTCTCGACTGGTCATAATTGAATAGTACTACCGGTGTTACCTCGTTGAGAGTAGGTTGGTTTCCACACCTTAATCGCCCCACAAGTCCACCCTTCCCCACTACGTAATGCCTTCATCGTGGACAACTGACAATGTGTTCTTCGAGGTGGTAGTACAGTAGACCTTCGTTCTCCAGGCACACGACCTCTATGGGGCAACAAAAGACCCGGGTAGAGATGTTATGCCAAAAACGTGGTGGACGACCGTTTCTTGTCACTAGGATGGAGACTAACTCCCTTCCATACATAAACAGATTTGAGGGACACTCGTTCCGAGACCCATCTAGTTTTAACTAAAACAAATAACGTTTGTACATCGCTGGGTGACCACTTGACGTAGGTTGAGGAACAGTGGTGGAACAATTGTTCAAAATTGAACACGGTCCACTATGTGTGTCCACAAAAGAAAGACTTTCACAGTAGAATTATACTCGAATAAAACCTGATTCAATCACCCTTTCCTCCGTAATAAAGGTCACTAATTCTCCCTGTCGGATGGGTCATGTGGACAGATCGTATGTCCAATGAGAAAGAAGTCTTTCGTAAAGGTCCGACGGGGGTAAATTTTTACGACCTCGTTGTATTAAATACATAAACGAACAAATAACGCTTCCTTGGTACATCTAGAAACACTGACTCTTTGTAAAGACTTTGTTAGGGACTCATAGTACAAGGTGGAACTCGAAACTTCACCGAAACAACCCACGCTAAAACCCTTTATGTGACTCTGTAAAAGTATCGCGGCGAACCCTTCCTTAAACCGAAAATTCACAAAAGAGAAGACCTACTCTGTAGACTCGATTTAATTATCCCCTGGTTATCCGACTTCGGAATGGTATTGACAAAGTCTAAGTTGAGATGGGGACGACTATGACCTCTATTAACCTTGTTTACAGAAACAAGGGACGTATGTAAAAACCCTTAAACAAAACTAAAACTTATTCACAGAGCTTGGAGGAAGGTAGAACAGGAGTCAGAGAGGAAGTGGGCAAGGTAGGTAAGACAGGGTAGAGCGAGGAGAAGTTGAGTTATAAATAACTCATCAGTGGTGGACTTCCCGGACATAAACCTTCTGTGAGTTCCTCTGTATTGTCACTTCTACTCCAAGTGTAGGAGTTTCTTAGAGTACGAACGAAATCCTGTCTTCTGTGTACGGGTTTAGAGGAATCAGGTGTTAGAATAAGGGAAGCCACCTTGTCGATTTATTTTGCAGGGACTTTACGGTTCCTCTCCGTCTACTAAAGTCGACTAAGTGTCTCCTCAATCTTTTTTTGGTATGTCTTTATGAATTCTCCTTTAGACGGGGAGTTTAGGAGTAAAAAAGAAAATTGACTGAAGTAAAGAAAGAAAGATTAGTTTCATAGAAAAGGTCTGAGTTTAAGAACAAGTACAGTGTCCAAAGGAAGACGGTTCCGTGTCCGGTCCTCCCACCCGTAAATTATGTGAGACAATTTGAGAGAAAACCACCCATATTTTATAAAGTCATCGGAAAACTTTTTTGTAGATACAAAAATTGGTAGTCTTCGCCTACTGACAATTACTATTCGGAACAAGGTTTACGACGGAGGGGACCTTCGTTTGGGACGTCGAGACAAACAATGACCTTTCACCGTAGACCTTTTCATGAAGACTAGATTATAACTTCAACAGAAGAGAACGAATTCGACAAGGTGTACCTCGGTTTACGTGTCTTACACAGACCCTCCGCTAAAGTTTCTGCCTCCTTAACTTAAGTACGAACCACCGTTGTAGTTACAGAAGGTCCGAGAGTATTGGGAAAACAAAAGGTTTATTTAGGTACTTTGTCTACACTGTTTGCCTAGGACTTCTCTACGGTCGCACTTCTCTTGGTCGGCGCAATTTCATTTTCGTGTTCCCGGACGTAAACCTTTACGACGGAACCAAACATCGAAGTCTAGAACAAACCTCGTTTACTTTAAGGTAGTATTCAGTTACTTCAGTACGAGTCGCGGAAAGTTTTGTTTCCTCGATTATATTTTCCACTGTGATAAAATATTATCAAATATGTTTGGCCTCGTTACGTTCCACCACCTTTTAGAGTAATCAAATGACTGTATCTTCAAGTCATTAACGGTCCTTGCATAAAAGAGAGTTTTTATGTACAATATAAGGATTAGTTGATCCTAGTTTATTTTCGTACGAACGAATCAGTGAGACAGTACAGACTGAGAGACGCTGCGATACCTGCGGTCCGGGGAGACAGGTACCATAAAGGGTCCGTTCTTATGACCTCACCCAACGGTAAAGGAGGAGGTCCCCTAGAAAGGCTGGGTCCCCAACGTGGGTTCAGAGGACACAGAGGACGTGACCGTCCACCGAAGAAATAGACGACTCGGTAGTCCCTTCGGGGTTATTTTAGAATTTACTGTAGTTTACTTACTTTTTTTAGTGGGCTCCCTTATGTTCTTCTGAAATTAAAAAACTTGATAAATGTAAGGTTTATGGAGAATAGTAATCCCTTATTTATATATCAGTCGATTATTTGCATTCAATCGGATTCTTTACTCTAACATTTTAACCCTCTAGACGATATTTAGGAATTCCTTTCGATTATAAGGAACAGATTAATATAAAACCAAATCAAAACACTTTATAGATGGGTAGGCCGAGGGGGCGGGGTGGAAAGGTTTACACAAAGAATAGACTGTTTTCTAACCGGCTAGAAAAGTAAAATCTACATCTTAATAGAAAGAAGAGACCTCCTCCCAAACCTGGCCAGCTGAAGACCCTTACGCAGGAACGAGACAGTAAGAAGTAACGTCGTCTTTGGAACGTCTCGACCCGCACATTGTTGTAGTCTGTCTGAAGCGAGACAAGACCGTTGTGTCTCCGTAACTAACATCTACTCAGCGGACCCCAGAAGAGATAGTAGACCCTAGGACGGTTAGAACGAGAAAGTTCCATTAGGTAGTGGAGGTTCGACCAATGACAGGGGGCGGGGAGGACCCTCCTACGGGACCCCAGGGAGTACCCGTCCCGGTGTGAGTTGGACCGGTGAGTGCCGGAAGTCGAGACGACCCCGGGGTTCGGTCCAGGAGCCAATTTTTCCATACCCGAGGGACAGACTGTCGGACTCCAAGCTCTATGGTCTTAAATTCAAAAATTACTATTTGTAAACTGACCATAAACGTTAAATTTGATATTTTATAACAAAGTCTTTTTTTTTAAACATCGTACATGTCATTGAGATATTGTCTAAATGACATAAATGTCGAAAAATAATCCTTTTTTCGTCAGTAGCCGGTAATAAATTTGACCTCTGACACCGACAAGTCAACGAGTCAACACAAGTTGAGAAGCACTGGGGCACCTGACGTCGTCGTGTGGTCCGAAAGGAAAGGAAGTGGTAGAGGACCTCGAACGAGTTTGAGTTCAGGTAACTCAGCCACTACGGTAGGTTGATAGAGTAGGAGACAGTATGGGAAGAGGAGGACGGAAGTGAGAAAGGGTCGTAGTCTCGGAAAAGATTACTCAGTCGAGAAGTATTGTCCACCGGTTTCATGACCTCAAAGTCGAAGTCGTAGTCAGGAAGGTTACTGATAAGTCCTGGTCAAAGGAAATCCTACCTGACTGACCTAGAAGAACGTCAGGTTCCCTGAGAGTTCTCAGAAGAGGTTGTGATGTCAAGTTTTCTTAGTTAATAAACCGTGAGTCGAAAGAAATATCAGGTTAAGAGTGTAGGTACGTACTGATGACCTTTTTGGTATCGAAACTGATCTACCTGGAAACAACCGTTTCATTATAGAGACCAAAAATTATACGACAGATCCAAACAGTATCGAAAAGAAGGTTCCTCGTTCCCAGAAAATTAGAGTACCGACGTGAGTGGTAGACGTCACTAAAACCTCGGGGGTTTTATTTCAGACAGTGACAAAGGTAACGGTACTTCACTACCCTGGTCTACGGTAATAGAATCAAAAGACTTACAACTTAAAATTCGGTTGAAAAAGTAAGAGGAGAAAGTGGAAGTGGTTCTCCGAGAAATCTCTGATGAATGAAGTTTTCAAATTTGTCATACTAAAGACAAGACATATTAGAAGTTCGTTGAAATCCTTTCGACCATAATTAGAGTAACCACCTCATCCTTTCTAGTTTACCTGTAAAACGAACGAAAGAGGTCTGTATATATTGTGGTTGGTCTTTGTCATTGGTGGGTTCCTGTTCAATTGTATCTTTTGTTTCTGTCGTTCTCTCGGTCAATAATCGTTTCTATGGCAATATTACCGGAGGTATTACACTTTTTTTCTCTCTACGAAAGTCCTTCCATGGTTTAGAAGTAAAAGGTATATCTAAATAGTATATAGTTATAAAAGAACTTAGTGTTTCAAGTTCTTCTTTACACTGAAACAGTCCACGACTAGTTTTGGTTCTTTTAAGTACCACTGAAATCTTGGTCACAGTGTCCCGGAGGCTAATTTAATAAACCTAACTGTGATAACTAGATTAATGAGGTGTAAGTAATGTCTTTACTAAGTAGAGACAAAGAGAAACATGTCATGATACATTCGGACCGTCCGATGTCAGGTATCTCAACCTGACCCGACTTCTCTGAATCGTGTGTGTATTTTGAATGGATAACGAAAAGTTTCATAGACAACACTCTTAAGTACTCCGAGATCGGTTTTCCGTCGGGACCACACTTTCCGGCACTGACACATCCCCAAGACCAGGAGGGGGACCCCACATTAGACTAAAGTGTAGTCCCGTGACTAATACGACCATGACGCCCGTATCCCGATTATTCGAGTCCAGTACCCAAACTAACCTTAAACTTGGGACCGTTTCCTAGTCTCGACCCGGGTCCGACCTCCATTCCTTCCGTCCTTCCCTACCCTTGGTCCCGAGATACCGCCAGAGTTTTGTGGGGTCACCACCAAGTGTGATAGTAGACCCACTAAGACGAAGGTGAATCCTTCATCTTTTGACGTTTTCTCGTAGTAAGCGAAGGGGGTCGGTACTGTTTTTCAATCTACTAGATGTTTTCGTTCTGAGAAGACCTTCGGTAGTCCCTCGATCCAAAGTTCCGGTGGCTCATTTGTCTTAAAGTTTCTCCCTAGTCGGGAAGGTCCTCTCCGACCTAACGCTCGTGACTCTCCTCTTCCGTCGTGGTGTGTCTGTTCGCTTTTCGGACTGAGGGTTCGGGGTGCACCCGATCGTACGGGGAGTCGGTCTTCGGGTCTACCTTTCCGTCGCGGGTCGGGACTTGAGGAGTCCCGACCCCTGTCTCCTCTCGTCGACGGGAACCCTGGACGAGTTTCGGGTGGGTGCATGGGAAACAAGACCTCCCCTTTCCCGTCTTCGTCGACGGGACCCCCTCCTTACGTTTTGGGAGGACTGGGGGTCCTGGGTCCGTTGTGGGGGAACCGAAGGGTCACTCTCCTTCTTTGAATCAGATACCGGGGACCTCCTCCTTGTCCTGTGGGACTTTACTATCTAGTTAGTTGTGTCGGGTGTAGAGGTGTAAAATAAATTGTGAACGGTAAAAAAGGTTAAACTCCGTCGAATCTTATTTTGTCTTTCTTTATCATTTATATTATTTGGTTTTAGTCTTTTGTGAGACTAACATTTCCGAACAGATCAATGACAATGACTTATGTCATAAACCAAGACTAAACCGTCAGTCTCGTTTTACGATTCGAAGTCAGTCAAGTCAAGTCAGCGAGTCAGCACAGACTGAGAAACACTGGGGTACTTAGCGTCGTGCGGTCCGGAGGGACAGGTAGTGGTTGAGGGTCTCAAGTGAGTCTGAGTACGGGTAGTTCAGGCACTACGGTAGGTCGGTAGAGTAGGAGACAGCAAGAGAAGAGCAGGACGGGGGTTAGGGAGGGTCGTAGTCTCAGAAAAGGTTACTCAGTTGCGAAGCGTACTCCACCGGTTTCATGACCTCAAAGTCGAAATCGTAGTAAGGAAGGTTTCTTATGAGTCCCGACTAGAGGAAGCCTACCTGACCAACCTAGAGGAACGTCAGGTTCCCTGAAAGTTCTCAGAAGAGGTTGCGGTGTCAAGTTTTCGTAGTTAAGACGCCGCGAGTCGAAAGAAGTGTCAGGTTGAGAGTGTAGGTATGTACTGGTGACCTTTTTGGTATCGGAACTGATCTGCCTGGAAACAGCCGTTTCATTACAGAAACGAAAACTGATACGATAGATCCAACCAGTATTGAAAAGAAGGTTCCTCATTCGCAGAAAATTAAAGTACCGACGTCAGTGGTAGACGTCACTAAAACCTCGGGTTTGTTTATTTCAGACGGTGACAAAGGTGACAAAGGGGTAGATAAAGGGTACTACGATTCGAATCACCAAATTATTAAAACTAAGATTACATTCCACGAATATTTGAGGAATTTTCTCTGTAAAAGGACCACCGTTTAGGACTCCCCTAGTACAATCTAATTGGTGTTCCCTGAAGCCCACTACTTTGTCACATAAAATAAGTAAACAACCTACTTGTACACAGCAAGTAGTCCAATCTGGACTCGACTTAAACCTCTATTTTTCCGTGTCCAGACGAGGAACAACGACAATAAGTCAAAGATTCAGTGCAGACTGAGAAACGGTGAGGTATCTGACGTCGTGCGGTCTTAAGGGATAGGAAGTGATGAAGATCTTAGACGAGTTTGAGTACAGGTAACTCATTCACCACGGTAGGTTGGTAGAGTAGGAGACAGTAGGGGAAGAGGAGGACGGGAAGTTAGAAAGGGTCGTAGTCCCAGAAAAGGTTACTCAACCGAGAAGTGTAGTCCACCGGTTTCGTTACCTCGAAATCGAAGTCGAAGTCAGGAAGGTTGTTTATAGTCCCAACTAAAGGAAATCCTAACTGACCAAACTAGAGGAACGTTCATAAGTACACTCTGACACCTTAAGAACGGTACCCAATACCGTTCCTACCAGAAGTGGATCTCTGAAAAGGAACCGGTACAGTGGTCAGTAAAGACATGACCGTGAGTCGGCAGCGATACCCCCGTAGACCAGGACAAGAGGTGAACTCAACAGACGTCCGTATTTGGTTGACACTTGCAAAGGTACCTTCAAGACGAGAACTACTCTCTACTCCTCTGTCGAAAGTCTCATAGAGTGAACCCCAGTGTCCTAAGTCGTCGAGTATGACCCCTGTATAAAAAAAAAAATTAAATAATAAATAAAGACCGACAAGACTCAGAAGTAACGACACGTCCGAAAGAGATCAACGTCCCTCACCCCAGGGAAGAGATCAATACCACGAACCCAAGGAAGAACGTCACCGAAGAGAACGTCGTCACGTGTTCAAGATTTCGTAAACCCAAAGTCGTCAAGCAACGGGACTCCGTACACCCTAGAAGGGCCTGGTCCCTAGTTTGGGTACAGGGGCCCTGACCGTCCTCCTAAGAATTGGGGACCTGGTACTGTCTTCATGTCCCTACTACAGATTTTCTCCTGTTTCAGTTATGAAACCAATCCTATTCAAATTTTTAGATATAAAACCATTCGTGTTTTATTTTGAATTGACGGTTTCCTACGACATAGTGTCAATGCCTTTACAAAACAGAAAAGGTACTACTTAATCATGGAACCCCTGTAATCCAGACCAAGAAAGACAGACGGAGAGACAGGACGTCACAGAGACTTACGGAACCTACCTCTGTTTCGACGACGCCAACCTCGAATAGTCAGTGAGCACCAGAAACGACGGGTCCCTTCGTGTTCACAGGAAAGAGGGGTGTTTAGTAAAAGGTCGGGTCCTCTTTGTAAGTCCTTTGTAGAACGAGTCGTTCACAGTAAATTCAGTCAGGACGTCTCTGAGCAACCCTAAGTCATGAGGTCCTTATTTTTCGGAATACTATCTTATAAATAGTGACCCATTTAATAGAGACCGGTCTCGACAAACCTTGGTCAAGTGACAGGGGTCTCCTTTCGTAGATTTCTTTCCAAGGTAAGTGCAGTGGTGATTCTTAGTACTCGAAACGCCAAGTAGGTGTATTCTCTGTGGTGCTGGTGAAAAGTAGGATGTCAATGGTCAGCGTTCGCACCCCTGAGTAGATAAAGGTATGGAGTAAAAAGGTATCATAGAGTTCAAAAGGGCGATCAACGAAGGATACGAGGCAACGAGTCAGCACAGTCTGAAAAAGTTGGGGTACCTGCTATCTGACGGTCCAAGGAGACAGGTACCCTGAAAAGGTCGTTCTTATGGTCTCACCTGACGGTAAAGGAAGAGGCCCCCCATGAAGGATGAACTTGAAATTTTCTCTTAAAACCGTAATTAGTTTTGTAAATAGTGAAGTCTCTCACTTTAAGGAATACCCGGTTGACATACTTTAAATAACACCCTTGTCTATTAATAGACGTCTCGAAGATCTTACAGACGACCCCACTTGAATAGTCGTTAGATCAGTAGGTGTTGGGAAACTAATAAAAATCAAGTTCCTTTTAAAGTCTTTAAGATGTACTCCAAAATAAGTACGTTGAAAACCGATCGCTTGAGTATACCGTCGATCAAAACGAAGGACCTCCTGCTCGACCAAAATTAAGTTACTTCACTTACCTTTATAGGTCTGCTAGAGACACGTATTTTATTTCGTCTTCCCAAATAAATAAAAAAAACGTCATAAGCAAAAAGTTTTCATCAAACATTAAATTAGTTCTATTCTGAACTAGGTTACAGAATTTTTACCGAAATCTATAATATCTTTCTTAGTCGGTAAGATTTTCTATAGACTAGAAAATAAATTTTAATTAAGTCATAATAAACGTATTACAACAGTAACAAGTCAGCGATTCAGTACAGACTGAGAAACGTTGAAGTACCTGGCGTCCTCTGGGGTACCCCTAACGCTGGGGTACCTGGGGTACCTGTACGGTCCGAAAGGGTAGGTAGTAGTTGAGGACCTCGAACGAGTTTGAGTACAGGTGACTCAGTCACTACGGTAGGTTGGTAGAGTAGGAGACGACGGGGGAAGAGGAGAACGGGAGTTAGAAAGGGTCGTAGTCGCAGAAAAGGTCACTCAACCGAGAAGTGTAGTCCACCGGTTTTACAACCTCGAAGCTGAAGTCGTAGTCAGGAAGGTCGCTTATAAGTTCTAACTAAAGGAAATCCTAACTGACTAAACTAGAGGAACGATAGGTTCCCTGAGAATTCTCAGAAGAGGTCGTGACGTTAAACTTTTGTAGTTAAGAAACCGTGAGTCGGAAGAAGTACCAGGTCGAGAGTATAGACATGTACTGATGACCTTTGTGGAAGGCCAATAACTCCGAGGTTGGAGTAGTGGTCTTCCTTTTTTTAGACGAAGTCACTTGAAAAGGAATCTCCTCGTACTGACTACAACTGATAACTTTACAGACCAAGAGTCTTGAAGTACAGGTGAGTGAGTCAGTGACTCGACAACTGTTATGCTTGTGGGTCCGGGAGTAAGGTCCGGGGAGAACACCTCGTCTCCTACGACATTGTCAGTATTCACATAGTGGATTTCACGAAGCACAGAAATACTGATATACGTTTAACTCCAGTGAAACCTCTACGTTTCTACTAAGCACGTCACACACACTAGAGATAAAATGTATGTGTTTATACGTGCACATTTATGTGTACGAAAAGTTCGCAGACTTTTTAGTTAAGGTTCACAATCTATTCCTTTGGTAAAACCGAGTGTTCGGTCAAAACAACCGAAGAGGGGTAAAAAGGGAAGGAAGGGTGTAAGGGATAGGAAAGGAGAGAAGTCAGACTCAGGACCCTCTGACTGGGGACACTTGAGGCAAAAAGTCGAGGGGGAGTCGGTCAAACCCGGACCGGTATCCTACCTGACGTCCTCCCCTCTTCACCCCAACGGGGAAAGAGGCGAGGGGCACAACCGGGATGGTAAGTGCATTACTGACAGACAGATTCTTGCATCGACGACCCCAGACCAGTGGATGGGAGGAGAGCGGAGGGGTAGTTCGGGTCCCCTTGGACTGTAAAAAGGAGTACAACGAGTGGAGACCCACAAAGTCTTAGGAACCCCCCGGGGACACCCACGGGGTGACGAGACACGTTTCAGAGACGTAACACACTCCACCACCGGGAACCTACTTGACCACAAAGGGTGTCCCCGAGACTGTGTATTTATCCCGAGTCCCAATGGAGAAGATCGGGACCCTGGGTATCGACCCCTCCAGTTTCGTTGTTCCCTCTTGGAACGATAAAATGAGTCCTTCAGGTTTGCCGTACTAAACACTCTGTGATTCTTCGAGTCTGAAAGTCCTTCCCAAGGAGGTGGTGGAAAAAAAAAAAAATGACAACGAGTTCTCTGTACTCATCCTAAATGACAGGTTAAAATATCAACGTCAACTGAAGTATAGCTGAATATTCAGTTAGTTGACTCTTAGATCAGATCGCAAAGATTACTGTAATAATATCGTATTAGACGACATCTCAAAACCCTAATTCTTTAACCGTGTCCTGTAGTAAAGGTTTCCGAAAAACCCAACCCTACGAAGACCCTTTCTTCGTTTTTCCTCTGTACGACAGAACCCTTTGAGTCGTTTTAAAATGACTTCTTCAGTTAGGACCGGAATCTACACGACCGGAACTTAAAAATATCCTATGTGGGGGTGACAAAGGTACTTAGCCAAATAATGTAAGGGAAAGACTAATATGACGGACGGACTCTCCCCTACCTTAACAGAAATACGTAAAGGGATTGAAACGACCGTTTCCTGTTGAGTCATTTGGGTTTGTCTACCCGTGTCCTACGAGACGGTCAGTGTCGCTCCGGTCGGAAACACAGAAGACGAAGAGGAAAGATGACGGAATAGACTCTTTCCTTTCACTTAAACGAGTCAGGTTGAGAAACGCTGGGTTACCTGACTTCGGATGGTCCGAGGAGACAGGTACCTTAAAATGGATGTATTCCGACGTGTTTAAAGTAGACAATCAAACCTAAGGTCACAGAACCACCACGACCGTACAAGAAGCGTCGGTGATCGGTTGACGTAGAGGATCCACTAAAGAAGAAGTCGGAAGAACAGGTGCTGAGGGAGGTCTAACGAAGGAGTGACTTATAAGAACTTTTGACTCCAGTTCTTGTTGACCTTTGCGGGTCTCGAATCTGTTAGAAGTAGTGACAAATCTTCATTTGACCTCTTACTAGTGTATCTCGGTTTCGGGGTTGTAGTAGGGAAGAAAAACATAAAATAAACTGACGTGTCCCAAAATCAACACCGTACGTCCTAGAAAAATCAACACGAACACCCCAGATCAAGGGACTGGTCCCTAGCTTGGACTCGGGGGACTTGAACCCTCTCACCTCAAAATCGGGGACCTGGTGGTCCCTTCAGGTAAGGGATTAAGTGGGGAAGACTTTGAGGTCATGTAACCGGTGGAGTACTCTTCTCAACTGGGTAACCTTTTCTGAGACTACGACCCTCCCTAACCCCAGTCCTCCTCTTCCCCTGTTGTCTCCTACTCTACCGACCTACCGTAGTGACTGAACTACCTGCACTCAGACCCACTTGAGGTCCTCAACCACTACCTGTCCCTCCGGACCGTACGACGTTAAGTACCCCAGTGTTTCTCAACCTGTACTGACTCGTTGACTTGACTTGACTTGCCTTGCACCCACTCCTAGTGACAAAAGGTACCTATCTGTGTGGGGTATCGAACCAAAAATGCACTTTCGTGTACACGTCTGGGACTTCGACATTTTGATTCGACTACTACGTATAAAAGTATTTTATTAGACTCGAGAAATTTCAGTCAGGAGACGAATTCAGTAAAGGTTGAAGATTATAGAAAGAATAATTAAGATCTTCCAATATTTAGGTCTTTTAAGATAGATTAAAGATTGATGTACTAACGTTCACATATATAGATTCCTAAAGGTGGGGGACGTAGACTTCGGTCAAACCTAGTAATAAAACAGTTACCTTCGAGGTCTAGAGATGTCAAAATACTATAGTCTTGATTTAGTAGAATGGTGATTAGAGAAACAATTGACCTAACAAAGACTTACATAAACAGAATCAAAATTATAAATAGTTTAAATGTGTACAGGAATCAAGTTCGGTTGTTCGACCAACACTTTTGGAAGAAGTGGGAGAAGAGGGGAGTGAAAAATGAGGCTCTGTTGGTGCAAATGGATAAAATCCCATATTAACAATGAAATGAAGGTAAAGAGATTACCGTCCGAACATAGAGATGAAAAGTTAAAAAATCGAGATCCAATAGAAGGATAATAACTACTAATGAATCGATACAGAAAGGAGAAGAGGGTCAAGGTTTTGATAATGTCGATACGATATTTTATTAATTGAGTTATAAGTCATAAACATAGAAATACTGTTACATTTACGATAAACATCGACTCGGTCCATCATTTAGTACTAATGAAAGGGGAAAGACCCGTTTCAAAACAAAAAGAACCTCAATTGTCATAAAATAAAGGAGAGAACTAAAAAAACAGAAAGACGGTTAAATTGGAGTTTGAGAAGGGCTCAACAGGTTCAGGAGGGGGTCCCGAAAGTCCACTGTAGCCCGGAAGAGAGTCAAAGTCACAAACCCTCTTCGGAAAGATGCTCGAAGATCAGGGGAGACAGGTCTGGTGAACAGGAGGTCCGGACCAGGTGTCGACAGTAGTACCCTAGAGGGGTGGTAAAGAAACGAAGAAGGACGCGACTAATGCCCAAAGGGTCCACCGAGTCACCATTTCTTGGACACACGACTATATCCTTTGTGCCCAAACCTTCCAGGGGACCTCTTCCCTTACCGGTGGGCACGGTCATGAGAACGGACCTCTTAGGGTACCTGTCTCCTCGGACCGTCGAGTGTCAGGTACCCAAACGTCTCTCAGCCTGCACTGCCTCGTGTGTACACGACTAAAGAATAACGAAAATAAGGAGCAGAAGGAGAAATAACCGCTTTTAATAGAAGACCATAGAAAAGCACTCTTTTTCGAGTATCTTCGGATACCGAAAAATGATATTCCCTGTTTAAAGAAAGAAAAAAAAAAAACTCTTGAACATGTAAGTTTTTATTTTTTATTTACTTTAAACAGGGAATATCATTTTTCGATATCCGAAGATATTCGAAAAAGAGTGTTTTTCTATGGTCTTCTATTAAAAGTGGTTATTTCTCCTTCTGCTCCTTGTTTTCTTTATTCTTTAGTCGTGTACTGGAGTGTGGACTAAATATCAATCCGAACCAATTATTAAAGTCCTACTCTTATAAAAGAAAGCTTACAGTTTCCGTAACGAGGTAACGAAAGACCGAAGGTAAAAGAGGTAGAAGAAAAAAAGTAGAAATCTTCTAAAGTTCTCGAAGAGAAACAGAACCTTAAGACTTGTTTAAACTGTTGTACGAAACTATATTAACACGAAGAATTAACGAACCGGTGAACCAACCGGAAAAGTTATGTCTTTGGTTACTGAGAATCAAGATTCGTTAGGAGAACGTCATAAAGAGACTACTCAGAGACAGGGGGTGAAACTGAAAAATACCGTGAGGTCAAAAATTAAAAATTTCTTTTCCCTTTTATTTTTTTCAGAATAAATGAAACCGACAAATCTATAAAGTTATTTTTCTTTACCATCCGTTTTCTATATAAAGGTCAAGTTCACTCGTATTCTTTTATCTCGGATTCCCTTTTAGTACTATTGATAAGGTTTAGAAGAGGGAAAAAACTTCTTATTTCACTAACCCAACCTTGTTTCCACTTCCCTCTAAAACTCACAGAAGGACATTGAAAGTTCCCACTTCCAGGTCTTACCTTCTGGTGGAGGAGGTGGACGAAACCTCGAAATAAATAAATAAAATTTACCTATTCAGTAACGATAAGAAAAAAAAAAAAAGGGAGTAACAAAAACTGGTACCGAGCACCACACACCTTAGAATATGGGGATCGGTCTCCGGTTTGGACACAGGGGATATCACCTTTCTCAGGATTGGAGACCTACTAGTCCCTACAAGGATAAACCCCAAAACATAGACCTATTGCACACAGGGCCATCCCTTGAACCCACCACTATCTGAGTCCCGCAACAGTCCCTCCGTGACAGACACGACTCGAACACCTTAGAAACTCGAGTCACTAGTGGAACTGGACCCCGTCCATCCCTACCTTTTCCCCCCTATTTACTCACTCCCCTCTCGCTGTGATTAAGTCAGAATCAGTGTAAAATGATTAAGCTACAAATTCTACAACTCACAGTAGACGTAGGGGGGCCTGTGTGTGTATTAGGTGGGCGGGGGGAGGGGGGCTGTGTGTGTGTGTTAGGGTCTGTGTGTGGAAGTATGTGTGACGGCCCAAGGGTATGGATTGCAGTTTCCTGGTCTTGATTTGATGTGTGTGTGTGTCTCGTGTGCTCTGAGTCATGCGACCAGGGGTAGCGATCAAAGTCAAAATAATTATACGGACACATTGAGACGGTCCGGTGACAAAATGCGGGGACTTCGAGACGTAGGGCGGACCGCGGACCGTGCACTTGTAAACATAATTATCGACCACCCCTAGAGTGTACATGGGGGAGTACAGAGTCTCTTTCTTCGGGGGTCCCAAGTGCTTATCTGGGTCCTCTCGTAGTCAGAGGTTGAAGATTCCGAATACTGACCGAAAGAGAATCTTAAGTCAAAGTTTGACCGACTTCCGGTGAAAATTTATTTTTATCCTAAGACTTTTTTACTCGCTTCTGACAATTATCCTTCTGACACATACTCTTGGTTTATGTCACCTCGACCGGGTTCCTATCGTACGGGGTAGAGAGCAGCGGACCGACGAACGTCAGGGAGTCACCCAAGTCACAACAATGTCTGTATCGCGCACTGAAATTCCTTCAGGTGGAGAGTTTAAGAGACCAAGGGGTTTCCTTACTATTACTTTATGGGGGTGTGTGAGACATCACTGGTACTACGGGTCACAGTCACTGTTCTGGTCGACGTTCCGGGAGTCGAACATCGAGCTTCGGGGACCTAGGTGGATTGTGAGGCGTAGAGTTTTAGAGGGACTACCAACAAGACGTCTCAACTGTCAGAGAGTAGTCGGTGGGATGTCAAACTAACTCTTCCGACGGGGCACTCCGAGTCTTGGGTCCGTATCGCCCCCAATGAAACCGTAGCAAGAATGTGTTTGTCTGCTTCTGTCGACTCTTGTAATCGCTCAAGTGAACAGTAGAGTAAAAGATCCCGTGAACGAAGGGACTTTTAATAAATACAAACTAGACAATTAGGTACCGTTGGTGAATCGTGTCGACATGGTTTACAACAGGGGGCGTGCGAGTCAACGAACAAGGGAAACGTTCCAAGATAAAAGCCTCACGACATGTGAAGATACAAGTCGGTTCAAGGACGGAGGTAGGCCGATAGCTACCACCGAATTTTTTCTCAGATGGTGAACCGAGACCAGAAACCCTCCTGTTTTTAGACGAGTAAATAGACTACCGTTGTAATTAGTTTAAATGTAAGATTTTCTAATTTTTACTCTTAAAAAAACGTAGTTCCTTAGATTTACAAATTTTGTAAAATACTATTTTTTTAGTTTTATTATATCTTTTCACATTTACTATTCACTATCGGAGGTGAAAGAGTGGTACAGGGTGACGAAGATCTACTAAGAACTTTTATAGATAAAAACGAGGACAACTAATGGATCGTTGTAATTGTAATAGATTTCTTACACGAAAATGTAGACAGGAAACTGGGTAGATAAAAATAGTCGAGAAAAATTTTGTATCGAAAGGACTACATATATATTCCATATACGTTTTAAGTGAACACAATTCACGTGTTAGTTTACCTAAAATCATTTGTATGTCTCAACACATTCGTAATAATGGTAGGTTAAAATCTTGTAAAGATGGGGTTTTCTGGGAAGACCGGTAGACGTCAGTGGGATGTAAAAGTCGGGGTCAGGGTGAGTTAGGAGTAACAGAGAGACCTGTAAAGAGTCTTTGTGTTCACTGGTTAGGTAAATTTTGTTATGAAGATCTGAAGGGTTATGTTTATATTTCTAAATAGAATGTCTTGGTGGAAATGGTAAAAGTAGGAGAGTTAAAAACTGTTAAGATATGAATTTTTTAAGAATGCCACCAATAAAAAACGGTACAATTCGTTGTGTCAGGATGAGGAAACAAAGTAGTCGAAAACAGTTACCAAAACTGAGAGAGCGGGGTATATTTTACGGAACGTCGAAGGAAGGGGAACGGGAACAAACGACTGCTAAAGACTGTCAATACTTAAGTAATTCCGACTATTATAAAATGAAAAGTAAGACGTTGATATTAATGAAAACTGCAGACGTCCAACTAAGATTTTCATCTTTCAGTTCTCATCGGAAATACTTATACGTTTGTGACGACGTCTCGACCACTCAAAGGACCCGTTGTCAGGGAAGAGATCCACAGGTCACGTCTCGACACCACCACAGGTTCTCTTCACCCCGAGTGCCGTCTCAGTTTACTTGGAGGAAAGACATGGACGTCATCTACGAGTTTCGAGTATGTCAGTTCGTAGTGTGGACTCGGCAAGAGGTATGGAAAAGTGATGGGGGTGGAACACAAAAATAGGGAGAACAACCTTTTCCGTATTGTATGGAAACGACATGGGATTTTAAATAAACTCACGGCTTTGTAACTACGAAAACTTGACACCACGACTTCTGAGAACTCTCAGGCAACCTGTCGTTCCTCTAGTTTCGTCAGTTAGGCTTTCCTTTAGTAGGACTTATAAGTAACCTTCCTGACTACGACTTCGACTTCGAGGTTATGAAACCGGTGAACAACACTCCCCGGTTGAGTAACCTTTTCCGGGACTACGACTCTTTCTGACTTTCGTCCTCCTCTTCCGTCGTTGTCTCCTACTCTACCAACCTATCGTAGTGGTTGAGTTACCTGAACTCAAACTCGTCTGAGATCCCCCATCACAGCCTGTCCCTTTGGACCGTACGACGTCAGGTGCCCCAGTGTTTCTCACCCTGTGGTGAATCGTCGACTTGTTGTTGTTGTTTTACATAGACGAATGGTGTGATTGAAGTGTTTCAGGAGGAAAAGGGTCTCAGGGATTAGAAAGATTAAAATTCATCCATAAGAGACCCTGTTTACATGTTCGACAGTAGGACTCGGAAGACGGAACGTTACAAGGTCCTGGATGGTATTGAAGACGTTATTCAAAAGAGGAAGTTTCGTACGTACGTACGATTCAGCGAGTCAGCACAGGTTAAGAAACGTTGGGATACCTGACATCGGGTAGTCCGAGGAAACAGGTACCCTAAGAGGTCCGTTCTTATGACCTCACCCAACGGTACGGCAGGAGGTCCCCTAGAAGGGTTGGGTCCCTAGTTTGGGTACAGAGGACGTAACCGTCCACCCAAGAAATGGTGATCACGGTGGACCCTTCGGGAAAGAGGTTTAAGAGGTCATTTAAGGACCTCTTTTTGTCGACACTCTCTACTTGAAGGTCATAGTGAATTTTGTAAATAAAGAGAACGTGTCAACTAACAAACACGGTTAAAAACTTCGACATTTTAGTAAAAGGGGGACGTAGACTTCCGTACCGAGGTTATAAAAGACTACGTACACACCGACTACTTCTTTTGACTGTGGTCGACTTTAGACGAAGAACTAGTAGACGAAAAAGGAGAAACCTTATGACAAACAATCCTGGGACAAATAATAGTGACAAGATTTGAAAGTGTTTCTACCCAGTTCCCGGGAAATTGAAGAAAGTAGGACAAATCTTAAGGTACCGGGGTAAGTGAGTCTTCTGTGTTGTAAAAGTCAGGATTCTTTTCAGGAGTGTGAGATTTTCTTACTAGAGGTCAGGAAGGAAAAGAGTCAAGAGAGAATAATCTTGAGGGCGATCAGTCGATCATCTGTAGAACCCAAAGATGAAGAGGTTTAAGAAAATTTTATGAAGGGGTAGAATAAGTGAGAAATTAAAAAGGGAAGTTCAATAAAACTAATTTAAACCTTAAGAAAGGAAACTTTTTTAAAAAAAACTGTTAGTATCGAAAGGTTTACAAAAGGAAACGAGAGAAAAAGTTCTGTACTGTAAGAAAAATACAAAAGTTTCCTGTAAATGAACTTAGTCTCTTTAAGAGATTATAGAGAACAACTTAGAAATTACTAAGTCAATTTAAAAAAAGATTTTAAGAGAAGACAAGGAATTTAGAAAAAAAGTGGGGTCTTAGTGAACGAGACAAATGAAGGAAACCCACGAGATTTAGAAGTAGGACATTAAGAGTAAGTAACTGACGTCCACACTTAGTTATTACGCACTTACTTCGTCCACTGACAAGACTTATCCACCACTCCCCAACGGACCGACATCGAACTCCCAGGGAGTACCTTCCCCTGTATCCTCAGAACATACACATTGTCGAAACAAGTCCCTTCTCGAGGACCACCTGAGGAAGTGACAACGACCAGACGTCTGTTGACCAATGACCAGGTGTTACTCTATTCATCCCTTTAAATCTTACAATTATATGTTTTATGACATCGTAAAATTGTGTAACTACTCTTCGGGTTCAATCGTACAGATTTCACCAAAACATAATTCCAAACGTATCTTATGAAACCTATTGAGTCGACAATTACTTTTCTATCCTTTTATGAAATGGGTGTTATTTCTTTAATACTGTCTGACATCTAGTCGCGTGAGGATTAAAAACATTCTTTACTTAAATGAAACATTAGAAAGAGAAAAAATAATAAGGGGAGGATCAAAATGGCTCTACATTAACTGTATTGTCGTAACGTATCCAAATTCCATATATCGTTTTACTGAATAACACATAACACTTTTACTAATGGCGTTACTTAAATCAATCATAAGTAATAGAGTCCAAAGGGGTCTCCGTGTAGTAAAATTGTTTGCTACGGTCCTGTTGACTAATTGGTGTACGGTTACTCACTTTAAACCTGGAGACGGAGTGTTAAATAAATTTGTAATTCAGGTTTAAATTCTCGATTTTCATATTGTTTAAATTTTCTTTTGTACATGTAGTCAGACATACTGGAACCCGTTATCGAAAAATCTCTACTGGAGGTTTCATGTTCATTTGTTTCTTTTTAATCTGTCGAACTTAAAGTAGTTGTACCCTTCGAAAAGATGTAGTTTCGTTTGATATTTCTCTTATTTTTCCTTTGGGTATCTTACCGTTTTTTTTAATATTTAGTACATAGACTATTCCCAGATCATAGGTTTTATGCATTTTATAAAGAATGTTGAGTCATTCTTCTGTTTATTCAGTCAAACTTTTACCCGTTCACTAAATTTGTCTGTAAGGAGGTTTCTTCTGTATGTTTACTGGTTCTTCATATACTTTTCTACGAGTTGTAGTGATCAGTAATCCCTTTACGTTTTGTTTAGGTTTTACTAAATAGTAAAGTACGTGAGACTTTTGTCGTCTGTGTAAAGTGATATTCTTAATGATGAAAATTTCCTTTTATTATCCACAATCGCTCTTACGTCTCTTTAACTTCGACAGTATATGACGACTACCCTTATATTTTACTTGTTGGTAACACTTTTCTCATCAAGGATTTTTTCAATCAGTATTTCAATGGTATATCGGGTCGTTAAGGTAAGGATCCTTACATAGGTTCTCTTGACTTTTATATAAAACTGTACTTTCGAATGTACAATTATACTTATCGTTGTAACACGTAGTATCGGTTTTTCACCTTTGAGTTAACAGGTACTTGTCTACTTGTCTATTTATGTGACACTGGACAGGTTGTTAACTTATAATGAGTCGGAATTTCCCTTACTTATGACTATGTACAATGTTGTACTTGTTTGCAACTTTTATAATACGATTCACTTTCTTCGGTCTGGTTTTTTTGTTTTTTTTCGGTGAATGACATAATGGAGGTAAATATACTTTACAGGACTTGTCCGTTTAGATATTTCTGTCTTTCCGCTAATCATCTACTTTAACCCTTTACTGGCAATTGTTCAAAGGTAAACTCCCCTACTTTTATAAGACCTTAACCTGTCTCCACTATTTTTGTGTTGAGACGTTTATATGATTTTTGGTAACTTGACATGTAAAATTTACAATTCCAAAAACAACACATTTAAAATAATTTTTTTTATTTTTCGTGTACCTTTACCGAATCCATACATAATAGGTGACGTTTATCGTAACAACTATTAAGTTGTACCTAATTTATGTAAATTTTCGTTCTCAGTCCGAGTGTAAAATATTGTTTTTAAAAGTAATATCAGGTGAAAGTATACACTACATGTGGGTCACGAGTACCCAAACTTCACACCTGTTGGTGATAAAGAAAGTACTGGCGATCGATGTTAACGTTTTCTGTTTGTGATTTCCGAGTGACGTTTATTTATACGTGGTAAAAACATTGAGAAGAGAAAAAGGAGATAAAACAAACAGGACTAATGTAACAGAGAATCTAGATTAGTATTTTGGAAGCCCGAACATGAACTGTACACAAATGCAAATTAAAAATAAAAACGATCACTAAATCGAAGAAAACGACGGGACAGGTAGACGAAAGACAGAAGACCTCTGTACGACTTTACCAAACAGACGATTTTAGGGAGAGTAAATGAAAGGGACAGCATACTTTACTGAGGAGAAACACGTTTTACGGTCCGAGAGTCATTCTTACCCTCCACTTATGTGCCCGAGTCCTATCATGACTTGGTTTTGACGAACTCCAAACTTAAGAGTTTTGTGTGTCTGTAAGACTGCCGGTTCTCTCTTCTATCATACGATGTAGAGATTTTAAGAATTTGACTCTATAATAGGTTTATTAAATTCTTCTTTAAATGGTTTAAATGGAGTTTATATGTTTATACTATCTATTTTTAAAATGGTACTACATTTAACAAACTTAATTGAGTAAACTCCGAGTGAACTGATTATAACTATCAGTAAAAGAGAAAGAGTGGGCTGTCTCTGTGTCGACTATGAATATTTCAACAGACATATAAAACAAGTGAACTGTTTATACACACTTAAGGATTAGTGACTATTATGACTCGTCGAAAGGACACGAATACAGAATAGGTATTGTATAAAAAACCACTCAAAAAAACAAGTTCGAAAAACAGGTTAAAAATAACCTGACAGACAGAAGTAAGACACCTCAATGTTTCAAGAGGTACCTTAATACCTCAAGAAACTCGGTGTTCAGAAATAGTGAATATACTGAACGTTTACACACAGAGTCGGACTCTGCACAGAAACGCAAATGAACTACTGTACAAAACTTTTCGATCTCAAGACTGAAATTGTTTTGGGTCAAACAGTCAAAGTACTTAAAACTAGACCACAGTATACATTTTATGGAAACGGATTAAGTTCCGGTGTCTCTAGAAGAGGGTATAAAGATGCAAAAGGAAATCTTTAAAATGTCTAAATCCCGAATCGTAAATCCAGATACTAGGGAAAACTCCTTCATAAAATACATACCACACCCCATTCCCTCATTGAGGTATGTATACAAAACGTGTACTTATAGGCTAACAAGGTCGTAGAAAGCAACTTTTCTCATAAGCAAGGGGTACTCCCGAAGGGAGCACCGAGTCGACCATTTCTTAGGAGGACGTCACGTCCTCTGGGTCCAAACTAAGGACCCAACCCTTCTAGGACCTCTTCCCTTGTCGATGGGTGAGGTCATAAGACCGGACCTTTTAAGGTAATTGACACATCAGGTACTCCAGCTTTTCTCAGCCTGTACTGACTTTCGGAAAGTGAAAGTGAAAGAGGTAACTTTATTTATACTTAACTAGACATTGGACGAACCATGACCGATTGACTATTCTCAGATCTTCCGTCTGACTATTGGTATCATGGAGGTCGGTCAAAGAGACGGAAGTAGAGTGAAGTGAGAATGGGGTTTGAGTCACCATTTCGTCTATTATAGTGGTGATAAAAATTTTCGTCTACTTTGGCTCTGAAGCCTTCCAATTCACCGTGTCGGAGAATTGAGGTCGGTGAAACAATAAAGTTAGTTTTTATCTCAGATTTCTGGTTTGTTATTTTGTTACCAAATGTACGTTCTTTTCTTTATGCTCGAGTAATTGATTAGTCCTCCAGAATAAAGGTTTCTCATTTAGACTAATGTAGCGACGGACAAACTTTGGGAAGTTACTGAGGGAATACGGATTTCCTTTTTTCTTTTTAGGCCTAAGGAAACACCCCGTACTCTTCGGGAAACACGCCGTACGCGCCACCGGGGAGTAATGGAGAGGTCGGCGTGAAAGTTTCGGGGAGAGCCCGAGCAGATGAGTCAGTACGTGTTACAAGACTTTAAGAGGGTTCCGCGACTGAAAAAACACGGGAACGGAACCGAGTTCAATTAACGAAAAAGACTTTCCAGGTAGAAGGTTTTGGTAGGAAGGGAGGGAGGGAGGTTAAGATGACTGGTTAAATAAAAATTTATGACTAAGTCAAGTTTCCGGTGGGAGAGACTCTGTAAGGAAGGACGATGGGCTCTGTTAGATATTTTGTCACTGGTAGGTCTCCCGTCCTGGGAAACAAGTGTAGGAGAGGTGCAACGGATCTTGGTCCAATGTCGGGCACACTCTATTTCCAAACGACTCGTTCACTCCCGGTCAGTCACAGACAGAACTAGAGAATATGACCTTTATACACTTTGTAGGGTGGACTTTCGGTAGTCGTACAACGAAATCATTAAGGGTTCTAATGAGGAAAGGAGTTGTCACTAGTGATTTCAGACTCTTTTATTTTTATATGGTCCTCTCCTCTCTTCGACTTTGAGGTTACGAAACCGGTAGACTACGTTTCTTGACTGAGTGACCCTTTCTGGGACTACGACCCTTTCTACCTCCCGTCCTCCTCTTCGCCCCCTGTCTCTTCGCCCCACTCTACCAACCTACCGTAGTGGTTGAGCTACCTGTACTCAAACTCGTTCGAGGTCCTCTACCACTCCCTGCCCCTTCGACCCACACGACGTCAGGTACCCCACCGTGTCAACCTGTGTTGACTCGCTGACTTGTTGTTTCCCCTCTTCATCCCTACAGAAGAGACGACAGTGCAAAAACTACTTCACTGACAAGTCTGTTCTGGTGTCAATACTTCTGATATCAGAAGACGGAGTTCACGGTCAAACATAGTCACTAAGCCGGTCACAGGGTGGACACTCTTCGGGCCCGCCCTTCGGGAGACTGTCTGACGAGCAGGACCCCCGAGTAGATGTGTGGACCGACTCTCGTCCTAATTGCGACTACTCTTCGCACGGCCCAAGAGACGTGTTTTCTACTACAACCTCACCTTCCAGCGGTTCCCGCCTAGCCCACCCCCACCACGCCTTACTCTCTGACACGAGTCCTTAGGGGGACACTCTACTACTCGAGACCTCGACTGACGGAAGACTCGTCAAGCGTCACAGACTAGGTGTCCGCCCTAAGAGAACGAGAATAAACCGGAAGTCGTAAAATCGTTTCTAATTTTTTTTTTTTAGATCATCCTCCGTTCCTCACCTTGAACCCTTTCTCTAAACCTAGACCTATAAAAAGTCTAACTTCTACCCGACTCTCGTCCTTTCATGAGTCTATAAAAAGTAAAAGAATCCATACTCCTTATTAACGTATTGCTTTCTGGGGTTTAAGAAGGGTCTAGTGAAGAAGGGTGTCACTAAGGAGGAAGAAACTACTAAACTGTACATACCTCTTCCTTTACCGTTGGGCGAGGTCATAAGAACGGACCTCTTAGGGTCCCTGTCTACTCGGATCGCCCGACGGCAGATACCCCACCGTGTCTCAGCCTGTGCTGACTTCACTGAATCGTCGTCGTCGTCGTCAGGATTGATCAGGAGATTTACATAGCACACAAAGTCAAAGAGGAGAGGTTGTTCTGACACTGTAAGTACACTTTTCCTTTTTAGCTATATATATATATATGTGTGTGTATCATCGAGTCTCATGATGATCTGTGTAATCTTTATTATGTACCCACAATGAACTAATTAAATACTGTTTACGAATTCTCTAATTTACTGGTAGTAAATTTTTATTTTAGTTTGACTTTTGAAGAGAGTCACTTTTGAAAGGTGTCTAGAAAAAAAAAATCTCACCCCTCCGTCACCCGCACGACTCAAAAGTTAGTCTATAAAACGACGGTTCTTCTCTTTGAATCTCATATCCTTTTTGTTTGGGACTTCGGTTTGTTTCGACTACAAAAAGTTCCCGAGTGAATTAAAGTTTTGGTGTCGTAAAAAGCAACGAAAAATTGAATTTTTTTTTTTTTTTNAGTAAATTTTTATTTTAGTTTGACTTTTGAAGAGAGTCACTTTTGAAAGGTGTCTAGAAAAAAAAAATCTCACCCCTCCGTCACCCGCACGACTCAAAAGTTAGTCTATAAAACGACGGTTCTTCTCTTTGAATCTCATATCCTTTTTGTTTGGGACTTCGGTTTGTTTCGACTATAAAAAGTTCCCGAGTGAATTAAAGTTTTGGTGTCGTAAAAAGCAACGAAAAATTGAATTTTTTTTTTTTTTTCTGTCGATACGTGTAGACGAGTTTTAAGTCAGGTCTCCACTTTACTACTTTAGTTCGACATAGTGTGTACATACCAAAACTACAGGGGACAACCGTGTGTCTTTACGGTCTCCTGTACGAATTTATTGGACCGTACACTCGGGGTCATGAACAATTCCCCGGTCTGTGTGCCGGGTACTTTTCGTAGATATGCCTATTAAAGTTTAACCTCTACGACTTAAGAACGTCCGAGGACAAAACTGGTTAGGGTAGACTCTAATATACCCTTGTTCGACAAAAGTCGTAGGTGTGGACTGAGGTCCGTGTTCCTGCATCCTTTTTGACCGTGGATTTAGGGTACGGAGGTAAACGACCTTAAGACTCAAAAAAGAAGTGTTCGAGAGAGTCCAACTGGATCGGAAAGACCCCTAACTAATGAAAAGACCCAACACGACCTTATATTAAGAATGGGGGAAATCAAACACGTCTTTGAGAAAACCTCCTATGACAGGTGGTAAAGAAGTGAATTTCGGTAGGAATGTATGTGGTTAAGAAAAATCTAAACCAAACCTCCTATTATTTAGACATTTTTTAGTGTAAAAAGACAGACGACGAAATGTATAAAGAGAACAAAGGTGAAAACGAAACCGGAGGTCTTTCGAGTCAGTACAAAACTTAAGTTAATATCTTTGTTACAATGCACAATTATAATAACATAAACGACATCGAAAAGGAGGATAGAGTAAGAGGGAAAGTACCCAGATAGTATACGAAAAAAACCCATTTAAAAAAGTTCTGGGGAAACCTCTTCCCGTCCTAAACATCTTTACTATTTCGTATTGATAAAGATTCTTGTAAATCTTTATAAACCGACGCGATCTAGAAACAACGGTGTACTCCCGAAAGAGATCGACGTCACGGACCCAAAGAGGAATCACGAAAGAGAACACTTCGTGTCCGAGGTGGACGCACCCGAAGTCATCGACGTCGTGTACCTGAGTCATTGACAACGAGAGCCTGAGATCTCGTACGTGCGCCATCATCGAAGGTCCGCACACCTTAGAAGGACCTGGTGCTTGAACCTTGGACACAGACATCCGTCATAGGGGTCGTAACCGTGCGTCTAAGAGTAGGAGACGTGGTGGTCCCTTCAGGTATTGATAGAAAATAGTAGGTCGATTTAACAGAAACAAAATCTAATAAACGGGACCTTCTTTACCTGACGTGGGAGAAATTTCTTTACTCTCTCCTTATCGAACGAAGAGATACTCCAATTGGCACTTGTGCCGTAGGTACGACCGTGTCCTAATCCAAACTATTGGTCCCTTACTGAGTAAGAATCTTCGAAATCAAAGAGTTCAAGAAAAGAAATAAATCACGCAATGGGACCTTTCCATGTGTTTCATATAGATTCTTTTATGTCAATTATTCTAATGCGTCTGTTGTCGTCACTTCAATCTTGTTAGTACTGATTTATGTCGTTTGACATTTATTCTAAAATTTTACATCTAAACGGACCTACAATCTCTGTGCGACCGGGTGTACTAGTCAGGACCCCAGGTAGGTGTCACCCAAGGGAAGTTGTCACAGGACGTAGTCGGTGGGTTCGACACGTACGCCCCGGGACCTACACGTCCGACGGAACGTGACGGAACAGGATTATTGGTAAATGTAACCTAGGAGCCAGTCTGTCTGTACCGAGGTCTTGTCTATATCGAGTAGTTGAGACGAACCTCCACTTCCTCGAGAGACTCGTTTGTGCCGTCGGTCCGTCCATGACCTCCCACCAGTGTCCACGTCGCCGTCGGTCCCTTCGGGAAGACTGAGGTGCACGAAGGTGGTGACAGAGACCCCACGACACGTGTGGAACTAAAGGGTACTGTAGTGTTAAGGAGATTAGACCTTCACTACGACTCCAGAGGACCCGTCAAAAGGTGACGTGTGTCACCCCGACCCCAGGGACTCCAGAGGACCTGTCCAGAGGTGACGTGTGTCACCCGACACCAGACTCCAGAGGACCCGTCAAGGTGAGACGTGTGTCACCCCGACCACAGGGACTTCAGAGGACCCGTTCAAAGGTGACGTGTGTCAGCCCGACATCAAAGACTCCAGAAGACCCTTCAATCAAGAAGTGACGTGCGTCACCCCGACACCAGGGACTCCAGAGGACCCGTCAAGGGGTGACGTGTGTCACCCGACTCCAGACTCCAGAGGACCCGTCAAGGGGTGACGTGTGTCACCCCGACCACAGGGACTCCAGAGGACCCGTCCAGAGGTGACGTGTGTCACCCCGACACCAGGGACTCCAGAGGACCCGTCAAGATATGACGTGTGTCACCCCGACCACAGGGACTCCAAAGGACCCGTCCAGAGGTGACACGTGTCACCCCGACACCAGGGACTCCAGAGGACCCGTCCACGGGTGACGTGTGTCACCCCGACACCAGACTCCAGAGGACCTGTCAAGGGGTGACGTGTGTCAACCCGATACCAGGGACTTGGAAGGACGACACTCACCGGGGACGGAACGGGACCCGGGACCCACCCAGGACCCGACGTAATGGACACCCTCGGACCTCCTGCCCACCGGGCGGTCGGACGCAACGTGGTACCCTCCGACTCAGGATCGTGAAAGCCCGGAAGGAAAAGAGTAAACGCTTTACTCCTCTAACCTTGTCCGAGACAAAACTCGTTTGGGGAACCCTAGACATAGTCTTATTAAAGGTGTTTGACTCCCAGAAAAGGGGTGTGGGACACAGTTTCGTGGAGACTACACCCTGAGAAAGATTGCTACGGTGACGCGGGGGGACACCAACCTTCGTCTCAGTGGTTCCCACAACCACGGGTCCTGAGACCCCTTTACGCCCGACCTTGGAACCTATAGTCATGTCGACGGAGGTTGCAGTCATCTCTGTGTGCCTGATTGGGTGGTCGTGAGCGGTCTATCTGACAACCGGTTCATGTTACCTCTCTGGGGTCTCAGTCGTCGAACCCTTCTGATCGTCGGTTGCCTCAGGGAGAACGAACCTCCTGTTCTTCGCCCCACAAAGAGTCGGGGGGACCTCTCAGTCGGAGGGAGGGATACCCTGGTCGTGGCCTTCTCGAGGGTCCGGTACAAACCTCGGAGACCCACCGGAAGAGCAGCCCAGGAGTGGAGGACCGAGCCGACGGAGGTCTGGTCTCCGAGTGGGTGGTTCAGTCCTTCTCGTCGGGACAGTGCCGCTCCGGACGATTGTTAAAGGCCCTTGATTTCTGTCTTAGACCCGTTATTTTATGTCGGATTGGAAAGGAAAAGGAGACACGAATCAGATCTCAGTGACCGAGTGTGACCCTTCCTCACCCCGCCCATCTCACGTCTTCGGGGCGGGCGTTGTGTCTTGGGTTGTACCGGCGACACTGCCCGGGACACGTCTCTCCGACGGGCCCGTTACCCTGACCTCGGATTGTAGAGTCGACACGGCTGGGGTCGCTCGTGGGACGGGGGAGGTACGGCTCCTCTGGGTCTTTCGTTGGGACGGAGTCGGACACGTCCTTCGTCCACGAGATGCGATCCTCGAGATCGGAGAGGTAATAAATTTTAAAATAAATAAATAAATAAAAATAACTTCAGCCTTCAACCCCATTCGTCTACGTCCGATAATACATGTCTTACTTATTTGTTCTAGAATGACAAATTGTGTCAAGTCAAGTCAAGTCAGCGAGTCAGCACAGGCTGAGACGCTGGGGTACTTGACGTCCCACGGTCCGAAGGGACAGGTAGTAGTTGGGGGCCTCGAATGAGTTTGAGTACAGGTAGTGCAACCACTACGGTAGGGTGGTAGAGTAGGAGACAGTAGGGGAAGAGGAGGGTGGAAGTCAGTAAGGGTCGTACTCACAGAAAGGGTTCTTCAGTCAAGAAATGTAGTCCACCGGTTTTATAACCTCAAAGTAGAAGTCGTAGTCAGGAAGGTTACTTATAAGTCCTGACTAAAGGAAATCCTACCTGACCAACCTGGAGGAACGTCAGGTTCCCTGATAGTCATCAGAAGGAGTTGTGGTATCAAGTTTTCGTTGCTAAGAAGTCGCGAGTCGAAAGAAATATGAAATATGTTGAGAGTGTAGGTGTGTACTGATGACCCTTTTGGTTTCGAAACTGATCTACCTGGAAACAACCGTTTCATTACAGAGACGAAAGATTATACGACAGATGCAACCAGTATTGAAATGAAGGTTCCTCGTTCACAGAAAATCAAAGTACCGATGTCAGTGGTAGACGTCACTAAAACCTCGGGGGTTTTATTTCAGACTGTGACAAAGGTAACAAAGGGGTAGATTAACGGTACTTCACTACCCTGTGCTACAGTACTAGAAACAAAAGATTTACAACTCAAAATTCAGTTGAAAAAGTGAGAGGAGAAAGTGAAAGTAGTGTTCAGAGAAATCAAGAAGAAGTGAAAGGCAGTATTCACACCACTATAGACACATAGACTCCAATAACTATAAAGAGGACCGTTAGAAGTAAGGTCGAACATGAAGTAAGTCGGACCGTAAAACGTACTACATGAGACGTATATTCAATTTATTCGTCCCACTGTTATATGTCGGAACTGTATGAGGAAAGGACTAAACCTTGGTCAGACAACCAGGTACAGGTCAAGACTGACAACGAAGAACTGGACGTATGTCTAAAGAGTCCTCCGTCCGGTCCACCAGACCATAAGGGTAGAGGACTTCTTAAAAGGTATCAAACAACACTAGGTGTGTCAGTTTCCGAAACTGTATCAGTTATTTCGTCTTTATCTACAAAAAAACCTTGAGAGAGCGAAAAAACTACTAGGTTACCTACAACCGTTAAACTAGAGACCAAGGAGACGGAAAAGATTTAGGTCAAACTTGTAGACCTTCAAGTACTAAGTGTACGACAACTTCGGACCGAACCTCCTAAAACTCGTAAGGAAACGATCGTACACTCTACTCACGTTAACACACCATCAAACTCGTAAGAAACCGTAACGGAAAGAAACCCTATCCTTACTTTTGACTGGAAAAGGTCAGGACACCGGTGACGACTCGAAAGGTTTAAACGACCGTATAACTCACGTCGTGAAAGTGTCGTAGTAGAAAATCCTGAACTTTATTCGAGTTGACCTTAAGGTAGTGGAGGCGATCGAAACAAGTACCACTACGAAGGATTCCGGGTGAACTGAAGTGTAAGGTCCTACAGACCGAGATACACTCACTAGTGAGGTAACGCTAATAGACTCAGTACTTCTAGACAAAACATATCAAGAAGACACATAAGAACGGTGGAGAAGAATTATAGAAGACGAAGACAATCCAGGTATGGTAAAGACAGGAAATAACACGGATAGAAACGTACTTTACAAGGGAACCATAGAGAGTAAAAGAACTTCTCTAGAGATCAGAAAGGGTAAGATAACAAAAGGAGATACAGAAACGTAACAAACGACTCCTTCCGAAAGAATAGAGAGGAACGATCATAAACCTTGAGACGTAAGATTACCCATATAGAAAGGAAAAGAAGAAACGGAAAACGAAGAGAAGAAAAGAGTCGATAAACATTCCGGAGGGGTCTGTTGGTAAAACGGAAAAACGTAAAGAAAAAGAACCCCTACCAGAACTAGTGACGGAGGACATGTTACAGTACTTGGAGGTGGGTATCTAGAAGTCCGTGAGATAGTCTAGATTAGGAAACTTAGATAAACAGTGAAGGTGACATATTAGTATTCCCTAAACTAAATCCAGTATGGACTTACCAGATCACCAAAAGGGATGAAAGAAGTTAAATTCAGACTTAAACCGTTATTCCTCAAGTACTAGACTCGGTGTCAGTCGGGGGTCAGAACAAAAACGACTGAGATATCTCGAAGAGATAGAAACCGACGTTTCTTATATTAGTTAGACCAAAGCCACAACTGGTAGACCACTACAGGTACACATCTCAGAAGAGAACACAACAACTTTCTCCCACAAACGATACTGGTCACACAAGAGAACCGTTTTGAGATAATCGGAAACAGGACGAAGTAAGACATGAGGTTCCGGTTCAAACGGATAATGGGGACCACAAAGAACTGAAAGATGAAAACGAAACGTCAGGGGATATTACTTTTCCTGTATAAAAAACCCACAATCAAGATCTTCCGGAACATCCAGCAGCATCTTGGTAAGCTGAAGTTGAAGAAGTCGTAATGACCAACCCCGTATTTGAACCTAATGACACTATAACTTACCAAACGGAACCTTTGTTTGTCTCTAGTAAGACAACAAAAACTCTGACTTAGGTTCATGACGTAAAGTCTGAGAAAACAACTGGTACTACCGATGAGGTAAAGAAGATTCCCTAAGAACGGGCGTCATCATCTATATTACCAGTAGACTCAATTTAAGTGGGTAAGGTCAGGTAAAATCAAGTTTTCCAGGGTACGATGTGAGTCCTCTACCCTTATGGGTGGACTGGACGGAGGACTCTTTAGACATAAATCCAGTTTTTCGTTGTCAATCTTGACCTGTACCTGGTTGTCTAACCAAGGTTTAGCCCTTTCCTCACGCAGTTCCGACGTATAACAGTGGTACGAATAAATTGTCCATATATACGTCTCATGTAGTACTCTTTGCGACGTGACCTACTTCGTGTTCGACCTCAGTTCTAACGACCCTCTTTACAGTTATTGGAGTCTATACGTCTATGGTGGGAATACCGTCTTTCACTTCTTAATTTCTCGGAGAACTACTTTCACTGTCTCCTTTCACATTTTCGACCGAATTTTGAGTTGTAAGTCTTTTGATTCTAGTACTGTAGCCCAGGGTAGTGAAGTACCATTTATCTACCCCTTTGTCACCTTTGTCACAGTCTGAAATAAACCCCCCGAGGTTTTAGTGACGTCTACCACTAAAGTCGGTACTTTAATTTTCTGTGAACGAGGAACTTTCTTTTTAATACTGGTTGGATCTGTCGTATAATTTTTCGTTTCTGTAATGAAACGGTTGTCTCCAGGCAGACCAGTTCCGGTACCAAAAAGGTCAGCAGTGCATACCTACACTCTCAACCCGATATTCCTTTCGACTCACGGTTTCTTAACTACGAAAACTTGACACCACAACTCCTTCTGAGAACTCTCAGGGAACCTGTCGTTCCTCTAGGTTGGTCAGGTAGGATTTTCTTTAGTCAGGACTTATAAGTAACCTTCCTGACTACGACTTCTACTTTGAGGTCATGAAATCGGTGGATTACACTTCTTGACTGACTGACCTTTTCTGGGACACGACCCTTTCTAACTTCCGTCCTCCTCTTCCCCTGCTGTCTCCTACTCTACCAACCTACTGTAGTGGTTGCACTACCTGCACTCAAACTCACTTGAGACCCTCAACTACTACCTGTCCCTTCCGACCGTACGACGTCAGGTACAACAGTGTTTCTCAACCAGTACTGACTTACTGATTTGACTTGACTTAATTGGAACTGACTCGCTCTCCACACCCATAAACAAAGATAAAGGTCAAAGACTACAAACGTGGATTACGACCTTGTCAAAACCTTTACTTTATGCTGGTGTCCTAACACAAGGGGAGGTTACTGAGTCCCCAGTCACCACCATATCTGAACCTCCGTAGGGGTCCCATGGAGTCCTTACGACTCCACAAAAGGCAACCGAAGACTAACTAAAGGAAATGGAATAGGGTCAACTATCGAAAGAAAGGACGACGGACCCAAGGGAAATCCTGATATAAAAATATTACCCGGTCATGGGTAGGGGAGGGGGTGTGGAGGTAACAGAGGTACCAGGGTCGACCCAGGGAATAGACCCTGACGAACTGAGGGTAGACTTTTATCGTACTGGACGTAACACAGACAAGAGACACCGACGAAGGAGAACCCGAAAACTTTTTTGGCACCGGAAAAGGAGAGATAATCCTCGTGTGACTCCTCCGAGACCTACGACCGGGTCCTCCACCCTACCGGTCATAGACAATGACTGGGGGAACTCAGCCGGAGGTGTTCACAGGAGGACGGTCACAGTGACCTCGGGTATCTTGTTCTGGTTCAAACCAAACCTTCGTTTCCTTTCGAAATAACAAACTAGTTTCTCTCTTCTCAACACAATAAAGACGACATGTCGTTTCACTGAGTCAATGTGTGTATACATGTTAGGACAAGTATAAGAAAAGGTAATACCAAACAGTGACCTATACACTCACACATATCTTTAGGAGGTGGTCCCCTCTGTCTGACCTTTAGTGTTAGTGTCTTTTGATTGGTTAGACTAGTGTACCTGGTGTCGGAATAGAGGGAGTTACTTTGATACTCGGTACGGAACATCCCGGTGGGTTCTGTCTACCCAGTACCACCTCTCAAGACTGTTTTACACCAGGTGACCTCCTCCCTTACCTTTTGGTGAAGGCAAAGAACGGAACTCCTGTGGTACTTGTCGTACTTTTCCGTTTTTCCATACTGTGACTTTCTACTTGAGGGGTCCAGCCATCCACGGGTTATACGATGACCTCTAGTCACCTCTTTATTGAGGTCTTTCTTACTTCTCTATCTTGGTTTCGTTTTTGTTGTGGGTCAACACCTACACTGTCCACTACCTTCATTTCAGACTACGACATTTCTCGTTATAACGTATCCTTGGACCTTACAATCCAGGTACTTAGTTCCGTTTAACCTTCACCAGTTTGTCCTCTACCGTTCTCACTTGCAGCTGTAATGTCCTTAGTCGTTTGATTTTACCTGACCTTACCCACTTAAATTGAGTCTACTGGTAATATAGATGATGACGCCCGTTCTTAGGGAATCTTTTACCTCATCGATAGTATCAGTTGTTTTCTCAGACTTTACGTCATGAACCTAAGTCAGAGTTTTTGTTGTCTTACTAGAGACAAACAAAGGTTCCGTTTGGTAAGTTATAGTGTCATTAGGTTCAAATACGGGGTTGGTCATTACGACTTCTTCAACTTCAGCTTACCAAGATGCTGCTGGATGTTCCGGAAGATCTTGATTGTGGGTTTTTTATACAGGAAAAGTAATATCCCCTGACCTTTCGTTTTCATCTTTCAGTTCTTTGTGGTCCCCATTATCCGTTTGAACCGGAACCTCATGTCTTACTTCGTCCTGTTTCCGATTATCTCAAAACGGTTCTCTTGTGTGACCAGTATCGTTTGTGGGAGAAAGTTGTTGTGTTCTCTTCTGAGATGTGTACCTGTAGTGGTCTACCAGTTGTGGCTTTGGTCTAACTAATATAAGAAACGTCGGTTTCTATCTCTTCGAGATATCTCAGTCGTTTTTGTTCTGACCCCCGACTGACACCGAGTCTAGTACTTGAGGAATAACGGTTTAAGTCTGAATTTAACTTCTTTCATCCCTTTTGGTGATCTGGTAAGTCCATACTGGATTTAGTTTAGGGAATACTAATATGTCACCTTCACTGTTTATCTAAGTTTCCTAATCTAGACTATCTCACGGACTTCTAGATACCCACCTTCAAGTACTGTAACATGTCCTCTGTCCCTAGTTCTGGTGGGAGTACCTCTTCTTTACGTTTTTTCGTTTTACCGACACACCCCTCCGGAATGTTTATCGACACTTTTCTTCTATCACTTTTCGTTTCCTCTTTTCCTTTCTATATTCGTAGACTTACGTCTCAAGGTTTCTTATCGATCTTCTCTATTCTTTTGGAAGGAGTCGCTAGTTACGTTTTTTTATCTCCTTTTCTTGTCTTACCCTTTCTGATCTCTAGAGAAAAGTTCTTTTAATCTCTATGGTTCCCTTATAAAGTACGTTTCTACCCGAGTTATTTCCTGTCTTTACCATACCTGGATTGTCTTCGTCTTCTATAATTCTTCTCCACCGTTCTTATGTGTCTTCTTAACGTGGTTTTTCTAGAAGTACTGGGTCTATTAGTGTTACCACACTAGTGAGTGGATCTCAGTCTGTAGGACCTTACACTCCAGTTCATCCGGAATCTTTCGTAGTGATGATTGTTTCGATCTCCTCCACTACCTTAAGGTCAACTCGATAAAGTTTAGGACTTTCTACTACGACACTTTACGAAGTGAGTTATACGGTCGTTTAAACCTTTTGAGTCGTCACCGGTGTCCTGACCTTTTCCAGTCAAAAGTAAGGATAGGGTTTCTTTCCGTTACGGTTTTTTACGAGTTTGATGGCGTGTTAACGTGAGTGGAGTGTGCCACCATTTCATTACGAGTTTTAAGAGATTCGGTCCGAAGTCGTTATGCACTTGGCACTTGAAGGTCTACGAGTTCGACCAAAATGTTTTCCGTCTCCTTGGTCTCTAGGTTAACGGTTGTAGACAACGTGGTAACTTTTACACTCTCTCAAGGTCTTTTTGTAGATAAAGACCAAATAACTGACACGGTTTCGGAAACTGACACACCTAGTGTTGTTTGATACCTTTTAAGAAGTTCTCTACCCTTATGGTCTAGTGGACTGGACGGAGAACTCTTTGGATATACGTCCAGTCCTTCGTTGTCAATCTTGACCTGTACCTTGTTGTCTGACCAAGGTTTATCCTTTTCTTCATGCAGTTCCGACATATAACAGTGGGACGAATATATTGAAGATACATCTCATGTAGCACTCTTTGCGACCCGACCTTCTTCGTGTTCGACCTTAGTTCTAACGACCCTCTTTATAGTTATTGGAGTCTATACGTCTACTGTGGGGGGAATACCGTCTTTCACTTCTCCTTGATTTCTCGGAGAACTACTTTCACTTTCACCTCTCACTTTTTCAACCGAATTCGAGTTGTAAGTCTTTTACTTCTAGTACCGTAGACCAGGGTAGTGAAGTACCCTTTATCTACCCCTTTGTCACCTTTGTCACCGTCTGAAAAAAAAAAAAAAAACCGAGGTTTTAATGACGTCAACCACTAACGTCGGTACTTTAATTTTCTGCGAATGAAGAACCTTCTTTTCAATACTGGTTGGATTTATCGTATAAGTTTTCGTCTCTGTAATGAAACGGCTGATTCCAGACAGATCAGTTCCGATACCAAAAAGGACACCAGTACATACCTACAGTTTCAACCTGACACTTCTTTCGACTCGCGGCTTCTTAACTACGAAAACTTGACACCACAACCTCTTCTGAGAACTCTCAGGGAACCTGACGTTCCTCTAGGTTGGTCAGGTAAGACTTCCTCTAGTTGGGACCCTAAAGAAACCTTCTTTACTACGATTTCGACTTTGAGGTCATGAAACCGGTGGAGTACTCTTCTCAACTGAGTAACCTTTTCTGAGACTACGACCCTCCCAAACCCCCGTCCTCCTCTTCCCCTGCTGTCTCTTACTCTACCGACCTACCGTAGTGACTGAGCTACATACACGCAGACTCACTTGAGGCCCTCAACCACTACCTGTCCCTCAGGACCGCACGACTCTAAGTACCCCAACGTTTCTCAGCCTGTGCTGACTCGCTGACTTGACTTGACTTGGTAATGGAAGTAATGGAGGTGGTATCAAACCGGAGTCCAGTTTGTTCTCCCTCCCTTGTGTCGGGGTGGGTAGGCGTCCTTTGACCTAATTTCTAAATGACTGGTACCGGGTCAGTCTTGTTCTGGGTCAAAGGGGGAGTCAGTCAGAGAGGGTAGTCCTTCGAAGGTATTCGGAGAATAGGAAGAGGTGGTCTCCCGTCTGTCTGACCTTTGGCGTTAGTGTCCTTTGATTGGCTAGACTAGTGTACCTGGCGTCGGAACACAGTCACTTTTATGCTCGGTACGGCATACCCCGGTGGGTTCTGTCTACCTAGTACCGTCTCTCAAGACTGTTTCGCACCAGGTGACCTCTTCCCTTGTCGTCTGGTGAAGTGTGTGTAAACGAAAACTTACCTTGAGTCGGAGGAAGACAACCCCACTCGTTTGTCCCCTCCCGGGAAGAACCCCGGACTGAGTGTCCCAGTGTCCCGGACTGAGTGTACACAGGACCGTCCCCTCCGCACCTGCGATGGAGACGAGAGGCGACCCGTGACCCGTCCACAGTCACCGTCACCTGGACGGGAGACACTCGCGGGCACGGGAACCTACATGCGACGAAAGTAGCACTCCAAACGCCACTCCACCCTCCCTTACCCTTTGCGTCTCGGGGACCGGGAGGTGGTTGCTCCAGGGGTACATGTAGGCTACCACAACACATGTCTGCGTGAAACCCCAGGAGAGCACTTGACTTCGGTTGAGCTGGGACGTGTCGCCCCGTGGGGAGGACCAGTCCCGACAGGACGTAGTAGCCAGGAAACTCTTGTGCCCCGTACATAGGAGTCTAACGGGAGGTCAGTCCTCTTCGGTCTTTGGACCTACCATGTACTTTAGAAGGTTGAAAATTTACAACTGTCACAAGTTTTTACGGATAAATAATTTGTGTACGAGCACACGGATCGGCGAAGTCAACACAGGCTATGAAAACACTGGGGGTACCCCCAGACATGGGGCGGTCCGAGAAGACGGGTATCCTAAAGGGTCCACTCTTATGACCTCACCCAACGGTACGGAAAGAGGTCCCCTGGAAAGACTGGGTCCCTAGCTTGGGCTCAGAGGGTGTGACGTCCGTCTAAGAAATGGTAAACTCGGTGACCCCTTCGGGAGAATTCTTTGTGGTACGACTCGTTTTTTCATTTCCCGTCGACTCTGTGTAGGTCCGTCATTAAGTCGTTCCCCTCATCGTCCCTCTCGTTAATTTGGGAGTCATTCCACCGCCCTTTTCAGAAAAAGAAAAAAAGGAGGTAATTCTGGTGAAAATAACGTCCACGCAGTGTTTGAAGAGAAGTAGAAGAGTAATTGAATTACTCCCTCCGCAGCGACTATGTCTCACGTCGATTGGGTCTACGTCCTGCGTCGGGGAGTAGAGATTGTGGTGCAAAATCTATTCTCGTTACCGTCTCGCCCCTACCTGAGTGCACCCCAGTTCTTCTAGTTTGAACTTGACCACAGACAGTGTCGGGCCACATAAGACAAGTGGTCCGGAAATATAAATGAACTGTAAGGTCGTTTTCTGTCACAAAATAAACACTTTGTGCGAAGTACAAAATGTGTGAAGTAGAGTTCAAAAAAGTCTTGATTGGAAACAGGACTCCCCTAATGTTAGTAAGGATTCATTGGGATTTATTCTCGATCTTTAACAACAACAGAGAATAGAGTATTCTCTAAATCGATGTAGTGACCTTTTTTATACCGTTTCGTGTGTTTCTTCCCGAGGGAGTACAAGTCTCTACCAGGACGACGAAATTAATACGACACCCAAAAGAGGGAACACGTAAACAATTTTGACCCACCCACCTTAAAGTACCCTCCTGACCGTACTTAAATCACCGAACCCTCTTCGGGTCGACCTTTTCGATTGATAGGACAAATCCACCCTTTCTCCTCTTTGCCCTCCTGAAAGTGTAATGACACACCCACTTCAAACGTACTCCCTCGCACTACCCGAAAAAGGGGTTTATGAGAGGTTTGGGTGTTTTCGTCACCATTATAAGATAGATCTTTACCCCCCACCACTGGTGCAAGGAGAGAACCGGACTCCAAAATGGTTCGTAGCCACGGTTAAAAACTCGACTACGGTAAGTCAAGTCAAGTCAAGTCAACGAGCCACCACAGGCTGGGAAACGCTGGGGTACCTGACGTCGTGAGGTCCGGAGGGACAGGTAGTGGTTGAGGACCTTGAACGAGTTTGAGTACAGGTGACGCAGTCACTAAGGTAAAGACGAAATCTTTCTTGTTGTACCATGAAATACAAGAAAGTTAGATCCTCTAGGTAATCTTTCTTTTCTGTCTAAATCCCAAATCCGCATTCACGACAAAGACACGTGGATCAGGTTTCGAGTCGACCTGAGGTACCACCGGACCTAAAGGAACAGGGTGTCGATTCCAGTCCATCCTGATCCATACTGTACCCAATGTTACCACCCTACCCCTACCTCCGACCTTTCATCGGGGCACAGGAGCATTCTTGTAGACATTACCCAAGTCAATCCTTTCGTCGTGAGTTCCTTAGCAAGAACTTCCGTATGATACGATCTATAGAGGTGTCAGTCAAGACCCCCCACACACATACACACACACACACACACACACACACACACACACACACATAACGGTGTAGATTACCCATTTTCCTAAGAATTTGTGACCTCGAGTAGGACCTAGTGGACCTAGTAAAGAATCAAGGGACCCTAAATAAAATTATCGTAATCGTCATTAACTGAAACACCGTACGTTTCTCGGATGAGAAAGGGGGACTACCTCCTTTTCTAACTCCCGTCCTCCTCTTCCCCTGCTATCTCCTACTGTACCAACCCACGGTAGTGGCTGAGTTACCTGTTCTCAAACTCGTTTGAGACTCTCTATGACTTCCTGTCCCTTCGGACCACACGACGTGACGTACCCCAGTGTTTCTCAGACTGTCCTGACTCGTTGACTTGTCGTTGTTATGTTACATAGGTATGATGTTTTGTAATAAATCGGTAATTTTTGATACATAACTCTCGTATCGATTGAATCCCTTTATAAAATATTCTCAGTTATTTTTGACAGTTATGTCTAACTTTAACGAGCTCAGTCCAGAGGAGGTCAACGGTCCTTGCAGCTGCACCGAGTCTATTTTCCCGGAATTCATCCGAAGTCTCCAGAGCACTCCTAGCCTCTGTCTCCAACGACCTCTGACTTCGACCTCGTAGCGGCTCGTGTTCCGAGGAAGGATCCTAAGGGCTGAGGGACAGCTCCCTTTGGAAGAAGAAGGACGTGGACGAAGGAAGAGAGTAGGGCGGAGGAGAGGACTTCGTGTCGGAGACGACAGAGTGTCAGGTCCGACGTGTGACGGGAGGAACGAAGAGAATGTTCATGTGGACAAACAGAGTGTAAGTAGCGAGTGACCGAAGGATCGAGGCAGAGGGTCAAGGTTTAAGGACACGATTTACCTGCACACCAGACCTCCCCCGGGACCCGCCCCCGGCACGCCCACCTCGACCGGAACGTAGGTCGAAGAGAAACGAGGAGCCTACGACGTCGACAAACACATAGTGGCTCGCCCCGGCTCACAGGGGTCCGGTGGGAGAGGTGTAAGGTGCGGGTCTAGGCTCCACTCGAATATGGCGGTAAACGGGTCGGAACGCCGGCTCCTAAGCGACTTAGTGCAGTGGGCACTGGGTTCCGTCGACCGGGACCCGACTGTGTACAGTGGTCTGGGGTAGCTCCCGGAGACTCCTCTCGTCGACGAGATCCGCCTATCCACCGTGACCATCTTATGATAGACCGATTGTAAGCACCCCTCGACCCGGACCACTACATGTGTCGAGAAGTACGTGCGTCCGAGACAACAGTGGGCAAAATGTAAGTTCCTGTGACTGCGGACTTCTGTTCAGTGCAACGGTCCGGGGCACACCCTCCACCCTTCACCCCCGGACTTGTGTCGATGGCACAAGAAAGAGTAGGACGAGGTAGCGGGGGGCAGTGACACACCCCGGGAAGGGACCACCCCCTCCCCTATCCCACGTCGTGGAAGTGCTTCAGGAGGTGCTGTAGGAGTATAGATCATTCAGGACGCCTTGTGGACCTAAGGTCACGTAGGTCTTTATTTACACCAAGAAGAGTGGGGGACGACCACCCTGACAGTCGACCATTTCAGAAGGACCTCCGGTTACACCGTTGACCAACGGACCTCTTAGGACACCTGTCTCCTCGGACCGTCCGATGTCAGATACCCCAGCGTTCTCAACCTGTGCTGACCCATTGATTCGTGTTATCCATCGATTCACCATTTCTTTGACGGACGGTTACGTCCTCTATGTCCTCTGAACCCAAGTTAGGGACCCAGCCCTTCTAGGGGACCTCCTCCTTTACCGTTGGGTGAGATCATAAGAACGGACCTCTTAGGTTACTTGTCTCCTCGGACCGCCCGATGTCAGGTACCCCAGCGTTTCTGACTCTGTGGTGACCCATGCGTCCGTGTATATCTGTACTACGAAATTTGTACAGGTAAGACAGACTAGATGATAATTACAGTTTCTTATATCGTATTTTCTTAGTAAGATTTACGTTTGTTTTCTAAATATCGACATAGACCTATATAGACTTTATAGGGTGTCATCTCTTCAACTATTTTCGGTAATATTTATGTAGACTACTTTACCCTATTAGTCGGAAGGAATTTTTAACCGACGGACTCTTTCTTTACACGAGACGGAGTCAGGGACGACAGGTCGATACCTGTCTACAGGTCGGTGTGCGGGTCTACGGGTGGTACCGGGCTCCGACACCCCTGGACTTTCCTGGGGATCCACCCACCGCGACGAAGGGACCCCGGGTACACTAGTGTCCCAGCACCTAGCCAACCGACACAGGTTTCGAGGGGTGTGCGAGTATCGAGTCCACGACGTACAGGGAGAATCCTGAACAGTTCCGTTGTAAGACGACGAGAATCTTTACATTGGCCCCTAAAAGACTTCAACTGGACTCGACTGTATCATCAAAAATTCCCGTCCACAGAATGAGGGTACAGAATTCATTATTAAGAGTTTGACCCTTTCACAGAATTTCGTCCTTTATATGTTTTGATTATTGAAGATGCTAAACTTCTCGATCTCTAATAATTGACATACGGCTCCTGACGGATGAGGGTGTGACCTGCCGTCATAAGGGTAAAGTGTCTACTTCTTTGTCTTCCAGTTTTCGTGTCCACTGAAATAATCTGGGACCGAGTCAATGTTCCAACTTCGGTAGACACACGAGTCAACGAGTGAACAAGGACTGAGAAACGTTGGGGTACCTGACATCGGGTGGTCCGGGGAGACAGATACTCTAAGAAGTCCGTTCTTATAACCTCACCCGAACGGTAAAGGAAGAGGTTCCCTAGCTTTGAGACAGAAAACACAGTGGACGTAACGTCCGTCTAAAAAATGGTGATCGTGGGGGACCCTTCGGTCCGGACGAACGATTCGACGGCTTTCGTCGACAACTCTGCTCTCTCGGACCGGTACATGTGTCTACTGGATCGTCTAAGACCCTGTTCCTGTACGGTCGATTCTGAGGTTTTCATACTCGTCCACGGCTCTACCGCGTCTGTCGAGAATCCGACTCGCTGACAAAGGCTCAGTTGTGTGTAGACTGTGAATTTCTTGAAACTCAAGCCGGTACGTCCGGTACACCCGTCTCCCCAACCCGGGGTTCTACACCGACCTCTCTTTTCACCTGGTACCACTCTCGGAGCAGACCCTCAGAAGGTCCTCTTCTTCGGTCTCCCACCACCACGGTCGAGGAATTTTCGGGGTCTGTTCACCGGTGTCGAAGGGGAGACCGATTCGGAAGACCAAGACCCGTTCCCACCGAGGTCTCTTGTGAAAACATACGGTAAAGTTCCTCAGTCGAACTCCACTCCACCTCTGGACAACTGGAGACTGGACACACGTGGTTGTCAGTCAGTACCTGGACTTACGTCCTCTAGGTACTAGTGATTAATAGACCTTCGGAAGCTAAAGAATTGTACAAATGCTGTGTCAGATTTGGGAGACTGTTGTTGTAGGTTTGTACTACTTGCATGGTCCTTAAGTTGTAAAATTGACTTGCGTATTTCAAATATCGACCACTTAGACCTGTCACTCCAACCTCCAACACGTGAACTGGGTGTACCCATGTCCTTGGACATCGTACCCGCATTTTGGTGTACCTTAGTAGACATTTACAGTACTGTCGGCTTCGAGTACCTCCACAACTTTGAAGAAGTCCACCTAAGACGTATTGGCCCTAAGGTGACCCGGGAAAATACATCACACTCGTCCACCCCCTTACCAAATTGGAAAGACTTTTGATACATACCGTTGGACTTTAGGTTGTTATCTCTTAGTTGACTAATTCAATATAATAGTGACATTTTTCGTGATACTACGTCCGTAATGTTTGTACAAGAGTTTCTTATTTTCTCCCTTGATAATCGTATTAAATTCAACCTTTTGGTCTATGTTGTAAATATACACACACACACATATATCTACTTTATACCGAAGGGTCCACTGAGTCACCATTTCTTAGGAGGACGGTTCCGTTCTGTACGTTCTCTGCGCTCAAACTAGGGACCCAGTCCCTCAAGGGACCTCCTTCTTTACCGTTGGGTGAGGTCATAAGAACGGACCTCTTAAGGTTCCTGTCTCCTCGGACCTCCCGCTGTCAGGTACCCCAGTGTTTCTCAGTCTGTGCTAAATCACTGATTTGTTGTTGTATATACTTTATATAGTTTACTACTTCTCGTCAATACAATCTACCATCCTATTACCCAATATAAACAGTATAAAAGATTTTATTTGGGTGTAACGGACCGATTAACCGTATTCCGTTATTGACAGTAAATTCTTTTTTTTTTAGATCCACAACAGTAAACTAACGTTTTGATAGTGACCTACTCACTACCGTGTTTTAGACTCTGAACCGCATTGACTAACGTGAACACGTCTGTCTACCGTCCGTCTCGGGTCCTGGGGCTAAGGACAGATGTGGACGAGACTTCTCGTTCAAAACTACTTATTTCTTAGATAAACTCTCTGTCGTTTCTTTAACCTGTGTTGACTCGTTAATTTGTGTGTGTCGTGTGTGTGCGTGAACCCGCGCGCGCATATGTGTGTATGTTTCTTTGTCGACCCCGAAGAGACCACCGAATCAGCCATTTCTTAGACGGATGTTACACCCTCCGGACCCAAGTTGGGGACCCATCCCTTCTAGGGGACCACCTCCTTTACCGTTGGGTGAGGTCATAAGAACGGACCTCTTAGGGTCCCTTCCGCCGCGGACCACCCGACGGCAGATACCCCAGCGTGTCTCAGCCTGTGTTGACTTCACTAAATCGTCGTTGTCGTCGTTGATTTGGTGGTGGTGGTCCGGGTCCCACCTCTTTCGGACAAGGACCACCACCGGTGTGACTGTGTCTTCCTCTCTGTCTCCAGTCTCCCGTCCTCCCTGAACGAATCCCCGTCCCCAGGGGCCCTCCTCCGGTGTCGTGTCCCGTCAGGAACGGACCTCCAGAGGTCGGGGACCTCTGTCTGAGATGTAGGGGACGTCTTTGCAGAGACTGTGGGGTCACAGAAGAACGAGGGTCGCGACTGAGTCATGACACCTTCCAAGACTCCCTAGGGTTTGGGCGACGTCTCCCATTCCTCTCTACCCTGTCAGAGTGGTTTCCAAAGGAGGACGAAGTCCCTCCGTCCTGTCTTACTGCGACGTCCTCAACGTGTGTCGTGTCGAAGGACCTTTAAGTGAGAGATTCAGAGAGGGGTTTCGGAGGTAGGAGCATCTTTGTGAGCCGAGGTGAGAGGCACGGACCGGGGGAGGTCGAGAGAGAACCGAGGGGAGTAGGTGAGTCGAGAGGGAGAGGAACCTAGGACCGAGGACCCCTGAAAGATCGATCCAGTCATGCTGACCCGAGTGGAGACTCGAAGACGATGAACCCAGGGGTGGGAGGATGGACTACGTTTTCTTTAGGTAGAAGAATCCCTGGGGAAAAGGAACCGTCCACCCCCCCACCCCTCAATGTTTGTGAATCTCGAATAGATTGTCAAGTTTCAATACCCGTCTACTAGTAGGATCCACTTGTTCGTTAACTTCTAAAAGGGTCGTGGATGGATTCCAGGTACACCGAAGTAAGTAGAACACTGGTACCTTTGCTACGACAACCATGACTCCCTTGTAATAAGTCGGTTATTTTCCTTCCGTAAACTCAGTCAAGTTTACTCCACTTACTTGGATCTCGGACAATATGTCTCACTTATAACATATAATTGTATACGTATACCTTAGATCTTTCTACCATGACTACTTGGGTAAACGTCCCGTCGTCGTCTCTGCGTCTGTATCTCTTGTCTACACACCTGTGTCACCCCCTTCCTCTGCCCCCCTGCTTACCTCTCGCATCGTACCTTCGTACGTGTGATTTGTATGAGAGTACATGTTTTGCTCTCGGACACCTTTAAGCGACATATTGGGTACCTCGAGACACTGTTGGATCTCCCTACCTTAGACCACCCTCCACCCTCCCTGAAAAGTCTCCCTCCCCTGTAAACACACGGATCCCGACTAAGTACAACATACCGTCTTTGGTTGTGTTATAATATTTCGTTAATAGGAGGTTAATTATTTTGTTTTTTTCTTGACCCCCCAGTCCGAATGGAGGTCTCCACTGACCACCGGGTGTGCCGTGGTGTCACTCTTAGTCCCCTTTTCCCAAGGGGTCTGTTCAAAAGGGGGCTATCCTCGGACAGGAGACAGGAATGGACCACTAATACGATCCTGCTTTGTGAGGGATGGTTCAGGATCCTGTGATACGTGTGTATGCTGAGGCACTCCGCTTCTAACGGTTCCTGAGGGACGCCCGTCAAACCACAGGACTCCCGTCGAACGTGCGCCGACGAAACGTCTCTCCGTCCACCGAAACGAGACCCGACTAAGACCGTGACCCCCGGACGAACCAGAGGGGGTCCCTCTCAAGATCTGAAACGACTCGACTCAATCGTTAAAAGGAAACCCCATTTCGTCGGGCCTCGAATCTGCGAGGTAGACGCGGGTCTATTAGGAGGTTACGTCTAGGGTGACCCCTGCACCCGACCAGGTGTACCTTGGACCTACTTGGACCTGCCTCCTCGTATCACGTGGGTGGGTTCCGTGCCTCCCCTCCCGCCAGATATTTGTGTCTGAAAGGACCCTAAAGTGTACGGGGAGAACATCCTTCTTTCCTCTATCTAGGATAGACTAGATAACAATGTCATAAAAATTATGAGTTGACCGTCATTGTTACTTTTGTATCGCGGAGACTGTCGACCTCTCGTAAAGTGTTAAATGTTTCATAATACTCACTTACGAAAAAAAAAAAATTGGAAACCCTAGAGGATGAGTTTAGGTTTATTTTATGTCTTTGGTGAAACACTCGATCTTGGACGTTCCGTGTGTACCACATAAATAACGCAAAATCGTCGTTCATACGTCGACCATAAAAAGATCCACTAACATCATTTAATGTCCTAAAGGTCTGACCTGTACCTGTTCCTGAGAGGCAAAAGGCACCCTTATACGGTGGGTGATTTCTGAACAGATTCCGTTGACTCCGGGATCCAGAGGGACCCAGGTCGCCTCTACTGGAGGACGTCGGCACGGAGGGAGGCTTACTTCGAGACGTCAGTCTTCTCTTCCCTGTCGCCCGAGAGACACCAGACACAGTGGTCGGGTTCGGTCGTCCGGCGGACCACGTCGTAATAGCTGTGGGCTCCAACCCCTACCAAGATAGAGAAATTTAATTTTTTTTTTTTCGTACGCACGCCCTCCCCTCCCGCCCGACGACTGACGCCGTGGCCGAGCCCCGGACCTGGTCGCGCCGACGCCCCGGTCAGCGCGGCCTGGGCGACTGCCCTGTGTTCCTGTTGTTTCCCGCCTGCGCCGGGACCGTCGGGGCCACTCGCACACTCCGGGGCCGACCCCCGGGCTTCCCCCGGGGCCCTCACGCCCGGGGCGCCCCGCCTCCCTCCGCGGGCCCGGGACGCCGGCTACCCCCTCGGCGCAAACCTCTCCTGGCCCCGTGAAGAACTCGCGGGGACCGGCGCCACTCCTTCCCCGGGAAAGAGGTGAGGGGGGTCAGACCCGGCGCCGGACGCCACCACCCGCTCCGCGAGGCGGGGGCGGCTCTACGAGTCTGTCGGGCCGAAACAGTAAAAGTAAAGGTCGGGCCGAACACCCAGACGAGTGTTACCTGGGAAACGACTTTTCGTCTCACACCCGGGACCCTCACAGGACAACTTAACATTTCGCCCTAGGGGGTTCACGGAAGGTCGGACTACGTTTCGTTAGCAGGAAATTTGACGTGCGGGACTTTACTCAGGTGTGCATAGTGGGTCAATAGGATGTATCGTTATAGCCCTGTGGGACGAAACTCACCCACAAAATTGCAAAAGGTATCAAAAATTTAGTATAAAATTAGTCACTAGGAATTTAAGAATCTTTCTCATAGGGTCAAAATTGTTGTTACTTTCTAGAGAACGAGGAAAAGACAAAGAATTTTGTTCCAACTATGGAGCCACTTCTCCCGACCCAAACAAAGACTGCACGGTCACAGACCCGAAATTAAAACACACTGAAACAGAAGGGACACGCTCCTCTCGGGCAAACCTACCGTCCGCCTTACGTCCAGTTGGGGCACACGAGGGACCTCGAGACTGAAGAGGTCGAGCCGGCCCTCTCGATCTAGGAGTCGGAGTAAAATACACAGTGAACCTTCCGCCTAGAGCGGACAACAAAGAATTTCGACATATGTACCTATTGGTCCGTGCATGATCCAATCACGGACCCGCAGTGTAGGGTGAGCGAAATGAGTCCTGATTGACCGACAGAAAGGGATTAGAACGGCACTTCAGAAGAAAGTGTAGTACCTGTTTACTGTGGGCCAAGGAACAGGAGGAAGGAGGACGCCGACAGGGAAGTAGGAAAGAAATGGAAAGACCGAAAAACGGACCGGTTTGTCGAGGAAAAGACAGCTCCAGTTCCGAGGAAGTCAAAGAGAAAGTTTGGTTGGTATGAGAGTATAGAAGGACCGAGGAACAAACCAAAAGCTCTAGAAAAGGTACTACTTTCACCACAAAAGGCAAGAAGTGTACTATCCTTCCCTTCGGAGTACTGTCGGAATGAAATTCTGTTCCAACCGAATGTAGTCGTGTAGAGCACAACGAGATGTGACCCAAACGAGAGTCTTCTGAACCCAAGTCTAGAGTCGAGACGTCTGGGACTTTTGGGGGAGTCGAAGACGCTCGGAGTCAAGGAAGGATACGATCTCTACTACCGTCAACAAGAGTGTCAAAAGATCCTAACTCTACTCGGTCGTGGTAGACCGAGTAGAACTTCTGCGGGTCGTGGTAGGAACCGTGTCTACATCGATGAGTCCCCTACAAAACAGTAAAAAGGGAAGTTAAGTAGGTCGATGGACAGGTGGGTAGGTACCCCTTCGTCCGATTTCTCCCAAGAGACGGCACAGGGACTCCCTTACCTAAAACTTTACTAGAAAACTGGTTCACGAAGAATTAGTCGAGACTCATGTATTTTGTATGAGTCATGAACTATTCCTAGGGAATCTCGAAGGGTCCACCGAGTCACCATTTTCTTAGGGGGACGATTACGTCCATTGTACCCAAACTGGGGACCCAACCCTTCTAGGGGACCTCCTCCCGTACCGTTGGGTAAGGTCTTAAGCACGACCCTCTTAGGGTACCTATCTCCTCGGACCGCCCGATGTCAGGTACCCCAACACCTCTCGACCTGTGCTGACTCTCTCTGTCTCCCTTCCTAGAGAACATTTTCACTACGTCTGTAAAGGTACGGCCGTGTCCGCACAAGACGACCTCCTCCTTCCCGAGCAGGGAAAGGGATCCAGGGAAATTCAGGACTCCCTACCGTCTTGACTCCTGAAGTTGTCAGGACGGCACTCAGGTTGACTCCTGGCGATTCACTTACTACATTTCCCACGGTTTGACCTTTACCCTCGTCAAGGATACCACCAAGACTACCACCTGTTGGTCCCACCATTGGACGAAAAGGATGACGGTTACGACCCTGACGAAAGCAAAGATAAACTACGCGGAAAGAGGAAAGCGGAGTGGTGGAAACGGAGGGACTTTGAGGTGTGACTCGCGGAACACAGTCTGACGTCAGTCCTACCCGGCAACACGGGCGCGGAGTCCTCTGTGCTCCTCCACCCTTCCCGGTGCCGGACCCTTGGTCCCCGCACCGGGACGGAGTCGGAACCGAGGAGAGACACGATTAACCTCTCCGTAAATTGGAGTCGAGACTCCACTCTACATACCACATCTGGTAGAAATGTAAAGGAAGTTCCGGACTGTATGAGTCAAATATTGCTAATAAGGTAGTCTATGGTGCCAAAGTACGAACGACGGAGAGAAGTAAGAGTTTCGTCGGAACACTTCGTCCGTCGCGTAAAACGTGTAATAATTTACATTATAATTCTGTCTCATCTCCGGGTTGGTAAGGACTAAACATGTTTCTCCCCCAACTACCCTGTCAGAGGTCAAACCAAAAGAGTGACCTGCAGTCACTTGCGACTCTAGTCGGGGGGAGGGGTTTATGACTGGGGACGTGGTACCCCGGGACGTAGTCCCGTGGGTCTCCAGTACCCGTATACTTCGGGTCCTACGGTGACCCGAAGAGACAGAACAGCCCCTGTAACCACCAAGTACATGTCGTTACAAGCTAGGTCTGTTTACAGACAAAAGTCATAAGACGAGACCGACTCTGGTGGTCAGACAGTAGATCAGGTCTTTTATACCCGAGACGACAAATGTACCGGAAAAGTGCACAAGATTTTACTGTAATTTTTTTTTTTTTTCAGTTTCGACGAACTTATAAAAATACCCACTAGTAAAATTGACGTATCTTGAAGAATAAAGTAATTTCATGATTCAGGATCTCTCTTCAAACCTAAAAACGACGTAGACCTTAAACACGTGACAAAATGGTATACTTATCTCCAAGTCAGAAAGAGGAACAAAAATTACGTTACTACGTAAATTGGTAATTTTTTCAGGATTATCCCAATGGTCTACTTAATGTCTTTGATAACATATTCTATTTGTATTAGATTTTTTGAACAAACTTTAAGTGTAAATTGATCCGTATAAAAATGAACGATTTAGACCGTGGGAATATATTTGTCTTGGAATGAACTATTTATTACCAATGAAGTAACCTCTTCCTTTACCATTGGGTGAGGTCATAAGAACGGACCTCTTAGGGTACCTGTGTCCTCAGACCACCCCATGTCAGGTACCCCAGCTTTTCTCAACCTGTGTTGACTCATTGATTATAAAGTAAAGTAAAGTAACCCGTATTTCTATGATTGAACAATCCAAAAATTTGAATTTTATATTTAATGTAGGTCAAAAGTAGTTAAAACGTATTATACGGTTCGTAGAGGGACCCAAATAACTGATTTCGAAAACAGATACTTTACAAATTTGGGATACTAATAGGATTCTTCTAAGACTAGGACTTCTCGTACAGGGTCAGTGGAGTACAAGGAGTCTCCGGGGCGATTACTGACTTTTTTCATGGGTTCTAAAATTTATATAAATAAACCTCAGTCTATTGTACCAAATTTTGACGGACGTGCACTCTGATCGAGACTACGAAGTAGAGAGTCTCCGAGTTAAAGGAGGAGGAATTTTACCTGAGTCACTGACAAAAGGAGGAATTTACCTGAGTAAAAGGAGGAATTTACCTGAGTTAAAGGAGGAGGAATTTACGAGTTACCGGTGTAGGAGGGAGGGGGTAGGGTGGTGTCAGTCTACAGTCCACCCGTTTCAGGGGAGGAGGTCCGAAGATCTCTTTGAACCCAAAAGGTCTCTTACTCACGTATAATGAAAAGGGAAGTTTTTCAGTCTATTATTATAATCTATTATAGTTTACTCTAGATAAAGTTAGTATATTAGATAGAAATTATACATTAAAATTTTTCGAAATGACTCCCTGAAGGGATCACCAGGTCACCCAATCGTCCACCGTACCCAAGGTAGAGACCGGACCCTCGATTCTAGGAGCTCCGGCTTTTCGATTTTGTATTTTGTCTTCGTTATAACATTACTTAAGTTATTTCTGAATTTTTACCAGGTGGAATTTTTTTTAGATTTTTTTTTCATTTTCAAAATAAGTCTATAGTAAGTGTATGATTATGTTAAGTGGGTATGCCGTATAATTAAAACATATTTGAACCTTCTATTAACTCGAAAATTTCCAGTTAGACTATGAGGTCCCTCGATTAAGGTAACCATCGGGGAGGTTTAGGAACAGCGGTTGTTAATCGAGGCGGGAGACTACCTGGTTTACGACTGTGATCTAGGAGAACTAAGTTCTGTACGACACTTTCATATCTACGGAGAACAACGGACCTTTACCGGTCTCACTACTTTACTAAGGAAGAGATAACTTATGGAAGACATAGGTGCCGGAACGGAGACTGGTCCCCTCCGTTTACACTTGTTCTGTAAGATCCCCTGGAGGAACGTTTTGCTCCTTCCAAAGATACTATGTCTTCTCTTGTGAACCCTGTGAACTCCCCTATTAAATATGTAAAAAGAATAATCTAAACTATATGCTATAAAAAAGACGTCATGTAAGATGACCTTTAGAAACGACGTGTGTGTATGTGTGTGTGTGTACTCCCGAAGGGTCCACCACGGTCACCATTTCGTAGATGGACGTCACGTCGTCTGAGTTCTGTGCCCAAGTTAGGGACCCAGTCCTTCTAGGGTACCTCTTCCTTTACCGTTGGGTGAGGTCATGAGAACGGACCTCTTAGGGGTACCTGTCTCCTTGGACGTCAGGTACCCCAGTGTTTCTCAGCCTGTACTGGCTCGTCCGTGTGTCCTGTGTGGTAGTTTGTGGGAGGTATTCTTCATAGACAATGGAAACCGAGGTGCAGACCCGAGACATTTCGCATAATACATTTAGAAAGTATAGTCCCTACAAATAGACCCCAGTGCATTGCCGACATCACTGGTACTGGAAGAGAGGTTATCTGGTACGGGTCCGTCAAGACAATAATTCTTGCCGACGTTAAGAAGGAAACAGTATGTAAAACCCGAGAACTGAATGTTCCACTTAATTAGACTGAAGAGACAAAACGTTTCTACGGAAAAAGTTCAGACACGACTGAGTACAGAACGAGACTGTCGTTCCTCTCGTTATGACGATAAGGCTCCCATTAAGGTCACTACCGAGGACACCCAGTCTTCAGACAGACGTGACCGAGGAACAAAGACGTTACGATCCCTGAAAGTTCCCACTTAAAAAGTCGTGTAGTGTCTCCTAAATTGACACACACTTACGCAGACTAGCTCGTACTACTTTTCATTACGACTAAAAATAAAGGGTAGAAATCTCCTTACACACAAGATAAGAGTTCTCCAGCGACTTCAGAGAAGACCGAACTCAGAAACGATATTTCCCCACTTTTCTGACAAAAATCCCTCTGACCGTGCTAACTCTGTCCATCTCGAGTCCCAACAACTCTTGTCACTTCCCCTTCCCCGGGGGAGCTCAAGGGTGAAGGAGTCTGTGCCGGGAGCCAGTGCACCAGTACTAAATCTGGGACCCACAGGCTGGACAAAGACAAAGTTCATCTCGTTGAGTTTCTTTGTAAGCCGGACCATTCACCTTGACCGTACAAAGAAAGGATGAGGAACTTACTCTAGTATATACCACGGTTGGGGCGGACGATACCCTCTCGGACCCGACGGTTTCGTCCCGTAAAAACGACCTACCTGTGTGACACAGACATAATCGGCGCCCGTCACCGAAGCCCGCTACTCCGGTTTACGTACCTAAGGTGTCGACCGGTCCCGATTGGCGGTCCGGCCAAGGAATTAGCGGTGACATCCGGTGGTTGACAAACCGGGGACTACGCACTCTCTTCCTGTTCCCAGTCACCCGTCTCTGGTACTCGAACAGTACAAGAAGCACACAATCTCTTACAAGGTACTCGTTTCTGACCGTAGAGCAATACACGCCCTGACCGGACGTCAAGTAATCCAGGAACATCTACAGCAAGTCCGGTCAGAAACGCTACTGAGACGCTCCTCCCCCGTTCGACAGGACCCGGTGCCACTCCTTCCGCCCCGTGCTCTCTAATCCACTAAGGGTCCGGCACCGGAGGTGGAAGTCACTATGCTCTCCCCGTCGGCCGAAGGGGAAACCCCTTTGCATACCCGTCTCTTCCTGTATTATCAAGTCGCAGATATAACACAGTCCGTCAGTTATCGTCCTGATTCCATTCTCTACCTCATTTTCGGAATCAAATTCAGGAACTCTACCATGAACTGAAAGGACCTGTGGTTAAAGGAGTTGACATTTACCTTAATCATTAAACGATGGTTTAGTGATCCGAGAATACTTTGACTTTGTTCTGTCATAGATATTTTATTGAGATTGTTTAATTTCTGTGACGTGGAGACGTTCCATTGGAATGGTATGCTGTAATGTCAAAATGATAGTCATTGTAAAGGTGACATAAGTTTGAAATCCTATAAGATTATAAGAACTGGTACAATTACTTTATTTCTGTTTTAATAGCACTTTCGTCATTTTTTTTTTTGGAATCTAAATTGTACAGTACTAATTAAACTAAAAAGAATAACTCCTTGACAGTTTAAATAATCATACCTATCAACCTCACAAATATAAAGAATACAAATTTTAACGTAATCTGACGACAAGTTAGTATAATCTACGGCATTCTTTCCGATCATCGGAAATGGAAGGTAGATAACAGTAACATTTCCTAAATATCTTCGTTTGCACACCATATGACTTCGTGAGTTTTTACCTAAGTGAGAGTCTACCTCTAAATATATGTTATCTTTGTAATCTGATATTTTAGGATATATCACCATTAGTCGTTCCTTGTTTTGTAAAGACATCAAATTTTGTTATTCCTACTTTATCGTTATTTATATGTGAATTAAACCTCTTCCCTTACCGTTAGGTGAGATCATAAGAACGGACCTCTTAGGGTGCCTGTCTCTTCGGACCACCCGATGTCAGGCACCCTAGTGTCTCAGTCTGCACTGACTTGTCGATTGTGTGTGTGTGTGTGTGTGTGTGTGTGTGTGTGAATTAATAGCCCTCTCTATACAAGTAAATAGACGTATATATCTGACAAACCGGTGACGTGTGGTTCTTTACCTATAAACAACTTGACTTATTTCCACACTCACACACACACTTAGTGTATGACTCTTAATTCTGTAAAATTATAAATAAAACAGATATATAAAACTAGAACCTAATTGTGTTTCATTAGTACTCTTATCCATTTTATTATACATTGTTTCCGAAACATTTACAACTACACGAGATACAAAAAGTCACAATAAGACACTTTCATCGGACCAAATAACAACTCTAGGGGATGTATCCCGCCTCTCCAGACGACCCCGGCCCAGTGAAGGACCACAGGGGTCTACGAGAACTTCCACATTGTGGGAACGACAGACCGTGGGGTGGACGTCCTGATTGCAGAGTCATTTGACTACAACTGTCCAGGGCTCTTGTAGAACAGAGAAAGAGGAGTGGGTATCCCACACCCGTGTCGGAGATTTGAGAAAATTGAAACCACAGAATTGGACATTTTACTCCTTTGATATACCTTCTTTAAAAGTAGATGGAAGATTCAAGACGACGAAACAGACTCCTAATTCCACTCTTTTAGTTTGTTTTAAAATAATTCCTCAGACCGAGTCTACCATTTCTTAGACGGACGTTACGTCCTCTGGGTCCACGTCAGGGACCCAACCCTCCTAGGGGACTTCTCACTTTACCGTCGGGTAAGGTCATCAGAACCTATCTTTTAGGGTACCTATCTCCTCGGACCGTCCGATGTCAGGTACCCCAGCGTTTCTCAGTCTGTGCTGACTCACTGTTTGTGTCTATGTACCTCTCTGGGTCCCTGACTTACTAAGTGACTCTACCGGTCTCGGGAGTTGAATTCATGGTAGAAGTCGATTTCTGTCCCATTACCGTCATCACCAAACCCTGAAGTTTCCCCTCCTTCCGTTGACTGGACTTCTATCCTTTCGCTTGCAACCATTTGTCGACAAACGACCTGGTCCGGCACTGTTACCCTGTGTCTGTTTGACGTCGTCTGTCTGAGACGTCCCAGGAGGGGCAGGCACACGGATCAAGTATGGTGACAAGACAAGCCACTACCAGGTAGGACCCTATCTGCGAGACACAAGGAAATCTATCACTCTTCCAGTTTCGAAGAAGGACTCAGAAACCCCGGAATGTTTCGTAGTCGGATTTAAAAGGTCATCAGTACATACCTACACTCTCTTCCTGGTATCTCTTTCGACTCGTGGTTTCTTAACTACGAAAACTTGGTACCACAACCTCTTCTGAGAACTCTCCGGGAACCTGGCGTTGATCAGTTATGATTCCCTTTAGTCAGGAATCCACTATTTCATTAAGTTAATATGTATGTATTTATACATATATATAAGAAAAAGTAGAAGAAAAGGTAATACCAAATAGTGTCCTATAACTTATATCAAGGGACACGACGTGTCATCCTGGAACATCAAATAGGTAGGATATATTTTGCCAAACGTAGACACCACTAAATCAACGCTTCAGCACAGGTTGACAACAGTAGGGTACTCACAGACGGTACGAGAAGACAGGTACCCTAAGAGGTCCACTCTGATGACCTCACCCAACGGTAAAGGAAGAGGTCTCCTAGAAGGGCTGGGTCTTTAGTTTGGGTCCAGAGGCCGTAACGTCTGTCTAAGAAATGGCTGACTCGATACTCCCTTCAAGATCAAACGTAGATGATTGGGGTTTTGAGGGTCAGGTAGGGAGGGACTGACGGGAAAGACAATTGTTAGTGTCCAGACAAGAGATGTAGATAGTCAGACAAAGCATTTATTCAAGGGAACACACTGTAAAATCTAAGGTGCATATTCACTACAGTATGCCATAAACAGAAAAGGAAAGACTGAATGAAGTGAATCATACTATTGGAGGTCCAGGTAGATACACCGAATAGTCGGGTTCAAGTAAGAGTACGGTTTCTCTATGTTAACCTCCATCGTTTAAAAAGAGGAGATAAATTATGATAATTTATTTATCATAATAAATTTACGGTACACGTCTTAAAGTATACTCACTTCTTCCTAGACAACCATGACTCTCCCAGAACCCTTGGGACTCCTTATGAATCTTACGGACCCCTCATTCAAGAGTCCCACCAAAGTGTTCCGGGACCCACGTATGGAACTATTCTTCTCTCTCGTACTCACCACAAATTCCTTCCTTATCTACGAGGAGTGACGACGACGATTCAGCGAAGTCAGCACAGGCTGAGACACGCTGGGGTATCTGCCGTCGGGTGGTCCGAGGGGGCAGGGACCCTAAGAGGTCCCTTCTTGCGACCTCACCCAACGGTAAAGGAAGATGTTACGTACTTCCACTTTTCAGTTTCACTTCAGCGAGTCAACACAGGCTGAGAATCTCTGGAGTACCTGACGTCGGATGGTCCGAGGAGGCAGGTACCCTAAAAGGTCCGTTCTCATGACCTCACCCCACGGTAACGGAAGAGGTCTACGAGGAGTGTTTCCGTCCTTTTTACTCCAACGTTACGTTCCCACTGGGAAAGACGTTTAGAGAAGAGAGGAACGGAGGGGAGGGGAAAAAAGGAGAAGGAAGGAAGGAGAAATTTTTGGAACAATACAACTCAGATAATCAAGTAGACATGGAGTAAGAATTACTTGGCGATAGTACTATTATTCACTTTGTATAATTTCTATGATGAAGTTTGTTTCTACAGTAATATATGACGAGATAGTACAATATTTACATAAAAGTTGTAATAGGGTACGACCTCTGTGTTATATCATCTGTAAATTAAAAATGGTAATAATTTACCTTTATGGTACGTACGTTTTCTCACACATATTTAATCTGAGGAAACGGGTGAAAGGAAACTCCATCAAAGAGAAAATAAAAGTTCTCAAGAGACAACTAATAGACACACCGTTCATACAAGAGGACTACATACATCGAACTCTACAAGTGGACAAATTACACCAAATTTACATCAGTAGAAAAAGAAGACACCAAGCACGAAAGGTAGACGACAAATTTCTCAAGTAAAAATGGGACTCCAATACTCCTATAACCCAATATAAAGAAAGATCTTTGAAATGCCAAACTAACAGAGTGACTACGGGAATTAGTGGACCTTAACTATGACCACACGTGACACTCCAAGTTTATACAAAAAGAAAGGTCCACCCATTCGTGAACAGGGTCATTGTAAAGAACTTACCAGGTCGAAAGGGGTGACATGAGATGGTTGTGGAGACAGTGTATAGTTCAAAGGTAATTACGTTCCTAGACAAAGACTCGAAATATGGGAAACTAACAAACAAACTTATGGTATGGTTGAGTCCATAATATCAAAATGTAATGTCAAACGATAACTCGTTTCGTTCAGAAAGGGGAGTATGAAGACTTTCTGACAGAAATGAGAATAGGGGAACCAAAGGGTATCTTGAAAATCTTAACGTTTAAAATAAAACTTTCCAACAACCCTAAAACTAACCTTACAGAATCTTAATTTTCTGGTTAACCTCCTCTCCCCCGTAAAGTCACTATAACTCGGAAGAACGGGACATAGTACATGTATAGTGGTAAAAATTTCCCACAGAAAACAAGTTCAAATATCTAAAAGATGGATTTTAAAAATATGTTCAAAAAACAATATTAATAAGGTTTCATTGAAAAAAAAAAGAACCATAATATTTACCAACAGAGATTTTTATGGAATTTTTTGAAAACGACCATACATCTTTATGTCAACGTGAAGATAGTCATTAGACCTAGTTGAGATAGTAATTAGGACAACTGAACAGACTTTATGAAAAACTTACAGGGTGGACACTTTCCACTACTAAGGAGGGTGGAGGGCAGGGACAGGTCACTTCACAAATGATCTGTGCCTCTATCGGGTCCCACTCCAAACGAGTAATTCTTCAAGGGTAGAAAAGGGAGAAATGATTTACAAAAAACAAAAGAAAGGATAAACTGTCTTCCAGAAATTACCTATACCTTAAACTAGGAGACTATTCGGGTCAGTTAATCCAGTATTTGATAATAGAACATAATAATATGATATATACGACGTAAGTCGAACGATTATACATAAATCTTAAAAAAGTAGACACAAGTACTTACTGTAACCGGTCATTAAAAGGAAAAGGTATACCACGGTCAGACCAAATCTATTGACCTAAACCCTTATAATAGTCTGTCTACTGTAATAAACCCGTATAACAGACAAAAATACAAAAGACCATCTGAAACAACAAAATCTCAATGGAACGAATAACTTATAAACCATGTAGAAAGGTCATTTTGGTAGATCGGATTATAAAAGGGAAACCTCTCTAAATTTATAGTCACTTACTTTGATAAAACCTAACTGAACAAAGAACTTAAACAGACCACGAAATATAAAAAAGTTATTAAACAGACAAAAGTTTCAAATTTTTAAGTAATGGAATCTCAATAAAAATCCCCTAAGGGACCACCAGGTCACCAATCCTGAGACGTGAAAGTGACGGCTCCCAGACTCAAGTTAAGGACCACTGCACGATTCAGTGAAGTCAGCACAGGTTGAGAAACACTGGGGTACCTGACAGTCTGGGGTACCTGACATCGACCTGTCCGAGGAGAACAGATACCCTAAAAGGACAGTTCTTATGACCTCACCCAACGGTAAAGGATGAGGTCCCCTAGAAGGACTGGGTCCCTAGCTTGGGTACAGAGAAAATAGAGGACACAACTGTCCGTCCAGAAATGGTGATCACGGTGGACCCTTCGTGTCTTACATCGGTTAAGGACCACCCTCTACATTCTAGAACGTTCGGTGTACCGTACTGGTTTTTATTTATTTATTTACCTCAAATTTTTTATTATGAGACAATAGAAATTTTAAGGACTACGTAGGGTAAAAGGAGGGATACATATACATATATAATACATATAGTGAAGAAAATAGAACTAGTCAGAACGACGTTTAACCGGTTAAAATAATCTGAAAATTTTATTGAGTGAAAAGGTAACATAGAGACAAAAGATAAAACAATTAAGATGAGAATAGATGAGAGTCAGAACAAAAGAAACCTAAATAGGGGCATTAGAAAAAAGATTCCAGAACTTTACCTATGAATTAAAAGTCATTAAGTAAAAGGACTTACTTTAATAACTTCCGTAATTTACAGGGTAGTCAAGTCAAGTCAAGTCAAGTCAAGTCAGTGAGTCAACACAGACTGAGAAACGCTGGGGTACTTAACGTCGTGTGGTCCGGAGGGACAGGTAGTGGTTGAGGGCCTCAAGTGAGTTTGAGTACAGGTAGCTCAGCCACTACGGTAGGTCGGTAGAGTAGGAGACAGCAGGGGAAGAGGAGGACGGGGGTTAGGGAGGGTCGAAGTCAGAAAAGGTTACTCAGTTGAGAAGCGTACTCCACCGGTTTCATGACCTCAAAGTCGAAATCGTAGTAAGGAAGGTTTCTTGTGGGTCCTGACTAGAGGAAATCTCATCTGACCAATCTAGAGGAACGTCAGGTTCCCTGAGAGTTCTTAGAAGAGGTTGTGGTGTCAAGTTTTCGTAGTTAAGAAGCCGTGAGTCGGAAGAAGTGTCAGGTCGAGAGTGTAGGTACGTACTGGTGACCTTTTTGGTATCGGAACTGATCTACCTAGAAACAACTGTTTCATTACAGAGACGAAAACTTATACGATAGATCCAACCAGGATTGAAAGGAAGGTTCCCTTACAGGGTATTTAGATGTTTTACGGGAGATATTACTTCTTCCTCGTTCAGTTTCGGAGTCACAAAAAGCACCCGTGAACGAAAGTTGGTCTTAAATTATTCTAAGGAAAACAAATAACAATCTCGATGGGAGATAAACACCTTTCACCATGACCCAAAGGTAAATATAACACCCACCTTTCAAAGGAAAATATTATCTAAATAAATTCATCTCTCAATAAAATTCTTTCTTTTTGTAATTCATTTATTTCTCCACTATGTATCATCCGGTTTCTAGGAGTCTTACCATACGACGTAGAGTTTATACTCTTTGTAATACTTTACTGATATCAAACACTGATAGTAAACCCTTTGACCACAGGGTCCGTCAAGTGACGGAGGAGAATGGGTGAACGCACCAGTGACCGTTCATATCAACGAGTCGGTGTCGTCCACTCAAAACTTATTAGTCCCTCATTCTGTCCAGGACCCCTGTGAATATACATGATTACCAATTCACAGGTTTTTTCCCTTTATCAAAGACCTTAAGGTTTAACACCCAGTCTACAAGTATTGTCTTCACTATGATTTTGACTTCTACCCTAACGATCGCTCGTCAGTACTCACCAATCCTGCACCACCAGGAACCCAGGGTCGCACCCACGTCCCCCCGTGTAGAAGTCACGTAAAGAGGGAAACCGTTTTGGCAAGTCTGTCGTCGAGTCATCCCCAGTCCTCTTTCTGCCATAGGACTGGTGTATTATTATACGACCCCTTTCAGAGACATTGGACGATCTTTACTACCGTTTTTCTGCACACACTATACGTAAGTAATGTCGAGTCTCAATAAATCCTCTTTGCTGGGTTTCAAAAAAAAAAAAAAACATTACTAGGTAACAGGTAGACCTCCTTTCAATATTATTAAACGGTACTCCGAGAAACGACAAATCGTCCAAATACTTTGCACGGTCCACTATGTTCCAATCAATTGTAGGGTCTACTGTCTTTTACTTTTACTATCAGAGAGTCGACACAGACTGAGAAACATTGGGGTACCTGATATGTCAGATACCTTAAGAGGTCCGGTCTTATGACCTCACCCATCGGAAAGGGAACAGGTCCCCCAGAAGGGTTGGGTCACTAACTTAGGTCCAGAGGGCGTAACGTCCGTCTAAGAAATGGTCGACTCTGAGTTCCCTTCGGGTAAAGTATATGCTAAAGTATATTTTCTCCTTGTTCTAAAACCTACCCAAACAAAGGTAATTAGAGTGAGTGAGTACCGTGGGTCCTATAAAAATATTATAGTTCAGTGATCCCTTCACAAACCCCTTCTTAAACGTCGCTCAGAAGTAAAAGAAGGGACCCAAAAGTACTTAGGTTCTTAGATATCACTAGATTTATATCGAATCTAATACTAGAGATGTAATGAAAAGAGATGTTCCGTTGTAACGACGACGACGACGACGACGATTCAGCGAAGTCAGCACAGGCTGAGACACACTGAGGTATCTATCGTCGGGTGGTCCGAGGGGGCAGGGACCCTAAGAGGTCCGTTCTTATGACCTCACCCAACGGTAAAGGAAGAGGTTACGTACTTTCACTTTTCACTTTCACTTCAGCGAATCAGTACAGGCTGAGAATCGCTGGGGTACCTGACGTCGGATGGTCCGAGGAGGCAGGTACCCGAAAAGGTCCGTTCTCGTCACCTCACCCCACGGTCACGGAAGAGGTGTTCCGTTGTAACGACCCATCGTTTTTGTCTTATTCAGTCGTCGACCAAAAGAGCAAAAGGCGGGGAGTGAAGGATCAACTCGCAGACTTTGTGGTGGTGAATCGAACCACAAAGATTCGAGGCACCAAGACTCGAGGTCCCTGAAAGATTAATATTTGACGACCAACGTAACCTCGGGACGGATCCTCGTACCGCGGACCAGAGGGGAGTGGTGGTCGTCTCAACCATAAAGAATCCAACCACAAAGTGTCTACACACTTTCCAAGGACGAAAGTGTGTCGACAGAGGGGGTTTCTTTACGGTAGTACAGATTCTGAACAGTACGGAACCTGTAATATTTCCTAAACATTGGTACTATGAACGTCCTCACACATCTTTTAAGTCAGAGTACGTAGGGAAACCGAATCGGACTAACAGGTTCAAACAGTTAAAAAAGGAAGATCAAATAAAGAATTGTACAATCTGACAACGTCCGTGGGTACCAAGAATTCGTATAACGATCATTCTATGAGAAAAAATAATTTGTATCTACAAAGTAAAAGTCTACACTCAATATTACATATTTCAGTGTCCGAACCCAGAACCCCAAGACAAGGACTCTTTTCCATGTAACACGCTTCGTGTATAAGGTGAACCTTCTTCGGTCCCTTGACCTCCCTACTCCTCTTTACGCATCCCTCACTCTTGTACCTTGATTCAATGCACCTGCACAAAAACAAATATCGCTGCCGGCACACAGACGGCCACCACTCACCTCTGGTCCACGGTACGAGGATCCGTCCCGAGACTGTGCTCGTCGTCGAATATTAATCTTTCAGGGACCTCGAGTCGCGACACCGACAGTCGGTGCTCCTCGACGGAGTAGACACGGAAATGACCCTCCTGAAAGGGGATGAGGAAAAAATGGGAAGGAACCAAAAAGAAAGTCCTAGGGTCTTCACTACGATTCTACGTCCACAGTGGTCTCGTTCTTCTTCCCGTGAAAGGTCCCTCATAGCATGCAGACGACTCTACTCCCGTTCCTCGTGCCTCGAGTTCTTGCAGGTGTTGTAGAAGGGGTGGAGGACGTCTTTCTTTATTCCTTCTAAGAGTCTACTTTTATCGAGGAGAAACGAAACCCCTTTTCGGTCTTGGGTAATCGACTAGTCAAAATGGACTTCTTCCGGGTACCCGACGACTAGTCGTCCGCATTGGGTCCCTCTGCTGTGACTCTGCCCTCTCGGGACGACATTCCTCACGTTTGTGGTTTGTGTCGCTACGAAAGGGTGTAGTCTACTACTTACCTGCGACTCCCCCTTTGTCGGGAAGGCGACCGGTCCGTTCGACCTGACCTCAGGTGCGAATACCCTTGTTGAACCTTCCTCCTTTTTATAAAAGTACCAAAAGGGTCTGTCTATAAAGTTCTGTTCACTATTACCTCTGGGTCCTATTATCCATTTACTCACTTACAAAATTTAATACCGTGAAACGTGACTCTAAGTTTCAAACGACCCAAAAGTGTATCCTTTGTAAACAACCGTTTTTGTCTCCCTACGAGAGAGTTCCATCTTCACTTAGTTGGGGTCTGTGCAACCAAGATTACCCCTAACACGCCCATCTGTGAACGTGGCGCCCAACTGCTAGTGAGGAAGGTAAAGGGTCTACCAAGACCCAAGACAAAGGACCACACCGAGAATGTCACCTGTCAACTGAGCTGTACAGGATAAAAGAGGGAGTATTTTACACACATAACCACGGAAAGTGACCGGACACTAATAAACCTTTTATAATTTATTGTTGACAGTTCATTAACCTTAACATAGTCTATTCGACTCTCTTCTGTCTCCTGAGAGACAAAAAGGAAATATTTGATACTTCTATTTTCTATTCTAAACGAGGAAAAGTGTTTAAATCAACGATAAAATATCCTTGAATAAAATTTTCGAACTCTCATATACGTTTTTGTATAGCATAGTGACTATACATCTTAATGGGGAATTTAAAGAGACACAAGGAAAAAAGAATATTGTTTTCTGAGTAACTAAAAACTACAGACATAAGTTTATCACACAAGTTATTAACTTTTCAATCCTGGTATCTCTAGTCCATTCAGGAGTGTAGAACATTAGGTTACTGTAGCTACTTATTTTCCAGAAAAATTTAAACTGAAAGGTTAAACTTTGTAACCCTTTTGGGTTATAAACAAAAAAGAGTAAATGGAAAACTTTTGGAAATAAGTAATCTGTCTCCTTCAAGTTCTCATTGGAAAAGTTAACTTGAATGAAGAATTGTTTAGTTCTAAGTGAACACTGAGTAACAATAAGTTTATACTCTTATTGTATCCATGTCTCTGATGAATTACCCAAACTCAAAACTGTTTGACCTTGAAAACCAATAAAGATTATAATATTCTTCAGTAGACTCTACTTAAAAGAGCGATAAAGACTGTGATTTAACAAATTCGAACTATCTCCTTGGGAATATATCGTAGTATGTTTACGATAGTGTCATAAGACACCTAAAAAAAGAAAGAAAAAAAAAAATGGAAGATTTGACGAAGGTAGCCTCTTCCGTTACCGTGGGGTGAGGTCATGAGAACGGACCTTTTAGGGTACCTCCCTCTTCGGACCATCCGACGTCAGGTACCCCAGCGATTCTCAACCTGTGCTGACTCACTGAAGTGAAAGTGAAAGGTGAAAGTACGTAACATCTTCCTTTACCGTTGGGTGAGGTCACAAGAACGGACCTCTTAGGGTCCCTGCCCCCTCGGACCACCCGACGGCAGATACCCTAGTGTGTCTCAGCCTGTACTGACTTCACTGAATCGTCGTCGTCGTCGTTTGACGAAGGCATATCACGAAAGGAGAACAAAACTTTCATCTCAAAAAAAGGTTAATTTACAATTGAGTAAAAGTGAGTCGAATAGTCAATCATCTAAACAATCTTTATTAAAGTACATATTTAGATAAAATTTATCGTCACTACTGTGTCTGTGAAACTACGACTGTGATTCGTATATAAAAGTTGTTAATTCTAACTGAACTTCGTAGATTCTCTGTCACTTTTTTGGGGTTGTCTAACCTAGTAGAAACGTCAGTGATCCACGAGGTTAGACAAAGATCGATCTTGTTTCATATTTAATTGAAACTCTTATAGAAACGTCTCTAAATGTAGGACATCCGAAACCCGAGAAATCTTAAAGGAGTCTTCAATATTAAAGGAATTTCGATTTTACAGTCACTGACGTATGTCGTCGTAAATATTTATGTGTCTCATATACAAGTAATAGTTTCGTAGAATTCTAATAAAATATTTGTGTAAAAATAATTCTATAAATTTTGAACAGAGTAATTCTGGGAATGACACATTTTGAACTAACGGACCAGAAAAACAAGTCCCCCGTTCTATTATTAAAAATTTCGATTCTTCCTAGACCCCACCCGAACTAGATCCCGTGACATTGACTCACGAGTCCCCCGCACACATGGGTGACACAATTGTGTGTCTCGGAAGGGTCGGATGACCTAAATACACTCATAAATCCTTTTCTTCTAACAGATACACTATTCGTCAAATTTTACAAGACGATTCTATTTTCGTCCGTATAATAACTGATATAGTAGACTTATAATTGGATTTTTAACTCAACCATAGTGAGAAAAAATTTTTAAATCGACGTTACGTAGAATCAACGTCGTACTCCCTAGAAGTCAACGTCGTACACTTGAGACATCAATCCCGTACACTTGAGAATCAACGTATACCCGAGATCAAGGGACTGGTCCCTACCTTGGACCCAGGGGGAGGGACACCTGGTAGTCCCTTCAGGGACCAGAGGCAACAACTTCCCACGAAACCCTGACCAAGGGAAGGTAACACAGGTCCTCTGGAGACCTCACAGTCACACAATGACACGTTTCTCGTCTAAGGTCCTATGTCTCTCCACCTGGTCTAAACCCCTTGGACAGGGGATCCTACGACTTCTTTGTCAAGATCCATGTCCCACGATTTCGCGAACCAAGTAAACCCCAACTAAGTCCGACCAGAAAATCTGTTACAGATTTTCTAGGATAGAATCACCTAACTACTCTACTCTACTCTTTTGACTTCAATACACTGAACAAGTTTGAGTGTCCCAAAATTTCTTTTTTAATGGGACTGTGAATAGTTTTGTCATTCCTTCAGAAATAAATTCTGAACTATGGATAACGTTAACACCTTCTCTAGACCGAATTGAGTCTTATGTCGTATTTCTCGACCCATAAATGTCGGTTACTCGTCTCTCTGCCCTCAGTCACCTACCGTTTAATTACTCTGTAGTTCCCGTCCCTGGGACCGACTTGACTGAACGACTATCGTCCGGTCCCACGAGTTCACAGTTCCCACCCACCCCTCCTGAAACCAGTCTGTACCTCCGATGAGTCTGGAGTTCCCCCTCCTCCAGACAGATGTGACTGTCGTCCTAAGAACGATTTTGACCCGGTCCGGTAAGTTTCTATCTCGGACTCCTACTCTGAGTAACTTTTCTCTCGAGTCTCCTCGAAGACTTGAAACCAATTCCTAACTCTCTCTCGGGACCAGTCCATGTTCGGGTCTTACCGACCTGACCGGAGAGGAGGAGGTCCCAGGTAGACTATAGGTCACAGGTGGAAGGGTCCCCTGGTGTTCCATCGGAAAGTCAATCCTGGGAGGTGTGACAATGACTTGGTTTACTTAGGAGAGTGGGTGTGCGTTATTTCACTCACACGACTGGGGTCCTAGTTCCACTTCCTTTCCCGTCGCAAGTGACGTTCACTCCTCAGGTCCGTCGACCACGAATTCAGACTTGAGGGACTTTCGAAAGTCCCTGTCCAAGTATTTCTGCCCCACTTCCTCCCTCTGTACCCGACACACCACTCGAGTACCTGGAAAGAAGACTAAAACAACTACCATTCCATTAGTCCCAGTCGCATAGTTGGACCAAAGTGGAGTAGATCCCAGATACACGAAGACCTGTCGTACGTCAATTGAAGAGGGCGGACCACCCCAAAGTAAGTCGTCGACGTTTTGTCGAGTTTCTTGTTCCGAGTCTTATAGGAGATGTCGGGAACGACGACGACGACGATTCAACGAAGTCAACACAGGTTGAGACACGCTGGGGTATCTGTCTTCGGGTGGTCCGAGGGGGCAGGGACCCTAAGAGGTCCGTTCTTGTGACCTCACCCAACGGTAAAGGAAGAGGTTACGTACTTTCACTTTTCACTTTCCCTTCAGCGAGTCAGTACAGGCTGAGAATCGTTGGGGTACCTGACGTCGGATGGACCGAGGAAGCAGGTACCCTATAAGATCCGTTCTTATGACCTCACCCCACGGTAGCGGAAGAGGCGATGTCGGGAACTCCACCTTGATTTCTAGAAGTTGAAACAAGTCGCTGATTTGATAATAAAACAGAACCAACTGACAAAGGAAAGAAGGACGTAAAAAAGTGAAGAAACCAATTTAAATGAGAAACCCTGAGTCCCTTTTGTATTCTCGGATCTCAAAAAGATGTCTGTTTCCGTCCGCCTCCTGGACGTCTCTGTCGCTCCCTCTAGACAAAACGCTTCTGGGATATCCTAGGACGAGTAGTGTTTCAGTAAGGAAATCGATTGCACACACCCCGTAAATAATCCGGTCCGAAATTCTTATACATTCCCTTACTATACCTACATCCATAACTACTGAGACTACTTAAAAGATGAGATTGTCCCCCTTCTGTCTTTCATGTGTTATTTGGATTATGTATTAATTTAATGTCCCATGGAGTAAAAACAACAACAAATCAGTGATTCAGCATGGAGTGTAATACCTTGTTTTCTGACCACTCGTACTTTTCCTCCACCCTCAGATACCCCAAAGTATCCTTGCACACAGTGAGTGTCAAAATTTATCTTATCAGTTCTGTTTGGAGAACCTTCACTGTAAACTCGTCTGTGAACTTCCTCCACTCCCTTAATCAGTATTCGAGAAAGTCCCTTCTTACAAGGTCTGACACATCTAGAACATCCACCCACGACGGACCTTACAAGGTTCTTGTCCCTCCTCCGACCACCCGACCGCCCCTCCCTGAATCCCGGTCCCTCGACTTCAGTGTCAATTTCTCTTTCGCACTTCCTTTACCCCTGGGTGACGCCCCTCTCCGTACTAGACTGAAGGAAACATTTTCCTAGGGAGGTCGACCACACACCTCCGGTCCTCGTCTCCGTCCTTCCGGGTGACGTCAAACGCCAGTGGAGGGTCCACTCGTTGGTCCCACCAAGACGGTCCTCCCGACGCACCTCCTCCGGGGGGTGACTGGAGAATCACGACGAGGACACAGTCAGAGAGGTGACTCCGACCCTCTCACAGGACCGGTGGACCGTCACAGTCTTGCCGGTCCTGTAGATTCTACTTACAGTTGTCGGGCTACTCCTACCCCCGACTCAGTAGAGAGGATGTTGCTAGTCAAGGGATTAAGAGGTCCTGGAGGACCCTCAAGTCGTTGTAATTCAACTAAGACTGTGAATTGAAGGGTCTCAATCGTGTCTGGGGTACAGTGTCTGTCAGGACGTCCTAACGGAGGTGAAGTCCACGGGTACCCTTACCCTAGGGACCCTATGGGGTTGATGTTTAAGTCCCTAAGGGTCTTGGGGAAGGGAACCCAAGTTATTGAGTGATCTGACTGGGTCTTGGGTCTCCCACGAAATGAATGTTAATGACAAATAACATTGACGAGTACCTTCTCTGTTCTCGAGAACAGTTCTAGTACCCAGTTCTAAACCCCCGTCGCGTACACCTCTCGAGGGTCCGGGACAGGCCCCCGGGGGTGTGGGGTCGTGGAGGTACACCAGTGGTCGGACCTTCAAGGACATCGAATCACCAACAAAGGCTCAAGGGTCGTTTCATAGGCATAACCGCACTGACTAATGTAGTAACTGACTAACTTGAGTGAGATCAGGAAGGGGGAGGTACCTCTAATCTTCCCAGTCTTTTGAGGTTGGGAGATTAGTGTCCCAACTCAGGAGGGAGGGGTAGACTTCGATAGATCCCCGGGACGGAACTCGATGGAGTAGTCGTATGCTTTCTGTGACAAAAGAGTCCCTTAAGGCTCTCAAAATCCTCAAAACACGGTTCTGAGTCTCCGTTCCTCGTTTATAAATAAAGGATAATACGGTATTATCCTCGTCATTTCTAAGTCCATTCTGTCGTCCCAGGTCTCTCGTCCTCTCCTCCGTCTGATCGATCAGGTTCACATACTTCTGATTCGGGTCACCCCTTCTCGTCATCACCCGTCATCTCCCGGTTCGTTTGGTCGGTCGGGACTGAAGACTACCTCGACACCTGGACTACCGTCAGTCGGTCCCTAGCTCGACCCTTCCACCTCAGGTCTCTTTCTCGTTCATGAATTCACTAATACGGCGGGGAGGATCCAAAGTCTTCAAACACTCACATTTATTCCAGTTAAGTATAAATGTGGGTGCAGAGGTACTGAGGTCTAGAAGTGGACAACTATTCTGGAATTGGGACTACGAAAAGAGCAACCGAATTGAAGAAGGGACCGATAAAGACCCACAGGAACCCCGCCACTGTAGAGGATACCAGAGTCCTTGCTTAAACGAATACAAGAAAGGTGAACTCGGAGACCCAGTCCCCGTGAACAGTACTGGAGACATCCACCACGGAGACATTCTGAAATTGGGTTGTCTGGGGAACCCTGGTTTCACTGACGGTGGACACCTGACCTCCAGTCCTTCTCCTTACGGAAGAAGAGTTCGGGCACGACTAAAACAAAGGACCCTCTCTCCGTAACGACGGACCTGAATAAGGGTGGGTCCCAAAGTACCGTGACCAGGAAGTGGAAGACAGGAGTGTCCGAGGTTTGGCCAGGGAGAGTACACCGGTCTCTCCCCTGCCACCCAGGGTAGGACAGGGAAGATGCAGAAAAGAGAAGGAATCTGTGTATGGAGGCGTAGGTTTGTTTTGTTCTGGTTGAGGTGTTTGTGGGAGGTGTTTGTGTCTGTGGGTAAACAAAATTCTCTTTTGTTTAGCACATTACCTTTCTCACATCTGAAACCTCGGTCTGTATGAACCAGACTTAGGGTAAAAGATCAGTACGTCGGAATCCCTTTTGTTACGGGTATTTTTACAATCTACTCTCGGACACTTACATTCTGTGAATACAACATAGACTACGCCGAGAGTAGGAAGGTAGGAGGTCTTCGGGCGTGTTTCGGGGTGGGTGTTGGACTCGTGGACAGGAGTTACGTCCACGGGACCCCCCACGGCGCTAGTGGTGGCGACGGCGGGGTCGGATGTCTCGTCGACGTCTGGCCAGACAGAACAGGGAGCAACCACCGCCCCACAGGGAAGGGTAGGGACAGTCGGGGAGGCAAAGGTGGACGCGACCCGAGAGAAACCCCTCCCCGAATACCTCACAGTGACCGGTAGTCTGTCCTTCACGTCCTCCGTTTCTCTCCCGGGTCCCTCGTAGGACCTCTGTGGTGACTACCGGATGTGTCCGACCAGGCCCCGGGTCTCGCCCACCTCTCACCGGGGGACGTCCCACGACCACGTATACCTCCCACGACCAAGAGTAGGGGGAGGGGACCTTAATTGTCTTCAGGAGACGAGTCGGAACCACGGGGAGACGGAACACCATTTTTAAAATAGTACCCCTTAAAGTCCGCAGGTCTCTTCGTCTCCCTTGATAAATAATGTCACTCGCAGGACATGGGTCACCCGTCTAAAGTCGTCAACAGTATTAAGTCGGTGTCCATAAGGACAGAGAGAAAAAGAAACGGAAAAGTACAACTTCGTTTGGGATCTACAGGATAAAGGGGACCAGGAGCGTCGTCTCGGGACCCCCATGTCCACACACACAACCCCTCGAAGCATTTGACGTCCCGCCAGGGATCCCTCGGGGCTCCCGACAGGGCGAGGTCCGTCCGAGGACAATCCCTTCCTCCTGGACACACGCCTGGGTCCTGTCCAAGCCACGTCAGTGTCTTAGTGGTTACCCTCTGCTCCTTGACAGAGTCGACATCTTTATGTGCACAATAACTTTTATGTGTCCCCAGCATTAGTGACGGGAAATCTGTGACGAGTGCTTCCAGGTGAGGTAACTTTTTGGTTGACTATCGAAAAGGAATTCTTATTATTATTACAATCAGATAATGGGTCGTTCTTTGCGTCAAAATTTAATAGAGTAAATGACTTAGAGGACCCCCTCCCCACCTCCCTCTCCCTTAGAGTATATCTTTACCATTGAATCGGGTTGACTGAGTTCTAATAAAAAAAAAAATTAATTCGTCATCCGTTTTACTAAACAAATACTATGAAATTATATTTACCAAGAATTAAAGATCAAACAATACTAACGTTCGTTATCGGTGTCTTTTTGTTGTATCTTTGTTTTGCGATTAAGAAAGGTCTCCGTTTCGGTTTACGTTAGACTTTGGACGTCGTGGAGGACGACGACGGCGACGACGATTCGGCGAAGTCAGCACAGGCTGAGACACGCTGGGGTATCTACCGTCGGGCGGTCCGAGGGGGCAGGGACCTTAAGATCCGGTTCAATTTATCGACGACATCTTTTTCGGAAGTTTCTGACTTATCTTTTTTGTAGGGAACTTCTTAGTATCTTTTATAATTTTTGTCTTTTTACATATTTTCCCTAACGGATACTAATACTGTTGACCGTAGACTTCCGTATCGGATTGTCAGACTGTAAAACTGTATTTTAATTTACCAGTGGACGAGGGATGACGGGTGTCTTTCTCTTTTTATTTATTAATTAATTGGAAAGAGTACAACGTTCTTTCACCACCGACTTACATCTCAGGGTCTCCTTCTATAAAGTCTGTGATAAATTAAACAAGGAAAGTGGACGTACCTCTTCTACCTCCGTTTACACTACCTAGACACATCCTGATGTCTGGGTAGTATGTGAATATAACAGGAAAAAAAATTTGATCCCTTCCGAATCGAATTTCGAAGTCAACTCGGGGTCTTCTTCTCAAGTCTCCCGACCGTTCGTCTTGTGCACGGAACGTCTCTTGACCTCCGAAGAGACGGGTGTCAGTGACTTTTTGTGACCCTCCCAGTAGAAATACAGACGTAAAATCATCAACACATGGAACGGTAGTATAAGAAACGTAAGAATCCAGTACAATGTTATTCTCTACTAAGCTTTAGGAACAAAGGACAAGACCTTGTCTTTTAACACGATTACATAAAAATCATATTTATCGTACTTGCAATGGGTCAAATGAATGTTGACAAATCGCTTCCGATGAGTTTCCCAATCAGTCCAAATCGGGTAAGAAATTTAAGTATCTTACCTAATAGGTACCTAATTCAGGTGAGTCAACTGACCAATTCAGTACAGATCAACAACCACCAAAAAAAAAAGGAGAAATTACAGAAATTTCGTTTTACAGGTCTCTTTACACGTTTTCTTCCATATTCCTATATTCGTACCGACGTCCCGAGACCCTCCTATGGGTCCTTTCTCCCCACCCTACTCCACCCTTTCCACTCAGATGCTTCGGAAACCTGAACTTCATGACTCACAACAATACGACCCCGCTCCGATTCAGTATGAAGTATTGTCTAGTTGAGTCACCGTTGTCCTTAATTAATTGTCCTAATCAGTCTCCCCTTTCCTAAGCCCCGTCACGCTTTTATAAATCTTTTGTTCTTTCACTGGTCGCAGAATTTTCTGTTTGTGTGTATATTTGACATTAACGATTATTGTAATTTATATACAAAAGACTTCATGTGAGTTAACGGGAATTATCGAAAAAGTAACTACTCAATAAAAGAAAATAAAAAAATTTCATAAATAAGAATTAACTTCCTATTAACGAAATATCATAACACAACCAAAGATAGTTTGTAGTTGTACTTAGTCGGTTTTAATGAATCGACTATATAAATATTTCTAATATCTTTATCACTTGTTAGTATCCAAAAAAACCCCCCCCCTAAATCTAAACTCACTTAAGACTTTTTTTTTTTTCGTGTCGACAAGTATACTGATAATAAGATACGAAAGAGACAATTTTTAGAACAGAAACCAAGAAGTCTTTATAAGTAAAAGTCTTCGACAGTCATTTATCTATAGAAAAGATAAAATATTGATAGATTAAATAGGTTATTGTAGGAATAGTTCTCTTTTAAACTTTACCAAACCTTTTACTCGTTTTACATCCTAAAATTGTCTCCTTCCCAGGTAAGTCAATGTCATTAGTATATTTTAAGTCAGTAAAAACAAAAAATACCTAAGTAAGGGTTAAAAGGAATTTTTTAAGAGAGAACTGGATAAAGATTGATTGTAAAGGAAACACAGGGGAGGTTCACCAACGGACGGTTGATGATAGTAACAGGTGGTTTGTCGTTTACGTACTTCGATAAACATTTGGAAGGTATACTCCTTCCGACATCGTACTAGGGAAAAATATGTTTCGTTTCCTTTTTGGGTCTTTCCACAAAAAGTGTTTAAGTGTCTAGATATTAAAACACCCGTGTCAAAGATATTTAGTATAAAAGTTCAATAACACCGTGACTGACGTGTCTGTATTTTGTGTTACGAAAACTTCACTAGTAAGTAACTGTAATAGTGAGGTTCAGGTTTGTAAACCTTTACTTTATTTTATTCTTTAATTTTTTTTTTGAAATTACTTGCATTCGTTCTTTACAATTTCTATTTTATACTGTTTTATTTTTTCTAAGGGTAAACAAAAAGTATTTATTTGAGTAAAGAGTTTAGGAAGACTGGTCTCCTACAATCAAATTAGTTTAATACCAGATCCCTAAGACAAACTCTGTGATGAAGTGTCGATTTATACAACAACAAATCAGGGATTCAGTACAGGTTGAGATGCTGAGGCACCTGACGTCGTCCGGATAAGAAGTTCTTGAGGGTCTCCACGAGTCTATACATCCCCTCGCATCAAAAGTTGTTCATTAAGTTGACCGATATTACTTACTTTGCCTTCATCACTTTACATGTTAGAGTGGGAAAGCCGACGTAATACACACAGAGATAAGACATCACGTACGAGTACATAAATAGTATAAGTAAATTTGTATAAAGGGTCGTACACGGACTCCCGAGAACACGACGGATGTAGACCGGTCTGACATTTTGACGGTGCACGAACTCTTATGTTCTAACACTAATCGAGAATCCTCTCTTAAATCCCGTGGATGGGGATTCCGTACCCGAAGGGTCCACCACGATGACCATTTCTTGGGCGGACGGATTACGTCCACTGTATTCTCTGTACCCAAGCTAGGGACCCAGCCCTTCTAGGGGACCTCCTCCCATACCTTTGGGTGAGGTCATAAGAACCGACGTCTTAGGGTACCTGTCTCCTCAGACCACCCGATGTCAGGTACCTCAGTGCTTCTCAGTCTGTGCTGACTTCGCTGAATCGTCAGTTCGTGCGTACGTGAGGGATTCCACACGACTGACGCTCTAAAAATCTTAAAGTTTCGTTTACAAAGAGAAGATGAAGTTAAGACCCCACGTCGTGTCTTACTCTTGTAACTTACCTCTGGACCCAAGGCCAGAACTGTGAACCACAAACGTTCCTTTGAAGTCTGTTTAATGAACGGGAGGGACCCAGGACTCAGGACTATACATTAACACCTACTATTACAATCTAAGAAGACCCTTAATTTATACTGTCACCTACACCTTCTCAGTCGTACACCAACCACTATTCATTTATGTTTGTTCGTGACAATCAAAAGGAATATCACTTATATTCCCTATAAAAAGGAATAGCACTTGGGGTGTAGACAGAGACCTCAGCGTCTTTAAAAACGTGTACTTTTAGAAAGAGGATAAACTTGTCATATCGTACGTGCGACCTCAGTGCAAAAGGGGTCCTATTTGTAGAGACAATCGTGGTTATTGTCGGGGTGCACCTCTATACGTGTCCCATACCCAAACTCCCTGGACATACACCAGACCCCGTCAATCTTGAAAGGACTTAGAGGAAAAGTAGACATTTTATCCTTATTTGTACGGCGTATCCTAAAATCACTTCTAATTTACTGTTCGCAAACCACGGATCCTTCACAAAGTAATCGGTGTGCCTAATAATAATAACACGTACTAAAAGGTAAAGAGTGTAGGGTTACTGACGAAATTCACTTGTTACCAGAACCACTATCCTAAAGTCTCCGTCATTCACTGCGTGGAGGGCGGGAGACTAGGGTCCCGGGTGTGACGCCATCTTTAATTTTGTCTGGGGAAACTCTCGGTCCTTCACAGACGACTCGGTGACCCCCTTCTTCGTCGTCCCCAGTCTCGTGTCACGAAGCCCCGACCTCCCCCTCCCGACCGACCCTCGAGGGACACACACACCAGAAGAGGTTTCTTCCAATTTCTCTACCTTCCTTTTTATTTGCTATAGAGATTTGTGTGTCCTTGTGTCCCCTTACGTGGTCTTACCTTCAGGGTCCCGGTGAAACCTCCCCCAGGAACACGCGTCCTCCCCACACGGACCGCCCACACACTTCCTATGTCGACTACCCTCGACTCGGACCCATACGAGCCCTCCTCTCTGTTACTCCCTTCTCTTCTGGTCTGGAGCCAGATCTGTCTCCCAGTGGGTCCTCTCGTCAGAGAAAGGACTGACGCCACGAGCAGGTCCTTTCGGAAATTACCTTTCGGTGCGACACCGTGAGTCGTCGAACGGAAACAAAGTCGTAACAGGGAAAATACAACTTTACTATAAAGACGTAGTAAGATCAGAACCGACGGGAACTCCAAGTCACCATTTCTCAGACTCACGGTTACATCATCTACGTCCAAACTAGAGACCCAGTCCTTTTAAGGGACCTCCTCCTTTACCGTTGGATGAGGTCATAAGAACGGCCTTTTTAAGGTACCTGTCTCTCCTAGGACCGCCGGATGTCAGGTCCCCCAACGTTTCCTCAGCCTGTTCTGACTCACTGACTCTTGTGTCCGGCAACTCAAGGATCACCCGTCACCCCGACAATGATTCTAGTAATAGACAGACTAAAGACTCGGGGACCGTCTCTCGGACGTGGATCCTCCCGATTGCAAATGACTCGAGTCGTCTCGACCCCTGCGTCACCTATGTTCGTGTCTCACACAGTCCTCTCCTCCACCTCAAGTCTAGTTTCCAACTTCCCCTGGACTCTGTGTGACCGGACGCAGTACCAAAAAGGTCGTGACTGGAGGTCTCGGTCTCTCCTCCCGTGCCCCCTCCTATTTCCGCTGTTCTTCCCACACTCCGGAGGAGGAATGCCACGGACGGACTAACTACAAAGGGTACTCGACTGAGTGGGGGCCCGTCTCCCCCTGTATGGGGAGGCCCCTGACACGGGGAATTAGTCTCACGGTCACGGATCCCGTAGGACCAACAGCACACAAAAATAACATACTTATGTGCACTGGGAGGGCCAGTCACTATCGGGCAAAGTGGAGGAGTATTGGGGTTCCTTCCCAGGATGTTCACTCCGCCACTCGAATCTCACCACTGTAGGGCACCTTTCCACACTCTCGGTTCTTAGACTGATACTCAAGTAGGCGTGTACTTCCCCGTCTCCCGAAGGCACTGTCGAGTCAACCATTTCTTAGGTGGACGTTACACCCTCTGGACCCAAGCTAGGGACCCAACCCTTCTAAAGGACCTCTTCCCTTACCGTTGGGTGAGGTCACAAGAACGGACCTCTTAAGGTACCTGACATATCAGGTACCCCAACGTTTCTCAGGCTGTACTGACTTGTTAAAAGTGAAAGTGAAAGTTCCCCCATCTCCCACCTCTGTCCATCTCTCACTTCTTTTCGTTGTACATTTTATTTCCCGTTTTGTCTTCCCTTTAACAATTAAAGGATTTTCTTTTCTTTTTTATCTTTATCGGTCTTCTGTGTCTTTTTTCCTTCCTCCCATAATCTCACATAATACCATAGCAACGAGTATGGTAAAGGAAAGAATACAGGTCACGTTAGTCAAAAACACTACCTCGCAAAATATCTGAATCGTCGTCAATATCCAAATACAGTTTTCAAAGGAATGACAACACAGATCCCGCTCTGAGGTAAGTCAAGTCAAATGAGATTAATAATCGTACCCCATGTAAGTAAAATTACATGGATGACGGTGTCAATCGAGTGGGACAGGGACATAAAAGATATTTTACAAGGTTCTCTCCTACAAAGTAGTTTCTAATGTATTCATCTTCTCCTTAAGTCTCCGGTACCCACCAAAATAATAAGGACTTTACCGATTCTGTCGAGTTTTACACAGTGGAACTGTTTTAGACTCCCGGACTCAGTGAAAAAGGGAAAGATTACGCTTCAAGAAAGACTAATGGGGTAACGGCAAGTCTTCGTGCTGATGTGAATTCCGAGAAGGACCCATTAACGCGAAACCGGGTCAATATATACTTGTTAGACCCTAAAGACCGTTGAGTTGTTGATGGAGAGTGTAATTGTTGTCTAAGTTTTCGTACTCCATTTCGCCCATGTCAGAGTACGAAATGGACTACGAAAACGAGATCCCCCACGTATTACGGGAGAAACCTTCCTCGTTTCCGTCCTTGCAAGTAAGTCTTTGTACTGCAGTAAAGGGTTTCGTACAACTTACCTTGATTTTTATCTTCAGCTCGACGACGCAGATGTGGGCGTGCTTCTCTTCCCTTCAGAACAGTGAACAGACCGACTCACCGATAACTTGCACCAACGACCTATTCGGTACGGATCCGGTGACCGGAGAGACCAACTTTTGGTCCAGGAGACACATTCCTAGTGAGACACACTCCGGAGCTACCGCCTCGCACCCCAGGTACTCGAATCCCTCGTCTGTGTGTGTCCCATTCAGTCGGCCGTCCACCCGTGCTCCGAGCGAACGTCGACACCGCGGGACACTCCATAGTCCGAAGGGTTTAGACTTCCTCCTCACCCGCAACCTCCTCCTTCTTCCTGTGTCCGTTTCCGGTGTACTCTCTCGTCCCCGACTAGACTACCCCGACCTCGTCTCGGGTCTTTCCCTCCACCCTCCACCCCTCTCGTGCAACCTCCACCCCCCCCCCCNCCCCCCCCCCGCACTTACTCACACGTTTCATCTTGAGCGTACAAGAGGATTCCTCGGACATGAAGTAGAACAAGTGCATACATAAACTCCCGTTTCTACAGTCAAGGCTGGTGAGACCTTTTCCGGGTCTCGTAGAATTCTTCTGTCAATTTATCTATTTGGTGACCTGGGTGGTCCTTTTAGTGCCCTCGGTGCAAGTGTCCACAAACTCGGGTCTCCCCAAGATGTGTGTCACACGTCCCTTGCGGAAACGAAGTGTAGTTGATGTTACAACCATAATACAATCTATATTAAGTGGATAGTACTTTGAGTGGTAAAATTTCCAAAAAATCCAAGTGGTCGTCACCTCTGACGTGTCCCGTCTCCCGTCCACGACCCGTGGGACCCTTTCGGACCTCTCTTTCGGACACGCTGGTCGTTGGGCGTGGGTTCTGCCACCTGAGAGGTACGAGGGAGTTCCAGTCCGCTAGACTACCTTTCGTCTTTACCCTCTCGGAATAGTTTATCTCTACGAGTCTTTATCCCCCAATTCTTCTCTCTCCCACTTGAGTGAGGGAACGGTCTCGGTACCCCGAGTCCTGGTGGGTCAGTTCCTCTTGTCGGGTGGGAGAAGGAGAGAACGGAGTCCCGAAACCGGACACACCCCAGTTAGTGTCGACTGATAAACCCTCTGTCCCTCTCTCGTCTGGGGGTGTACGAGGGGAGTTTACGACCGTCGGAAACTGGTAGACGGGATCACGCCCCACGACTACCGAAGTCGTTCCTCTCTCGACTGGAAACGTACTCCTAACTTCCAACTTTAAAATATATTACTAAAACCGATCTAAACAAAGTTATTATCTTTACTTTAGTACAACATATTGAATTTCTCTGGAGTCTTGGCACCAATACAATCTCACTCGTCTTTTTGGTATCTTAGACGAGGCTAAGGGTAGGGTTCCGTCTCTTTCCACTGTCCGTGTTTTGCAATGGGGATTAGGAAGTCTTTTACACGGAACTGCACAACCATGAGTCCGAAAATGTTAGAATGGTCAATACGACAAAAGATTGTGACGATTTCATACACAATCAGTGAGTCAACACAGGCTGATAAACGCTAGGGTATGGGACATCGGGTGGTCCGAGGAGACAAGTACCTTAAGAGGTCCGTTCTTATGACCACACCCAACGTACGGTAAGAGGTCCCCTAGAAGGGTTGGCTCCCTATCCTGGACCCAGAGGGTGTGACACCCGACTAAGAAATGGTAGACTCGGTACTCCCTTCAGGGATTATGAAGATGTCTATTAAGTTTGTATTGAAACGACACATCTAATCGCGTTTCGACATCCGACTTGGTTGTCAGTGAGTATTTAAAGTAGAGAGAACGACCTTGGACGGTGTCTCCAAACCTTCCGATCTATTTGGGTACCTGGGAGGAATAAGTGTCCAAGATATAGACTCCCAAGTCGGTTGGCATCCAACTTTTATGATCTTTTTTTAAAGTCTTTCAAGGTTTTTCGTTTTAAATTTAAAAGGTACCCGACCGTTAAATGTAATGTAAATGTAACATCATCCATAATATGTATTGGATATATCTTAAATACTCACTAACAACCAAGTCGGATTTCATAATCCCTGAAAGGAACACCGAGTCTACCATTTGAATATCTACTAAATTTCATGTGTCTTCTACACACATCCAATATACATCTATAATACAGGAAAATATGTTCCTTGAACTCGTAGGTTCCTAAAACCTTTGGTCCCCCCAGGACCTTGGTTAGGTGGAGGTAGGACGAGGGGTATGGGTCCCTGTTGACACAAGTTAAAAGAACGCCGAAGGAGTGTCGATGCCCCACAGGTACACTATTCTTAAAACCGGTTACTCTCTCTTTTACTTCACACGAATCCTTTAAGATGAAAAGGGTATTTTGTCTCTCCCACCCTCAGAAGGGAAAAGGGAAGAAGGAAGTAGCTTACACCTTTACAACTCGACATAATCGGTAAAATACCCTTCGTCACCCTCCAGAGGTGCAGTGACCCCACGACTAGAACTTCTTCTCGTCGGAAGGAGACGCGATACTCTTTTTGTTTGGGAATGGTCAAATCGATGACGATCAGTCCATTAGTCAATAAACGTTGGTTTTCGTAGAACCTGTCTTGTTTTTGGGTTTTATTTTGGAACGACTGACTACAATCCCCATTTCACTTATAGGTGAATATACGTCGGTAAGTAAATTGAGATTTATAGACTCATTGTAAATAATTAAGATCCGGGAATTCCATGTTTCTCTGTACGCGACGTTACTTATCTTTACTTTATACTAATTGTCTTTACACTAACCGTGATTTCATGGTTACACTTACATGTTGTATGTCCAATATGTCCTACTGAGTCTGACTTCTCACGTCCTTTCCAAGTCCTTCATCACTAAGATCCTGATGTTGAATCCCTAATAGTCTTTCTCTCCCAACTGACCTCCTACGTCCGTCCACCCTGTTACGTCCACCTCGGGTACCCCTTCCAGTCCGTCACACTTCACTGGTGTAAAACATTTGTGATCCAATTGTCTCTCTGAACCTGGTATATCTTTCGACTCGTGGTTTCTTAACTACGAAAACTTGACACCACAACCTCTTCTGAGAACTCTCAGGGAACCTGACGTTTCTTTAGGTTGGTCAGTCAGGATTTCCTTTAGTCAGGACTGACAAGTAACCTTCCTGACTACGACTTCGACTTCGAGATTATGAAACCGGTGGACTACACTTCTCCACTGAGCAACCTTTTTATGAGACTGCAACCCTTTCTAACTTCCGCCCTCCTTTACCCCTACTGTCTCCTACTCTACCAACATACGGTAGTGACTAAGTTACCTGTACTCAAACTCGTTCGAGACCCTCAACCACTACCTGTCCCTCCGGACCACACGACGTCAGGTACCCCAGTGTTTCTCAGCCTGTACTGACTCGTTGACTTGACTGACTGATCCAATTGTGACTTGTCACGACCCCGAAACGTCGACGTAAAGGACACAAGTTTTAGTCCGAGAAGGCAAGTATCGACTTTCTACAAATGAAAGTAAAAGGATTGGACTTTAACTCCAGAAGTACACGAAATGCCCCACCGACCCTTCTGACTTACTCGACTTAGTGTCTTCCAAAAATCAACCACGCACCGTACATCACTCATAAGGTACTTACGACTATAATTCATAGTCGACTAGAACCTGTGTCTGACATAGTCCCAACCGTCCCACCGGTGTCTTCTTAAACTCTAACTACCCCCGATTTGACACTACCCTCTTCCGTTACCGTGAGGTGAGATCATGAGAACGGACCTTTTAGGGTATCTACCTCCTCGGACCATCCGACGTCAGGTACCCCAGCGATTCTCAGTCTGTACTGACTCGCTGAAGTGAAAAGTGAAAGTACGCAACCTCTTCCTTTACCGTTGGGTGAGGTCACAAGAACGGACCTCTTAGGGTCCGTGCCCCCGCGGACCACCCGACGCCAGATACTCCAGCGTGTCGCAACTTGTGCTGACTTCGCTAAATCGTCGTCGTCGTCGTCGTCGTCGTTTGACACTACTCGGAATATACGGTGCGACCTATCAAACTGGCAACTAGGATGTCTAGGGACATCCAAAACCTCGTTTCTTGATTCAGTTCTCACCGGAGGAACAACAGTTCACCCCCGTGAAGTCGTTGAACCGTGAGAACTAAGGGAAGAACTTCGTAAAATGAATTAGAGTGTCTCTGGTCAAAAAGAACCAAAACAAGAATTCAGAACAGAAGAAGTCAGTAGGATTGGAGACCACGGACTCCTCAGAAACATCTTACATCGACACTAGTGGATTGAACTAATTTCGGATTTCCCATGAGGGATACAGGAAGGCCAGTGAGGTATACAAGCACCACATCTCCGAAGTACTGGTGTACCAAGATAAAAAAAATACGAGACGTACTGAAAATGGGAGACTGGGAATGTTTCCGTTGACATCTTCGAGGAGTCGAAATAACGATAAAAATAAGGTACTAAACACCAGGACAAAGGAGAGGGAATCTATGGCAGAAGGAAAGAGACGAACCGAATACCAAAATGAGTAGGAAATCCTGAAGTGACTTGACACACGGGTGTTATAGTAGTAGAAAGACAAAGGTTCAATTTATCAGAACACGACTGAGTACTTTGTTCCCTTATTACTAAACAATGTGAAAACAGAAAAATATTGACCGGTTGTAAGACGTCTTCCTTGGCTAATTAACAAAGGGAACTGAGTTTCTGCGCGTTAGCCCTTGTAAGGTGAAGCATTTTAGTACTTCGTTAACAAAGTCCCCTTCAATTGGAGTCGGACCTCGATACGAAGGTTTGACGTCACACTCCGACTCTTACCTGGTGTTATTTTTAAATCCTTAAAAATGTGACCTAACCTGACCACAAAAAAAACACACACAAATTCTAAGTGAATAAATACCCGAAAGGATCATCGAGTAACCATTTCTTAGACGGTTACGTCCTCTACGTCTAAACTAGTGACCCAACCCTCCTAGGGGACCTCTTCCTTTACGGTTGGGTGAGGTCATATAAACGGTCCTCTTGGGGTTTCTGTCTCCTCGGACCGTCCGATGTCAGATACCCCAATATTTCTCGTCCTGTGCTGAGTCGCTGATTTGTTGTTTTTACCGACGTGAGAAGGAACGAACGTCACTCGTCCCTCGATCAGAAGCAACGACACACTCCCGGAGAGTAGTGCTATCGAAGACAACAACGTCTTGTGTCCGAAAACCGTGCATCCGAAGTCATAAACACCGTGAACCCGAGTTATCAACACCGAACGTCTGAGATCTCGTGTGCGAGTCACTAACACCACGTGCCGAATCGACGAGACGTCGTACACCCTAGAAGAGCCTGGTCCCTAGTTCGGGTCTAGGGGATGTAACCGTCCACCTAAAAAATAGTGACTCGGTGGTCCCTTCGGGACCTGACCACAAAAAACTACTACTGGGACCCATCCTAAAAATCAATGATTTTACTTAACAAACCGTCCCTGTCCCTCTAAAAGTAGTGGATTCTCACTACCCCTTCGACCCCGGGTAGAACACGGTCCACTCACAATAGGTCCCTTTTTCTTTCCTTCGTGGTCCCGTTCAATTTTGTCCACAGTACTCTTCCTTAGAACAAAAGACACAGGACGTCTCAGGTTGTGTACGTTAGTTTGTCGAAATAGACGGGTAGAGGTACTGACTTTGTCCGAGTCTCCCACCAGGATACTAGGGGGAATGAATGACTGAACCTGAATGGTACTTTCTCCCCTGACTTTCGAGACCAAAGAATAACAAGACGTAAACTATTTTCGTAATTCCGAGTCGAATTGTAAAGGATTCAGAAGAGACCACCGAGTCGACCATTTCTTAGGCGGGGTATTACACCCTCTGGGGTCATGCTAAGGACCCAGGTCTTCTACGGGACCTCTTCCCTTTCCGATGGGTGAGGTCATAAGACCGGACCTCTTAAGGTACCTGACACGTCAGGTACCCCAGTGTTTCTCAGTCTGTGCTGACTCCCTTGAAGTGTGAAGAGATTGTAAAGGATCTTATATAAAAAGTTTAAAGGAAGAATAGTATGTATTACCACTACAAAGTACTTGTCTATCTATAAGTAACTTCAAGCATGTGAAAACTTTTTAATTTTATGGGTACATTCATAAGTAACCCAATTCATGGGATTCTATCAAGAAGCGTTACCTTTCAGTCCTTTAATAATCTTTACTCCAAATGTGGTACTATTCTCATGACTTTTTATGATAAACAGGTACCACATTAATGACAGTATAACTTTTTGGAATGTAAATACCGTCACATATTTTCGTAATCGTAAACCCACCCGTAAGCTTAGTACTTATTACAAACTCAAACGTGAAGAAACATACAAGGTCTATAAATGAGTAAGGAAGAGAAGAGGGAGGGAGAGAGCCAGGAAGGAAGGAAGGAGACATAAATGACTCGTGGATAACACACACTGCTGGAGAAGGTCCGGGGTACTTTGGTAGTCATTTTCCTGTGTCCTTAAGGTTTGGACACAGGCACAACCCACCCTGTACCTAGTCTCTCTCTTGACCCTCTCCCTTTTCTTAGCCTGATGTGACTTACGTCCCCTGTCCCCTCCCTTACGCTCGACGGGACCAAGAGACAGGGAGAAACATCCAAGAAAGACGTATTCCAGTAGAGGGTCACGAAATGGGTCCGTAGACGAATGACCCGGAAGAATCCATCCTCAAGAGGTTAGTGGGATCACGGAGAGGACAGGACAGGACAGGACGGGGCTACGGGAGGGGAGTGAATTTTTCTTGTCCGACTGGAACACTACACTTAAATATAGTAAACATGTGAACCAATAACAACAAAAGGAAGGAGTTTTGTAGTCGTACTCTATCCCTGAGACAAAGCAAGTAACGACATAAGGACGGCAAATCTTTACAGACAAAGATTTATCTGTGGACCCGAAGGGTCCACCGGGATCATCATTTCTTGGGAGGAAGGTTACGTCCTCTTCGTTCTCTATACCCAAACTAGGGACCCACTCCTCTTACCGGACCTCATCCTTTACCGTTGGGTAGGGTCATAAGAACGGATCTCTTAGGGTATCTGTCTCCTCGGACCTCCCGATTTTAGGTCCCCCAGCGTTTCTCAGCCTGTGTTGACTCACTGATTGTGAAACTAGATCATGTGTTCTCTCCAACTTATTTATGAGTGACTAAGTTACTTACTAAGGGATGAGATATAGGAATCGAAACCGTGGAACGACTCAAGGTCTACACGTAAGGCGTACGACTGATTAGGAAATTGCACATAAAGTTCGTATGATACTTGGGGTCTATAAGTGTCGAAAAACACTAGTCGCAGGAAGGGGTCGGTTTAGACGAAACTAAGAATACTTTGAGAGAGGGAAGTCCAGTAAAGAGACAGAGAGTTCAGAAGTGACACGTAGATATAAGAAGACAGTGGTGTAGGACAAACGGACCGAGGAATCCTCTACGAATTCTTTTAGTCCCTGGTCCCCCAATAGTTTCCTAACTCCACACTTCCTAAACAGGACCCCAACACGGACGACACTGTGAAATCGCCTCCTCACTCTCGAGTGTAAGATGAACAACTATGACAAAATTTCTTTAAATAAAATAAAATATAACGTCATAAGGGACCATCGAGTCGACCATTTCTTAGACGGACGTTACGTCCTCTGGGGTCAAACTAAGGACCCAACCCTTCTACGGGACCTCTTCCTTTACCGTTGGGTGAGGTCATAAGAACGGACCTTTTAGGGTACCTATCTCCTCGGACCACCCCATGTCAGGTACCCCAACGTTTCTCAACCTGTGCTGACTCGTTGATTCGTGTTTATCAGATAATTGTTACAACCCAATCCAAGTCCACATGTCTTTTCACTTAGTCAATATATATATACATAGATAAGAAATTTTTTAAGAGTAAATCCAATAACGTCTCATAACGTGTCTCAAGGGGTACGATATGTCATCCAGGAAAAACCAATAGATAAAATTTATATCGTCACACATGTATAGGTAGGGTTTGAGGTTAGATAGGAAGGGGAAATGGTAAGAGGAGACCATTAGTATTCAATGAAGAGATTCTGGATAAAGACAAAGTATTTATTCAAGGTAAACATAGTCCTAAGACGTATATTCGATATCGTATACTATGATCAGAGTGAGACAGACTATGTGAACGAACATGGTAGAACAGACTAACTTCTTCACTTATAAACAGACAACCTCAAAAGACTGGACTAGAAATATAATGTAATCGGACAGACGGAGACTAACTAACTTGTTTGAATGAAAGGTTCGTCTCTTTCTGGACTTACTAAATGTCGTTGAAGTGAAAATTTATACCAACCTTCCTTCCCTACCTTGTCGACATCCCCACAAAACATAGAAATAATGACTATTACTCAAGACTTATTATAAAGAACACACACACACTCTTCATATTAACTTTTGGTCATTAATTACGGTAGAAACCCCAGTTGTGTTTTTAAATTCAGATGGTTCCCATAAATTTGTTCTTCGTGTGTTCAAATGGACAAGTGCTGTCTCAGAAACTCGACGGAATCATCTACAACGGAAAAAAAAAAAAAAACGTTGCACAGAGTAGGTGTGGATCCTCTTCAATCGAGCTTCTTTCCTGTACAAGACTTCCCAGTAGTTCGGTGTATGTGAAAGTTTACCGTTCCGGTGCAACCAGTGAGACCCCACTCAGGTAGCTGAGACTCTCACACGAAGACTAAAGTTCCTCGAACGTCCACGCTACCCATTGTCCGGTGTTGTTGTCTTCTGTTATGACGGCTCAATTCAGGCGCACGGAAGAGTAGATAGCGAAAGACCGACCGTCAGGTCGTCCTTTGACTTAGCTATCTAGCAGGAAAACACGGAATTTTCGTTTGTCCTTTGCTTTCGCACCTCCGTGCCAAGACGCCGACGGAGAAAGGGGCGACCACGGGCTCTCCGGGGGCGGCTAGAGTAGACCTCTACGGAGGTCTGTGTGTTCAAGGATCCCAACTTCCTCTGTCTCCGGGACCTTTCCCGTTCAAGACGTGCGTGGCCGAGAAACCTTGAGCCAGTGCCTTTTGTGTTCAGAAGAGATTAGGCACACCCCCAACCAGGCGCGCACTCTGCGCCCCTCCCGCCCCGCCCCCGCCCCGAACACCTCCCGCCCCGGTCGTCGTTAAGTGGATGTTTAGGCCCTCCCCGCCCCGGTCGCCGCAGACTTCATTGCCCTGTCCGGTCCACCCGCCCCGCTCAGGACTGCCCGCCCACTCCGGACCACCCGGGTCCCGAAAGAGTTCTTTTCCACTCCTTCCCCGCCCTGGACCTCCCGGCCCGCCCCGAACCCCGGCCCGCCCGCGCCCCGGTCGGGAGGTTCAGGACTGCGCGTCCGGCCCGCAGAGGAATCGATTGCCAGGACCGCCCGCGCATGGGCGCCCGCCGCGGAGGCCCCGGGGAGGGGCCGGCGCCGAAGGAGGGCGCCGAGGCCAGCCGCCCGCCCCGGCCCGGCCCGCCGCGCCCGCCGCCCCTCGTACCGCTCCCGCGCCACCGGTGCCGGCACTCCTGCGCGGTACCCGCTGTCCACTCGTGCGCAGCCGCCCCCGGCGCTGGGGAGCACCGAGGGCGACTCCGGAAAGGAAGCGCGTCCACCGAGGCCCACTGACACGACGGGCCGACGCGCCCGACGTCCTGGCATCGCCACGGGCGCAGGACCTGCCACGCGCTGCACTTCGCCGCGGAACGCCGGCTCTGGCCGAAGGGGCGCAGCCTCGTCTCCGACACCGAACCGCCGGCCGTCCATCCCGCCCCTGACCGGGACCCCACCCCGGCCCCTGGCCTGTCCCCGGAACCCCTGCCCCCAGCCTCTACCCCCCGTTGTCCCCTACTCCCCCGGACCCTACCCCCTCGGTCCCTACCCCACGGACCCCTGCCCCTAGCCCCCACCCCCCCTGGCCCTTACCCCCTATCTTCAACCCCCTAGACCCTTGCCCCCAGCACCTATCTCCCCTGGGCCCTGCCCCGCGGACCCTTGTTCCTAGCCCCTACCCACCCCCCGGCCCTGCCCCGGGACCCTGCTGCCTCGAACCCCCGCCCCTAGTCCCCGCCTCCACCTCCTGACCTCTTGGCCCCAGACCCTCGCTCTTCGGCCCCTGTCCCCGGGGTCCGAGGACGGGAGGACCTTCAGTAGGAAGAGACTTTTATTCCTATTCTACTCCACCGACACACGCGGACAGTGACGAGTCTAAAAACAGCTAAACGGAAAAGTCGTGACATAGGGGAAGAGGGAAAAACAGACTTAGAAGTGAAGGACTTTAATTCTATGAAAAGACTACACGCCATATCGTTCTCCACAAAAAAAAAAAAAAAAAAAAATCAAACGAATAAGCCTCGGTAGTGGTGACTTCACTGAAGTAGTAATGAGTATAAAAAGACTAAAACAATACGTAAACTGACCTTAGAACCAGTCATGGAATCGAAAAATACAAAATCTTCAAGGGGGGGGGGGTAAAAACTTCGTGTCTTTAAATCCCGACTCTTCCAGAAGTCCGTATGAGATTGTACATTCGGTAATAAAACTCCTCATTTAAATATACTTTTGAATACTCTACGTTTACTTACTGAATTAGTCTTGAAACCTTTTGTCCTCATAAAGTACAATATATATTGGAAATTCTGACCACCTTCATGACGTCAAAAGAATTTCCTCCACAATTTACCTCTGTAAAATGATTTTTAATTGAAGAATAAAATAGGAGCATTTGTAGAAGTGAAAAATTCTCAACTTGGTCTATGTGTCCTGACGAACTCATGGGTCCTACCGTAAAGTTCATGATCTAAAGAAATGAAAATTATGGTCATGTCTGTAGCCGCTGTACGAACCACGGACACTAAAAATTAGAGCGTCACATCAAGACCGGAAGTCCCACGGACCACGTGGGAGGGCAGAGAACGGACGAATTTGTCCAAAGTCCCATCGGACAAGAATACAAGGAGGTCCCTAGTCAGGAGGATGACGAACCAGGGGTCCCAAAAACCACCACCAGTCACTGACCTAGTCCCGAGACCTGTCCTGTCTCCTCTTTTCGAGGAGCCGGAATGGAGAGAGAGACGCAGACGGAGGTAGAGAACTGGAAGGACGTGTAGGAGAGGACCAGGATATGGATGGAGAAACCAACGAGGAGACCTAAACCAAACAGTAGAATAGGGGATCCATACCAGTATGGGTTTCTCAGTCAACACCGAGTCAGAACGGTAACCATCCCAAAGACCTACGTAGAGACGTCTCGTGAGCACACCCCACCACCCGCACCCATACCACACGTCTCGTCAACCTAACTTACCCACCCACACCTCTCAGACCCATCCTTGGAACACGAGTACACATTCACCATTCGAAGGTCTGGACACGACATCTCAACTTTGGGTTTCCTTTCCTATGTACCCCCGGAAACACTTTCTGTCCCAACACACCATGGTTTACCGGCACATATAAACACGTTTGTCACCCTCTTCACCACCCACTCATAACCTACATCTTATTTCCCCTTCCGGAACGGTTCCTACAAGTGTTCGGAACTTGTCCTACCCTCCTATTACGAGTCCACCGTCTCTACTCGTCCAGTCCCCACTCCCACTGGGTCCAAAATACACACAAACTCGAACACGTCCTGAATTCGTCAATCCTGTCTTGTACCTTTCCCCCCACTGGATCTAGGACAAAGACATAATGGTCACCCATTGTCCCCGGTTTAATTCATTGTGCCATCTGAGACAAAAGAATAAGACCATCGTCACCTTATTTTATTTAAGATTGGTCAACATGACAAGTGCCCCAAGAGCTCCGTTCTTATGACTTCACCAAACGGTAAGGGAAGAGGTGACCTGGTACAAAACAACCTTGAGAGACGGTACTGGGTAGACAGAACCCACCGGGATGTGTCGTACCGAGTATCAAAGTAACTCAATCTATTCCGACACCGGGTACACTAGTATAACCAATCAAAGGACACTAACATCAAAAGTCAGACAGGAGACTACCTCTTCCAATTCTCCGAATACCTTCGAAGGACTATCCTCTCTGACTGACTCCCCCTTTGACCCCAGAACAAGACTACCCGCCCCGGTACGAGTCAGTTAGAAAGTAGGTTAAAAGACAACTACCCGCCCCGACACAAGGTAGGGACAACAAACTGGACTCCGGTCTGATACCACGTCCATTACTTCCTATTTCCCACTATACTACTTCAGCGAGTCAGCACAGGCTGAGAAACGCTGGGGTACCTGACATCGGATGGTCCGAGGAGACAGGTACCCCAAAAGGTCCGTTATCATGACCTCACTTAACGGTAAAGGAAGAGGTCCCCTAGAAGGACTGGGTCCCTAGCTTGGGTCCAGAGGGTGTGACATCTGTCTGTGAAATGGCAGATTCGGTGGACCCTTCAGGCTTCCTATTATCACTAGAGGAAGTCTTCCAGGGACGTACGTGACGATATGAGTCACGGGGGTCGGGACATCGTCCGGTAGCGGCTGGGTGCGGAGGAGGTCTCTGAGGACCTACGAGTACCCGTTCAGACCCAGTCAGAGAACACCCTAGTGACGAGGAAAGAGGACCCAGGACCATGTGTATTCCAAGACAAACACGGGTGGTTCTCAAACAAAGGGTCAGGACATATTCAAGACTATCGAGATACCACCCCAATTACCTCTGGAGGAGGTTCTCCCGAATACGGTATGGGTCCAGACGACGTGGGTCTCGGGAACAGGGACACCGTCAGGTGACGACTGGACATGGAGGTGATGACGACGACGACGACGATTCAACGAAGTCAACACAGGTTGAGACACACTGGGGTATCTACCATCGGGTGATCCGAGACGAAAGGGACCCTAAGAGGTCCGTTCTTGTGACCTCACCCAACGGTAAAGGAAGAGGTCACGTACTTTCACTTTTCACTTTCACTTCAGCGAGTCAGTACAGACTGAGAATCTCTGGGGTACCTGACGTCGGATGGTCCGAGGAGGTAGGTATCCTAAAAGGTCCGTTCTCGTGACCTCACCCCACGGTAACGGAAGAGGCGGCACGGAGGTGTCCTCTACGAGTTTGTGTCAAGACAGAGTCAGAGACACCCAGAGACCCAGGACCACACGTGTTCCAAACAAACTCGGGAGACTCGTAGAGACCGTCCATATCCCAAACTAAGATTTGTGATAAAGAGGAGAGGATGGTGAAACGACCCCGAAGAGGAAACAAGAACCTGCATCACATAGAGGAGTGTCAACGAGCTCACGACGCGTCGGGGGCGAGGTCGCGGATGGTAGAACGACCCCGAAGAGACGGGAAGTCTTCATCTTCTATAATTCTTCTCCACCGTTCTTATGTGTCTTCTTGATATGTTTTTTCTAGAAGTACTGGGTCTATTAGTACTACCATATTAGTGATTGGATCTCGGTCTGTAGGACACTGTACTTCAGTTCACCCGGAATCCTTCGTAGTGATGCTTGTTTCGATCACCTCCACTACCTTAAGGCCAACTCGACAAAGTTTAGGATTTTCTTACTACGACACTTGCACGACGTGAGTTATACGGTCGTTTAAACCTTTTGAGTCGTCACCGGTATCTTGACCTTTTTCAATCAAAAGTAAGGACAGGGTTTCTTTCCGTTACGCTTTTTTACGAGTTTGATGACGTGTTAACGTGAGTAGAGTGTACGATCGTTTCATTACGAGTTTTAGGAGGTTTGGTCCGAAGTAGTCATGCACTTGACACTTGAAGGTCTACAAGTTTGACCTAAATCTTTTCCGTCTCCTTGGTCTCTAGTTTAACGGTTGTAGACAACCTAGTAGTTTTTTGGTTTTCTCAAGGTCTTTTTGTAGATGAAGACGAAATAACTGATACGGTTTCGGAAACTGACACACCTGGTGTTGTTTGAGACCTTTTAAGAATTTCTTCACCCTTATGGTCTGGTAGACTGGACGGAGAACTCTTTAGACATACGTACAGTTCTTCGTTGTCAATCTTAACCTGTATTTCGTTGTCTGACCAAGGTTTATCCCTTTCCACATGCAGTTCCGTCATATAACAGTGGGACGAATAAATTGAATATATGTCTCGTGTAGTACTCTTTACGACTCGACCTTCTTCGTGTTCGACCTTATTTCTAAAGACCTCTTTATAGTTATTGGAGTCTATACGTCTACTGTGGTGGGAATACCGTCTTTCACTTCTTCTTGATTTCTCGGAGAACTACTTTCACTTTCTCCTCTCACTTTTTCAACCGAATTTTGTTGTAAGTCTTTTGATTCTAGTACCGTAGACCAGGNTACGACTCGACCTTCTTCGTGTTCGACCTTAATTCTAAAGACCTCGTTATAGTTATTGGAGTCTATACGTCTACTGTGGTGGGAATACCGTCTTTCACTTCTTCTTGATTTCTCGGAGAACTACTTTCACTTTCTCCTCTCACTTTTTCAACCGAATTTTGTTGTAAGTCTTTTGATTCTAGTACCGTAGACCAGGGTAGTGAAGTACCGTTTATCTACTCCTTTGTCACCCTCGTCACTGTCTGAAATAGAACCCCCGAGGTTTTAGTGACGTCTACCACTGACGTCGGTACTTTAATTTTCTACGAACGAGGAACCTTCTTTTCAATACTGATTGGATCTGACGTATAAGTTTTCGTCTCTGTAATGAAACGGTTGTTTCCAGACAGATCAGTTCCGATACCAAAAAAGTCATCAGTACATACCTACACTCTAAACCTGATATTTCTTTCGACTCACGGCTTCTTAACTACGAAAAGCTGACACCACAACCTCTTCTGAGAACTCTCGGGGAACCTGACGTTCCTCTAGGTTGGTCAGGTAGGATTTCCTCTAGTCAGGACTTATAAGTAACCTTCTTGANATACCTACACTCTAAACCTGATATTTCTTTCGACTCACGGCTTCTTAACTACGAAAAGCTGACACCACAACCTCTTCTGAGAACTCTTGGGGAACCTGACGTTCCTCTAGGTTGGTCAGGTAGGATTTCCTCTAGTCAGGACTTATAAGTAACCTTCTTGACTACGACTTCGACTTTGAGGTTATGAAACCGGTGAACTACACTTCTTGACTGAGTAACCCTTTCTGAGACTACGACCCATTCTAACTTCAGTCCTCCTCTTCTCCTGCTGTCCTACTCCACCAACCTACCATAGTGACTGAGTTACCTGCACTCGGACTCACTTGAGACCCTCAACCACTACCCGTCGCTCCGGACCGTACGACGTCAGGTACCCTAGTGTTTCTCAACCTGTACTGACTTACTGACTTGACTTGACTTGGCTTGGTCAAGATTCCAGAGACGACACAATTGCCAGATCCCGTACCACCAGGTGTCTATCGACACCTAGACCAGGACTTCGAATTCCCGATCTCAAGTCCCGACCCCGGTACTCAAACCCTTGGTGAAGTAGTCCCGGAGAGAGGAAGACGTAGAACCATTCGAGTGACCCCTGTACTAATTACAAACGACCCGTCAGCTGACACAAGGTGTGTGACAAGACGACCACTGAAACGGGTACAGTAGAGCAAATGATGCGTCCTGTCGGTCGGAGTACTCTCTCAACACTGACCAGGTAGGACATTTTCTCATTTTGATTCTAAGTCTCTCTACTTCCTAGGTTAGTCCTAAGTATGGGTACACATAGACTAAGGTTTCAGGTGTGGTCTTTCTTGACCAGTCCGACAGTTAACCCTTATTTACTTTCAATTTACATTTCAAGAAATTTTGTTTCTCCTTGAATTTGATCATTTCCACTAGAAACTTGAGTTCAAATCTCGAGTGGGTCTTTTGTTAGTCTCCCATATTAAGAGAGGACTACGTCGTATACCCGACACTGAAGATGACTTGACCACTGGAATCACTACGGTTGTACACGGCAGTTCTTCCCAGAGAAAATGTATTCGATTGGAAAGTATCTCCACCTAAAGAAAAGGAGAAATAGGTCACGACGAGTCTTGAAAAATCTAAACTTAATAACCACTCTTAAGATTTATAAAGTACCACACGTTCTTTGACCAAAACCATCCAATACATGAATCCTCACCCATGAATATCATGAACCAGGAGTCAGAAAGGTCAAGGGGACGGTAGGAGGAGGAGGAACAGAGAGAACGAAGAGGACCAGACCTTCTCCCCAGACACACAACAACAAGGGAGGTGGAGGACAGGGCACTTCTCTCCCTTTGACGAGTGGTCTCGATACACAGAAGGACTGAGAAAGAAGAGGTCGGTTTAGACGAACTTGGAGTTTGGTCCTACACCCTTCATAACAATGGAAAGTAAATCGAGTAGTCTTTGTACGGATAGTTGGGAACTTAGAACTCTCTGAGGAACACGAGAACTGTTGACTTGTTTCCTTTTTCATAACCCTCGAGATCTACGTTAATTATAATATCATAAACGAAGTGTTAATAACAAAGTACCTTTTACTTTTACTCATAACGACTCCAAAAATTTCTTCTGATCCCGACTGGACTACCTCTTCCGTTACCGTGGGGTGAGGTCATGAAAACGAACCTTTTAGGGTCCGAGGGTCCTCCTCGGACCATCCTGTGCTCCTCCTTCTCAACCTGTACTGACTCGTTGAAGGGAAAGTGAAAAGTGAAAGTACGCGACCTCTTCCTTTACCGTTGGGTGAGGTCACAAGACCGGACCTCTTAGGGTCCATGCCCCCTCGGACCACCCGACGACAGATACCCCAGTGTGTCTCAGCCTGTACTGACTTAACTGCATCGTCGTCGTCGTCGTCCCGACTGGACTTGTCTCTGGGTTTATAAGTTCAATAAAACATTAGTAAGACAAGATTTTTGTTTTATGTTTCTGACTTTAACCGTTGAAAATTCCAAAGTAACGGAGACCTCTACCTATACTGGTCGAAACGAACCAACTGACTGAATTCCAGAGTTCCCTCTCCGGGTTCGTCTTGGGGGTTTAGAACCGCCCGAGTCCTCCCTTGTGTCCATGTGACGACCCAAGAGAGACGACGAACTGAAGAGAAACCCTCTTAGTGACGGACTCTATCCGGTGACTAATGTTAGACGGTCTTCGTAGGTCACAGCCTCAGTGTGTCGGTCAGTGCAGACAACAGTGATTGCCCCAAGATGTCGCACACAAGAAGGAAAGTTCAGGAGGATTTTTGGATCTCTGTACCAGGATACAATGTCTGAAGACGAAAGGAAGGACGGTAAGAAGAAATTTCCATGGAATCGATTGACTCAACCTGATGATTAGGAACCGAACACGTATCGAGAGAAAATCAGTAGTTAATTAATAATTATCTTACTTGTCGGTACTTGGGTAGTAGGTTGACTTCGTGACCTTGTCACAATTGTCAGAGAACCGGAACCACGAAAAGAAGGTACCGAACACAGGGACAGAGAAATAAACATTAATAAATTCCTTTTTAGTCCACCGAGACACCACTTCTTGGGTGGACGATTACGTCCTCTCCGTCCTCTACGACCAAGTTAGGGATTTCCACCCTTTCTAGGGGACCTCCTCCTTTGCCGTTCGGTGAGGTCATAAGAACGGATCTCTTAGGGTACCTGTCTCTTTGGGTACCGGTGTTAGGTGTCTCAGCGTTTCTCAGCCTGTACTAACTCACTGACTACGTACGTGTGTTCCTTCTCGGTAAATTTAAAAATTTATTTTAAAAACTGATTTAAAACAAGAGACTTTATAAGTGAAGAGGTCTCGTTGAATAAAGGACTAATCTTGTGAATTGTTTGTAATTCACTTTGTCTTACTCCATTTCAAAACTTAAATATCTTCATCCTTGATATAACGAAAAGTATGTAAAAGAAAAAAAGTCAATAGACTGACCTAGTTCTAACCTCTAGACTGGAGGGTCTTGACAGTAGAAAAACATTTGGAAGTTAGTTTTCCGAATTCTCCTCCTCCATATGGTAACTTAAATGATCCTCAGTTAAGGTAAAAATTAACGTATTTATATTACAAAATTTTTACTTTAATTTCATGTATGGTGACCCTACGCTACTCCCGTACAGTCCCAGTCTCTTCGTGTGTACCCACCTCACTCGGAGGGGACCCCACTCGTCAGACGCCCAACCCAGGACACCCCGACCACCCCCACCCAGTAACATGGTCTTTCTACGTCTAATTAATTCTGACTCCAAAACAGTAGTCGTGTCTAAAGTAAAAACGAATATTTGTACATAAAAAAAGACACGTAGATCTTTTAATGAAAGGGAAGGGGTAAGAGGGATGTGAAACGACAGGGGACAGACTTCCACTGGACCTACCGGACAGGACTTTCAGAGGTCAAATCCTCTCTACCTCCCATACCCTTGGTCCGTCGGTAACCCTACGACGGACACGGTGTAAAATCTTGTCACTCTTGTCACCAACTAAACTCTTATAATTCCGACCGTGCTGTCCGTGAAGGTAGAGACCGAAGAAAGAATCGACGTTTCTGAAGAGACCACCAAATCGTCATTTCTTAGACGGACGTTAAGTCCTCTGTGTCCAAGTCAGGGACCCAACCCTTCTAGGGGACCTCTTCCTTTACCGTTGGGTGAGGTCATAAGAACGGACCTCTTAGGGTACCTGTCTCCTCGGACCGCCGACGTCAGTTATCCCAATGTTTCTCAGTCTGTGCTGAATCACTGTTTTTGGTGGAGGTTTCGTGGGTATTTTATCGCGGTAAATAAAGTAAACGAAACCTTTTATCGTCGTGGGGTACGAGAAATAAAAACTCAATTATTAGAATACACTGTAAATCCTATAAAAAAATTTTGGGTTTAAACATTAAATTAATTCTTCGAACTCTAAACTATTTTAACTCAGATGAGACGAAACATGACTTCGACACATCAGTCCATCCAAAAGTATGGTCTCCCGACGTCACTGCACATACTTCAGTCTTAACGTGTCGAAATGACAGAGACTGACACACCTAGTGTTATTTGACACCTTTTAAGACTTTCTCTACCCTTATCGTCTGGTGGACTGGACGGAGAACTCTTTGGATATACGTCCAGTCCTTCGTCGTCAATCTTGACCTGTACCTTGTTGTCTGACCAAGGTTTATCCTTTTCCTCATACAGTTCCGACATATAACAGTGGGACGAATAAATGGAAGATACTTCTCATGTAGTACTCTTTGCGACCCGACCTTCTTCGTGTTCGACCTTAGTTCTAACGACCCTCTTTATAGTTATCAGAGTCTATACGTCTACTGTGGTGGGAATACCGTCTTTTACTTCTCCTTGATTTTTCGGAGAACTACTTTCACTTTCACCTCTCACTTTTACAACCGAATTTCGAGTTGTAAATCTTTTGCTTCTAGTACCGTAGACCAGGGTAGTGAAGTACCTTTATCTACCCCTTTGTCACCTTTGTCACCGTCTGAAATAAAAACACCCGAGGTTTTAGTGACGTCTACCACTGACGTCGGTACTTTAATTTTCTGCGAATGAGGAACCTTCTTTTCAATACTGGTTGAATCTATCGTATAAGTTTTCGTCTCTGTAATGAAACAGTTGTTTCCAGGCAGATCAGTTCCGATACCAAAAAGGTCATCAGTACATACCTACACTCTCAACCTGACACTTCTTTCGACTCGCGGTGTCTTAACTACGAAAACTTGACACCACAACCTCTTCTGAGAACTCTCAGGAACCTGACGTTCCTCTAGGTTGGTCAGGTAAGACTTCCTCTAGTTGGGACCCTAAAGAACCCTTCCTTACTACGATTTCGACTTTGAGGTCATGAAACCGGTGGACTACGCTTCTCAACTGAGTAACCTCTTCTGAGACTACGACCCTCCCTAACCCCCGTCCTCCTCTTCCCCTGCTGGCTCCTACTCTACCGACCTACCGTAGTGACTGAGTTACCTACACTCAGACTCACTTGAGACTCTCAACCACTACCTGTCCCTCCGGACCGCACGACGTCAAGTACCCCAACGTTTCTCAGCCTGTACTGACTCGCTGACTTGACTGACTGGCTGACTGACTGACAGAGATTCTTGGTTTACCATAAGTAGTAAACATTTCCGATAATTACTAAATTATTGTTAGTACAACTTACACAAGACAGAAAATCCAGCTAAACCAGTTTGCTGCGGTGGCGAACACCTGAAGGAGTTCCTGTAGAACTCTGCCATGGGTCTTCCTCCCGTCTAAGACTTCCATCCCGTCCCAACGTACGTACACGTGGAGGTAGGACCATTGGTACTCTACTCTCTCCAATGGTCCTTCAGGACAAGTACAAAAGTAAAATTTCGAAACAGATCTAAACTTACCGACATAGACAAAGGGAGACGTGGGCGATACGCATACGACTTGTCCTGCCGAACTCTACGTCAACCGTACTTACACACTCCCAAGTCTCCGTTTCCCCGGGGACACACGCCCTCAGTTCGTCACAGCGAGATGTTTACGAAAAACCCCCGTTAAAAATATATTAATGTATAACATTAAAACACTTAAATACATTTTGTAACACGTCCTCGTAGCGTTTGGTTGGTCGACTGGTTTAATTTATTATGATTTGGGTGTAAGTCCCCGGTACTTGGGTACGGACCAACTGAGGACCTAAATCTTCAAACGAAAAACCCACTCACATAAATTTTCCTATTAAAAAAATCAAGTCATAAACATAAATGCTATATAGGAAAATCAAACTTATGTGAGTAATTTGTTTGTTTGATTTGTTCGTTTGGATGCTTCTGGACGAGCACTAGGTCTATCACCCAAAGGAAATGAATACACATTTACGAAAAACGTATAAGCTCCACTTATGTTGCACCCGTCATCTAATGACAAAATAATTTATAATGAGAAAGACCACATAAAGATCCTTAATTAAGTCTTACGTCTTCTACGACCCCGGTGTCTTCAATTCAAGAACATGCTACTCTGAGTCATACCTTGTGTCTGAGAAACCAGCTTTCTGTACCGTGTTATAGTCCCATTCCCAGTCAGCGATCAGTCCCTGTGCAAAATAAGACACATGATTGTCCACTGAAAAGCACCAAATACCATGTCGTAAGTCACGTGCCAGCGTAATGGAGGAGAGGAAGTGAAGAAACGTATAAATTGAGGTGAAGAAGTCTCCAAAAGAGACGAAAAATACCCGTTCACAGAGACGATCAACCATAAAAATGTCTTGTCTTTTCTTATTTTTAGGATTTTGAGTCTCCTTGTTTGTTACATTTATGCATTTGGAGAATAAGATAAGTCATTTGAACACTCGGAAAATATAGCAATCGTTCTGTCTTACCGTGGGAAAGGTTTCTCTTGTGAGGAGACGTAAACCTTTCTTCAATCTCCGACACCAAAACATAGAATGAAAGACGACACTCTCCACGGGAACCTCATAAAACTTCCCTCCACCCTTCTTTCTGATTTCCTTTCCTATCTCATTCCTCTTACTTTCCTTTCTGTCATCCTTGGTATTGATTGTGTTCCTGAGGACTTCGGGACGCGACACTTCACGACACAACTTTTCCCATAAGTAGTGAACGTCTCGTCGAAATTTCAGATGTCTTACTAACACTTACTGACACCACCTTTCAGTAACTCTTTTCCCTTTGAGTTCAGTCTGAAAGCATCTGTATAAAAAAATGTCTCCACATTTAGTGTATAAGAAATTTTCTACAAAATACTAAATCCTCCTATTAGTTGTAATAACAATTCATAAATCTATGATTTATAAATCGTAAATACTATCGAGTATACAAATAGGAACACTATACCTTCAACTTAAAAAAAAAAATAAGGTATTCCTCTACTCTACATTGTACAGTTCTCCAAAAGTGAGATCAGGACTGAGGACGGTGGAAGCGACTAGAGCCCGTTCGAGTCAAAATGTCACTCTCCTACTTTGGTCATCCAAAGGACCGGGACTCTCAGACACCATATTCGTAACAACTTTCTGTGAGCCACATTTACACTGTCTGAAGACAGATTCAGGACTAGGACGAACCCCGACGGGCACGAGGTACAGGTGCCCACGACCATGGGTCACAGTCGAGACGGGGAGCTCAAGGAGGGACCCGGACTCACCTCGAACTCGGGCCGCCGTACAGTCGGACGAGCAGGTACCTGACCACTCCTGTGCCGGTGGGGGTCAATGAGAACTCCCAGGGTCCTCGAGCGCACACAGCGGTACGAGAGACAGACCGTAGTAAGACGACCAACCTCACAGGACATCTCGATATTTACCCTTCTCTAGGATCTTCACAAAACGAAGAGCCGAGAGAGTACAGATCAAAAACGAAGGTCGGGACTGAAGTGAAGTCAAAAATTTTTTATACACTTTACCAATAAATCGACACACTCACTACAGTGTAATATGTCTAAAAATTTTGAACCTGCAGGTCTTCCTCGACCTGTACTAAAACTAGAGAAACTTTCACTTTCAACGAGTCAGTACAGACTCAGAAACACTGGGGTACCTGATATCACAATCAGTGAGTCAAGTACAGACTGAGAAAAGCTGGGGTACCTAACATCGGATGGTCCGAGGAACCAGGTACCCTAAAAGGTCCGTTCGCATGACTTCACCCAACGGTAAAGGAAGAGGTCCCCTAGAAGGACTCGGTCCCTAGCTTGGGCCCAGAGAGTGTGACATCCGTCTACGAAATGGAAGGCTCGATGGTCCCTTCGGGACCACTAGAGAAATCGAGTGCAGATAACACGAGTACGACACACTCCCCAAAAGGAGTGTAAGTCTGTTCTCACAACAGAACCGACCACAGTAGAAGAACCCAATGTCAAAAAAGGGGAAATGTCTGCGAATCACAACATCTACTCTTGAGAACTCAAGTTGAACAAAAACAAAGAAAATATATTACTCTTCTGTCTTCTGAGTCTTACACAGGTTACTCTCTCTAGGTTACGTCTTTTTGTTCTCTAAAGGAGTCAAAGAGTGAAATGATTCCTGAAGTTCCCACATCAATTAATCCTCGATGTTCACTTCCTTCCCGACCCCGAGGGTCTTCGGCCCCCGAGGGTCTCGGGTGGGTGCGGGAAGGACGACACACCCTGTGTGGTACTAGAGGTGTACCAGTTGGAAGGACATCATTGGAGAATCCGAACTGAAAAAGTACAGAGATGAAACTGATAAAATGTCTATAAAATGTCAGTACGGTAAAAACATTGTATCTAATGCTGGTCGTAGGGATATAGACACGAACTTAAGTATCCGTGTACTTTTCGTAATAAAATTGTACCAAGGAAATCAGAAGAGTCATGTAAATATCCATTAAGGTAAATATTTTTATATATTCATTTATACAATGAATCCCAGTTCAAAATGTTTCATCATGTACCACTAATTGAAAGAACAAACGCGACACAAAACTCATAGATTCGTGATATTAAAAAGGAAAAACCTAAAACCCAGTTATTATGATATAAAGAACACGACCAGTAAAAATGGTAATTAAACATTAAAGACAAAAATGACACTCTCGTTGGTTTGCCACTATGACCTAGTCAGTGACAAAAATCAAGAAAGACAGAAAAGTAGTTTATTCGTAATAATGTATCTCCTTCAAACACATCGTCTTCACTCATAGGTCCGAGGGAAGAAAGAGTCGGGGACGGACACGTAGAACTGGGGGTCCCGGGCGAGAGATGCACATATTGTTGCGCCACAAGTGGGGCCTCCTGACCGTGCCGTAAGTCCTTTATCGCGCCTCGTCCTTCTTCCTACTGGGAAACTTCCAACCTTCTAAACCTTAACCGAAGTTAAGACAGATAGTATAGTGTCCACACCATAAACCGAAAAGTCAGAACTCTAAGTCAATAAAATCGGAGACGAAACCTATAATAACCCATTTGAAGTCTCTGCTATAACTTACGACTACTTTAAAGTCACACAGAACACAAAAGAGATCAATAGAACCATTGGCATAGTTTAGAAGTAGCACACTACGTTTTCAATTACAGTAGTAAAGGCCACCTTAGTTACATCATATCAGTCAATAAAATACACTTCAAACTCTGAAATGCAGTCGTCAACTTTCGGATGATGCAGTCGTCAACTTTCGGATGTGTTTTAACAATGAGATTTTTGAAAACATGACGTTTAAAAACTCAGTCCGTTTGACCAAAAGTGTCTAAAAGAACATGTATAAAAATTTATTGTTCTTCTTCCTTTATATTATAGGTTAACTGTGTCTCTTGAAATTTTACTAGAACCAAAGAGTGAAAGGGATATCTTTAAAACGAGAAGAATTTGAACTCATAAAACTACTAATGAAATTTCAGTACAAACCTTAGATCTTTCTTATACTCCAAAGACTAAGTCAATGTGATCCTTTATGAACATTGAAAATCTCGACAAGAAGACCTTGGTCTCAAGAATCATAAATGACACCAAAACACTATTTCGAAAATTACTTTAGTCATGGTCAATACCGAATTAAACCTTGACAAAAACGTAAAACTTGAACGTCCTCTTCTTCCCCGACGCGACCGTCTCAAGATCGACAACGATCTCATTGTACATTAACTAGCGGGTTTGACCCCATCAGGACTCCCAATTCTTCACTATAATAAGAACCGGTGACCGGGCTTAATCCTGACGGGACTCGTTCACCCTACGTCTTCGTAGGAGTGGTACCGGATAAAAATCGTTTGGATAAAAATTTTAACGTAAATGTCACAATATTACATATCATAACACAATTCATTATAATACATAATGTATTATTTTGACTACTTCAGTAATACAATATATTGTTAATACACTTATAATTTTCAGTACACAAGTTGATAAACACTCAATGAGGAGTGTAGACACTGTACGTCATCAAAAATTTAAAATACCCCTGTGTCAACACGCAACGTATTCGTACCTCGGACAATAGTCCCCACATAACAGGTATCTCAGGGGACCGCCGGTCATAGACGAGAGTTACACCCAAACAAGGGACAAACTCTTGGTCGTGTGAATACACCCTACCCAAGGGACCGACGACCGGAGATTAGGTTCCTGAACGGTTCCAGTACGCAAGACGAGAGGTCGGTGATCCGAAGAGGGACTGTATCAAAGTCATTACCCTCACGTCTACCCTGACACCTGTTACCCCCAGACACCTGGTCGGAAGAACTGACCTGCACCATCACCCGACCACCTGTATTGTAAAGGATGGCTTTTATGGGGTCTCGAGTCCTAAACCACGAACACTACGGATTCGGACATCAGCCACTGGGACGCACAGTGTCCACCTGGGGTATCTCCAGAACACACTTCCAATGTATGAGTTCAGTGACAGGTAAAGTCTGAGTGAGGTCCTGCGTACGAACTCTAGTGGACAAGAAAGAGTAAGAGAGTCTCTTAGACACCAACTTTAAAACAAAACGTGTGTCCGATATTGAGACAAGACAAATCAACCCAAGTGTTCCGACATCCCTCTCACATTTATAGGTTTATAAGGAATACATAAAATTAATCAAATCATTTACAAACTTCTATGTAGAATCCAAAAGTGTTATTAGTGAATTTCGGAGAGTTACGGACCACGAAAAACTTAGATTTCTCTTTAGTAAAAAACGTAAGTTTCTTAATACACAGGTTTCGTTCCGAATCAAGTAAAATTCTATTGAGACAAATCTTAGGACACCGAGTACGAAGAGGTGCACATTGACACGTCACATTGACACTAATAGTCACAGTCATATCGAGTCTCAACTACCACTGAACTTAAAAGGAAACGTCTACAAGGAACGTAGAAATCACCACTGGTCTAACCGTACAATCTAGGAGTAGTCTGCGACAAGCCAGGCGTGCTTAGTCCGGTCACAACCTTAGAGTCTCTACTGTCGTTTCTTTAGTCGCTCGAAAGTCTGGTCAAACGCGGGAAATAACCGGAAAAACCTTCGTGGTTCCTCTGCAAACTCTTCCCGTCGAAGGGTCCCTGCAAGAAGGCAAAGGGCGAAGCCGCCGTCGGGAGGGTCGAGTCGCCCTGGGAGATGTTGTTCGTCTTCCATGACCTCGACAAACTCAGGAAGGTCCGCCTGCGCCTGTGCCACGACGAGAAGGACTTCTCACAAGTCCCGCACAGGGACGTGCAGGCGCTCCGGCTGCCGAGCCTCTTCGACCAGAAGTCTCACTGCCGGGTGCTCGGCCGTCGCGGCCGCGGTCTCGCCGGTCCCCGCCACCTCCGCGACCCCCGGCGGGAGTCACTGATGACACTCGCCCACGGGTCGCCGCCGCAGTGCACGCAGTGCATGGGGCACTCGTAGCAGGACCTCCTGCCCCCGCGGGTCCCGCGGGCCCTTTGCAGAACCGACCACACGTTGTCGCACCCGCCGGCCCCGGACTTGCGCGTCGACCTGCGCGACCGGCTGCTCGACGCGAAGCAGGGTCAGTAGCCGTAGCGGTGCGGGGACGGCCCAGGACGGCTCCTCTTGCCCCGACCTCCGCGACGCCGACCCAAGAGTCCCTTTCGGAAGACGAAGGAGGGGAATGGCGGACCGCTCCTCTCGGCCTGACCTGAGGGCCAGGTGCAGTCGCCGAAGAAGCCGGACTGCCTGTTGGCGTCCTCGTAGTTCACCGCCCTCGACCTGGTCACCTCCCTGGGCCGGCGGCACACCTTGCTCGACGAACACGACTCGCACCACGGGTCCCGGATACGGCGGGAGTAGGAGCTGCGGTAACGGGCGGACGCCCGGCCGACGTCGGGGTCCGACGGCGAGAGCCACCGGCCCCAGATGCCCGAGACCGGCCTACGACGCGTCCAGTTCGACGGGACCGCCGGCCGCGACCTCGGCGACAAGGTCCTCGAGAAGGTCGTCCTCCACGACGGGAGGGACCCGCCGGTGACCCAGGGGGACCTCGTCCGTACGAAGAGCCTAGACCTGCTCCCGGACCTGATGCGGGGCCGGCACGAGGCGAAGGACGTCGCGAGCCCCTTCCTCCACCAGGCCCGGGGCCGGGTGGACCGACGGCGGCGCGTCGAGTACCGGAGGTCGCGACCCGGCGACTGCGTCCACTGCGGACGCACCTGGGCCGTCCACGACGCCTTCCGGCCGGACCCGCCGCGCCCATGCGGGCTCTCCGACGTAGACGACCTCAAGCACGAGAGGCTGGTCCGGATGCCGCTCGACGACCCCGACCTCGACGACGGCGACGTCTCGCCCCGGAAGCAAGGGAAGAGGAGCAGACGGACGCTCGTCCTGAACTAGATGTAGCGGAGTCTCCTCGTGGGGTCCATCCGCCCCGTGTCCAGCCACACGCACGCCGGAATCCCCCGAGACGCCTCGACGAGGCAATCTTTCTTGTGTGGCCAATGCAAGATTCCACCTTCCCGGAGGTCTACAAATAGGCAATTTTTCGCCAGGTTCGGCAACAAGGACCTTTAACATTATTACCTTACATCTTTTCTTACCGACGTTTCTCGATCATTATTGATTTCAATCAGTTTTCCTTTAATAAAACTACTTTTATTTAAGTGGTTTTATGAGTTCTTTCACTTCAGCTAGTCAGCACAGGCTGAGAAACGGTGGGACACCTGACATCAGGTGGTCCGAGGAGGCAGGTACCCTAAGAGGTCCGTTCTTATGACCTCACCCAACGGTAAAAGAAGAGGTCCCCTAGAAGGGTTGGGTCCCTAGTTCGAGCCCAGAGGTCGTAACGTCCGTCTGCGAAATTGAATACTTGATGGTCCCTTTGGGGTTAATATCGAGTCCTACGGATAACTGTAAAGTCCCTTATGTCATGTACAAAGAGACTCCACAAGACCTGGCAGGGACCCAACCGTACGACGGAGTCCTAAATTTCGGTGTGGACCTATCATGACCTAATGTTCCTAACGCACACTAAACTCCACACGGAATATTGAATCCATTTTATCACTCGTGTATATTGACCGAACTTTAATATAGTAACCTGAATAGATGATTTTTAACGACGTAAAGACAGTGAAAATTCCAGGGAAAAGGGTCCAGACCTTCCTTCTAAAGAAAACCTATTGAACTTCGGAGTGGAAGATCGACGAAATTTCCTTCGACGGGTTTGGGCTCCATAATATCGATAAAATCGAAAAATTTTTATTCACATTAATATTTTTACACTTGTTAAATACACAAAGGACAATTCAACTTACTTATACCTTAACGGATAACCAGTCGTCGAGGTATGCCAAGTTGGAGTACATGAACACCAAACTCTACACAGTCAGCACCTACGACTGCAGACAGGCTTACGTTTCCACCAGGACACAAATCTTTGAACACAAATCCCAATCCCACACCGCCACCAGGAGTGGTGACGTGTCACGGAGTGCCCGGACGTCATGAAGGGGTAAAGAAAGGGGTAAAAACGGGGGCCGGAGGAGGGACCACCGGGCGCACCGACACTCTCGTGACGACACCCAATCCACCTGTGTGCTCCCCTCTGCCCCAGGCGGACGAGATGGGGGTGTGGTGGACGGAGGTCCCAAGGTGCACCAACACAACCCCACCGAAACCCCTGGACGTGCAACTTTTCTCTGGACACGTAGTCCCAGCCCTCCTGAGGACCCCGGCTCCGTCCTTACCCACAGGAGATAGCCCTCAGGAAAAATCCTTTTCTGTCTTATTAACCCCCTTTTTAGTGGTACCAAGACAAATTGGAATAGAAAGTTGAAAACACTCGTGGAAACATTCTGACAACGGACTTGAAAAACAAACAAACAAATATAAGAAAGTCGGTGAGAAAAAAAAAAAAAAATTAACTTCCTATAACTTGAAAAAATTTTCAATCTATAACCGGACTTTTTAAGACCCAAACAAGATGATCCATTCCAACATTTCGCACGAGAAACACTGCACAGAAAACATGACACACGACGAACCAAAAGTTTCCATTGCCGATTTCCTTTCGAACGATTACCAGTACGTGGAAGTAAGGACATTTACCTTCGTTTTCCTCAACCCCGAACCCCACAACTAAGTCCTACCTCAAGTCCCTCCGACACCCGTTACGCCACACTCGGCCTCCCCCAGGCCTGCGACGATAAGGGACACAGTCCTCGAAATCTTCTCGGAACACCCCTCAGAATTACACCTAAGAAAGGATACTGAGACGGTAAGAGACGAGGTTTCAAAATGTTCAAGAATGAAAGGTTCAAGAGATAATAGAAGAATACGTTTTGTAATGTAACGTTATGTCACATGTGTGTCTTTTCATATGAATAGAATTTGTATCCAGACCTTAAAATATTCGACTTGTGCGGGTCTAGTCTTGGTCTTCTGACCGACGGAGAGGCTCTATCAGGGCTGGTGGGTTCCCGTTGACACTGGGACTGAGATCTGTCGTGTCTACCTGAGCCCCGAAGGACACCCCCCTTAGGTACACGGGTGTCAGACGACGCCAGTGAACGGGACTTAAACCCTAGCAGATCAAACCACAGGTGTCAACGTCTGGCAAGAAAGAGTGTCGACACGATAAAGTAACACACCAAAGTGAAACAAAACTTCCCTCTTAAAAACAAGTACCCGTAATCAAAGACTCCATCCATCCCTCAACCTTTAGTCAACTTTTATTAAGTCTTAGTTTAGTCCAAGTTTCCCATCTTCTGGTCGTCCTATTACAACCAGAATGAATCTTAAAAGTTCATGAAACACCGTGTCCCGTACCGGTGTTGGAGAAGAGATCGGAACGTACTCACCCCTGGATAGCATTATAAAAACCCTACTCAATGTAAATAGATAACAATTGAGTCATTAAACTGTAGAAACATTTCGACTCAGAAGGATGAGACACATAAGAGTAAAAGAGTAGATGATACTCAAGACTAAACAATAAAACCTTAGTAGACATTTGAGGCACAAAATAGAGACCAAGGGCCAAAATGTGATCTTCTCTACAGAAACGACAATAACAGTGGACACTACACGTCGATCAATAGGGTGCTCAACAGGAGTGACAGTTGAAATCGGACGGTGGGAACACTAATAAATTAGTAGGACCAGAGATCGGAAAGACCACAGAAATCGACTGGTGCACCACTTCCCTGACGGAGGGCCCGTAGCAAGGACAACAAAACATAGTAATCAAAGTCTGTCTTTACATAAAAACTACAGTGAAATAGGGCTACTTGTCTAAATGACGAACCCCTCGTAATACGACATCCCGGTCACCCCTGAGTCATTACTGAGGAAACGAAAGGAAAGGACCCTGAGGTCAACCACTGCCTTCTACGTCTCTCCTTGGTCACCCGTCTGGAATGACCAGTCGGGAGCAGTGACGCCACTGGGACCAGAACCCCCGTACCGAATCCCGTGTGCCACCCGGACATGACACAGGAGACCCCACTCTACCTGCTCGAGTGGTCCGACCAGTGTCCGTCGTAACCCCTGGAGTTGAAGGGTCGCACGGGACGTGACGTCTCGACACCCTCGATGGGGCCCGCAGGGGGACCCGTCCCCGTCCGTAAAGGAAGGATGTGACTCGTCAGTTACTCGGTCAGTAGAACGACCACACACCCCGTTCTCATACTCTTCTCTCCGGCTCTCCCGACGTAGACACCCCGAGGGAAGGATGCCACCCTTACAGTGTCTACACTTTGCAGTCACTTAGAAAAACCGACGTTTTTGTCTAATACACTAGGAAAACGACTGTATTTCGTGACACCCGAAGGGAAAGGATCAATATTCATTTTAGACTAACCGGTGTAAACCTTCATGTCGACGTACCCTTCACAAAAGAAACCGTTACCCACATCGGGGTTGTTTTATGGAGTGGTACACTATCGAAATAGAAGGTGAACAAAGTGTACATTTTAGGAGTCGATTCATGATACCATGACTAAAACGAGAGTGATAAATTGAGACAGCGGAGAGTAAACGTTAACGTACGAAGTCAAGTCAGTCAGTCAATTCATCGAGTCAGCACGGAATAAGAAACACTGGAGTACCTGACAACGTACGGTCCGAAGGACCAGGTGGTGGTTGAGGGTCTCGGATTGAGTACAGGTAACTCAGCCACTACGGTAGGTTAGTAGAGTAGGAGACAGCAGGGGAAGAGGAGGACGGAAGTTAGAAAGGGTCGTAGTCCCAGAAGAGTTTACTCAGTCAAGAAGTGTAGTCCAGTGATTTTATAACCTCAACGTCGAAGTCGTAGTCAGGAAGGTTACTTATAAGTCCTGACTAAAGGAAATCCTACCTGACCAACCTAGAGGAACGTCAGGTTCCCTGAGAGTTCTCAGAAGAGGTTGTGGTGTCAAGTTTTCGTAGTTAAGAAACCACGAGTCGATAGAAATATCAGGTTGTAGATATGTACTGATGACCTTTTTGGTATCGAAACTGATCTACCTGGAAACAACCGTTTCATTACAGAGACGAAAAATTATACGACAGATGCAACCAGTATTGAAATGAAGGTCCCTCGTTCACAGAAAATTAAAGTACCGACGTCAGTGGTAGACGTCACTAAAACCTTGGGGTTTTTATTTCAGACAGTGACAAAGGTAACAAAGGGGTAGATAAACGGTACTTCACTACCCTGGTCTACGGTACTAGAATCAAAAGACTTACAACAAAATTCGGTTGAAAAAGTGAGAGGAGAAAGTGAAAGTAGTTCTCCGAGAACTCAAGAAGTAAAAGACGGTATTCCCACTACAGTAAACATATAGACTTCCATAACTACAAGTAGGGTCGTCAGAACTAAGGTCGAACACGAAGTAGGTCGGACCGTAAAGAGTACTACATGAAACGTATATTCAATTTATTCGTCCCACTGTTATATGTCGGAACTACATGAGGAAAGGGATAAACCTTGGTCAGACAACAAGGTACAGGTCAAGATTGACAACGAAGGACTGGACGTATGTCTAAAGAGTCCTCCGTCCAGTCCACCAGACCATAAGGGTAGAGAAATTCTTAAAAGGAGTCAAACAACACTAGGTGTCTCAGAAGAGGTAAACCCCCTTTGTTTCGGTTGGAACTGAAATCAAACGAAAGACACATCAGGTCGTAGACCCCCTCACCGTGTACGAACAGCAGACGTGAACGAGTGGTAGACAACAGAGACGTCTGCGTGAAGAGTAAGTCACGTTATTTTAACGGACTGACTCTAGTGGTCAATTACTGAAAAATTTTACATAATTTAGGTCACTTTAACAAAACAAGAAGAATGGACCAAGGGGACTCCGAAACGAGGATGACCAGTGCGTAGAAACTTAGGGGCCGAGAGAGTAACAGGACTATGAAGAAACGGACGAAAATTCTTAATAAACACTTAAGGACAAGGAATCAACTGGGGAATTACTCCCAATCAAGTCCTTGAGGAATACCAGAAACCCGGAGGAACAAGTGGGTCCAGGGAACTAGTGTGTGCACATCACCAGACATGCAGAAGACGACCACGGGTCAAAGTCCTGAGTGTCACGTCACGTCCCATCCCCCATACCCGGGTCCGAGACAGTCACGTGTCTAGACCCGAGTCTGAACTAAGGAGGTAACACACTGGAAGTTGTTTAATGGACTAGAGACACTCGGAGAAAGGAGTAGTCACTGTAGGAAGCTCTTTTCACATAGATCCCGCGAACTCTAAGTTGATGTACTTTACTTTCTAACGAAAGAAAGAATGTTCACATTACTTTACTCTTATTCCCAACTCACCTCCTACCGTCCGTCAGGGTCGGATGGTCGACTTAAAATAGGTCAAACGTACTACCGGTAGTCCGTCCGATAACTGTTGGAGAGGTCACTATAAAATCAAACCGTCCGAAAGAGACTTCTATTCGATCACACGTACCTCGCACATCAAATTGTACTTTGGACCGAGTACTCTTTGTGACAACAGTAGGACAGACACCTCGAGGAGTCCCTCGAGCTTCAGGTGTGAAAGGGGTGAGCTCAGGAGTAGAACACAGGTATAGACAGAGCGGAGAACACACTAGAAAGGAACACTCGTGCCGTGGTAATGGTGGGAACAAGAGCACAGAGACCCGAGACCCCTACCTTAAAGACGCAGCGGGAAGAGGCCGACACAACACTCGGGGGGCCCGGAGGAGGAACGGCATGAGTAGAGTAGTGGCAGGCGATTACCCAAGGTCACACACAGAACCGAGGTCTGTCCAGACCAGAACAAACACACCGGACACCCCAAGGGCACTGACCGGAGGTCTCTGGTCTCAAGGGAAGTAGGTTCTCTCGTCTCGGGACACTCCAAACAGTGGGGCTGCGCCGTGTCACGGGTGAAGCTCCACCTGCGAACCATTTCAAAAGAAAATGTGCTTAAGTCCAAAAACGCATAGACACAAAGACGTGTGTCGTAGGGGAAACGAATTTTATGAGAGAGGACGTGAGACGAACACCCGAAGACAAGTAGAGAAACGGAAGTTGGGTGTTCGGAGGAGGTGGGGGGGGGGGGCGGTGCGGGGACGGGGACATCCGGTGTGTCTGGACACAGTGAGTTCGGACAGTGCCGGGAAAATTAGGAGAGACGGACTAGTGTCGGGGCCAAAGGACCCGGTCTGTCTGATCCTTCGGTGGGTGATCAGAGAAAGTACAAGGGTCACGGTTCAACTATCCGACTACGACTCGAAGGCAACGAGCCGATCCACCCTACTTCGACACCCCTGCCCCTATGCTCGTCCGTCTACGAACATCACACCGGCACTCAGTCTTAAAGAAAAGTTTACGTATAGAAGACACAGACTAAACAAGAGGTGGAAGTAGGAGGAGACTCCCTGTCTCTGTGACTCCGACTTTCTCGAACTTCCTGAATCCTGAGAGACCTCGAAGTCTCAACCCCACTTCTAAGACAACAAAACAGAAAAGGTAATGTCCAATAAAGACATAATTCAATGAACTCATTTACCCACTGAGAACCTTCAATCTTCTCGTCCATTTACCCAACACCTCCTTCATCTTCTTTTCGTCAACTTAGTCTGTATACCATCCTTACGAAGTATTAAACCTAAATCAAATATAACTTTCATTTTCAAATATAACTTTCACAAGTCGGCACAGGTTGAGAAACGTTGGGGTACCTGATATGTTAGGTACCTTAAGAGGTCCGCTCTTATGACCTCACCCATCGGAAAGGGAAGAGGTCCTCTAGAAGGGTTGGGTCCCTAAATTGAGTCCAGAGGCCGTAACGTCCACCTAAGAAATGATCGACTCGGTATTCCCTTCGGGTTCTTTTGACCTCACCCATCGGATAGGGAAGAGGTCGTCTAGAAGGACTGGGTCCTTAACTTGGATCCAGTTAATATAACTTCATATAGGAATTTAGAATATACATATAAGACGATACAAACCTCAAACAAATACCGAAAAGAAAATGTATTACTACACATTCTAAGACTTTTGTCACGATAGAATTCTAAGTCTTATTAACAACATCGGTAATACACTTTTGACACTGTTAAGACCGAAAAAGATTCTTACTTAAATTAATATAAGATCGTGTTGTTGAAGAGACCCCTATGAGTCCATACTACTGACTGATTTACAACGTAAGTAAACGTCGGACTACAAAAACAAGTAAACTAAGAAACTTAGGACAAAAAAGTAAATGGGGTCATCGATCTTCAACATAGTCACAATAAAAGACCACGATTGTTAATTTCCTCTCTCCTTTGATATGATCATCTCATGTATCCACCAACAACGTGTGTGGTGTTAGTCCGGTACAAAGTCAAGTATCTTGTAAATCAGAGTTTACTTTGTTAATACGACTCTAACCATAAATTCGACACCCTAAATTACCTTCCCACTCTCACGGGTGTGAACAATGTACTACTCTAACTTTACCTGTCTCCCTGTAGGTAAGATCCTAGAGACAGCCACTTCACAGTCAATAACTGACAGAAAAATATTTTTCAAAACTATTTGAACATGATAAAAGGAGGTCAAACACAAAGGGAACCTTTTAGTCCTATACTCTAATCGAAATATCTTTGACAAAAATATCATTCGTAATAAAAACCTCAATCAGATAAGGAACTTCGATTTTAATTAAATCTTCGATTCAGTGACAATATCACTATCAAGTACATTCATAATTGGAACAAAAGATCGAACATTCTTTTCACCGACTAGGGAGTGTCGATGGTACTGACGTAAGGATGTAGAAATTCCTCACTAGTGTCGCCTTCCGTCTCAGAACAACAGTCGTTCGACGTACCAATCGGTGGACGGGTCCCACCCCCCACGACACCCACCACAGCCGGTGGGGGGCTGAACAACAGACAGAGGACAAGTCCGACCTTCGCTCCCGCCACGACGTCACGGTGACGACTGAAGACGAGCGTCACGACAAGACTCGGTCGGACCACGGGACACCTCATCTCCCTCCGAAGGGACCCGGGAACGTCTCGCGGCCCTCGTGGCCCGAGTGGTGGCTCGACGGGAGAGGTAGGGACACACGACGAAAAGACAGGAAACAAAGGAAAAAGAAGGAAACTGCTAAACTGACTGTCTACCGGATGTCAAATTGACCGTGGAGTAGAATAAAAGTTCACCTGACATCGTAGGACAGAGGTAGGTGCACCTTTTAGAAGGAGTTTCACTCCCGACTTGGTGTCTAAATCGTACGACTGCCAAAATGGAACTCGACTGGGTGTCATTTCGTGTTTGGTCAGACTCGTCTCAACAAGGATTTATCAATGTTGACTATTTGCGAGAGACAGAGATCTTTGTACGGACCGTACTTTATGAATTGGAAAAAACTGTTACGGTTATTAAGATTTCCGTCCCGGTGTCTTCGTGTTCAGTAAATTATTTGAGACAACTTAATAAAATACTTATAACCAACTCCACGAAGTGTTAAAGTTCCCACGGGGTTAGGTCCCGTACCTCTGTAAAAAGACACAATTGTAAATATGAAATCCCATTTTCGACTTTCGAATTGATGTTTTATTTGTCTTTAGTCTTGAAGTCCAAATTAACTGAAGACACGAATCTTTACAGAGAATGATGTAAAAGAGAGAGGAAATAAAAGGTACTAAACAAAGTAGTCTCGTACTGACCGATTAGCGTACAATGTACACCACACACGCAGTTAGCGTACAATGTACACCACACACGTTCGTGTACAATGTACACCACATACACACTTACTGTACAATGTGTACCGTGTGTGTTAGCGTACAAAGTACACCACACACGTATAGCAACTGTAAAATAAACGTGTAACTATGATCTGTCGACAGGACTTCCATCCATACACCGAATATCCGACGACTTAAGGTGCGTTCCAATAACCCGTCCTAATAGACGTCTCACGTACAACCCACCGTCAATAATTGTACCTTGTGTCACACGACGTGTAAACCAAAAAGACAAAAAACTCACAAGACTTAAAATTAAAGATTGAAAAAAACATAGAAACCATAATATAGGAACGGAACACTAAACCTATAAAATAATATCAATTAAGTCATTCGTAAAAAGTCTTGTAATTTTTACTTAATTTTTTATTATAAAATTACCCTGAGTGTCTGGTTCCTCCGACACGATCAGTCTGATATCTGTTCTAAAACACTGAAGAATTTGTGATGACGGACTGAGTGGGATTCACTGTATCACAGTCAAGTCAAGTCAGCGAGTCAGCACAGGCTGAGAAACGCTGGGGTACTTAACGTCGTACGGTCCGGAGGGACAGGTAGTGGTTGAGGGCCTCAAGTGGGTCTGAGTGCAGGTAGCTCAGTCACTACGGTAGGTCGGTAGAGTAGGAGACAGCAGGGGAAGAGGAGGACGGGGGTTAGGGAGGGTCGTAGTCTCAGAAAAGGTTACTCAGTCGAGAAACGTACTCCACCGGTTTCATGACCTCAAAGTCGAAATCGTAGTAAGGAAGGTTTCTTTAGAGTCCCGACTAGAGGAAGTCTTACTTGACCAACCTAGAGGAACGTCAGGTTCCCTGAGAGTTCTCAGAAGAGGTTGTGGTGTATGACATCTTTGACTGTTATTAGTCCTGTACCCATGACCACAGAAATTATCGACGTCTTCACACAGGAACGAATTTGAAGACACCGTCATTAAAATTTACAGAATAACATTGTACTCTCTCTTAGAAGAACCATCTTCAATTCCGGTAGAGGGACCACACACTCAGACACTTTACTCATAGTAAGGGACCAATTGTCTATTACTACCTGTTTTAAAGTTCCCCGAACTCCACAAGGGGAAAAATAAAAAAAGGTTTTAATCACAAAGGTCCCAGATCTATAATATACATACGATCCCTTTTTTACTTTACAATCAAACGTATTATAACTTAAACGCTACGAAAAATAAAGGGACATATCCGTTTATGTATGGGTGTCCATATAATACAATAAAATTTTAAAATAATAAGGACCATAACATCTGTTTACGTGCCTTTGTGTTTTACACGAATCTTTATTTTACAATAAAAGATCTGGTCACCGACTTTTAGTCGTTTGTACAAAAAAGGGGTCTCCTTTAGAATGATCGGAGGACCAAATAGTTGTCAGGGTCTCACGACGATGGACCACCCCTTTCGTACGGTAGTGTCGACCGGGGCCACAGGGCAACGAATAGGGACTTCGTGACGACGGTTCCGGTCTCAGGTCTTCTCACGGGAAAGGACCCACTATTCGTGTTCACTTGAGACGGAGCCTCCCAGCACCGGCACGAGGGACGGACCTGTGCGTGTCTCGTAGAGTCTCGACATTGGAGCCGGGGAAGGAGAGAGGTCCCTCGGGAGTTCAAGGTCTCTCCGGCATAATCGGGGGAGAGGAGTTTACAGGTCAGCACCACCTGTCCTTCGAGGTCCCGGGACCGACGGAGTCGAGGACGTCGGACCTAGTCGATCCTGTCCTTGTAGTCAGGGGTATGGGAGTGGACCTCGGAGCGAAATAGGAAAGTCGACGAGCCGAGGACCCTCGTGGTGTTTCTTTTTAAGAATGTCCCGGACGAATATTTAATAGGAATTTATTTTACTTCGAAGAAATTCGAAATAAGTGTAAAAGAAACTACGAGAATAAACACCAGTTTAGTGGTGATTTTTAATAAAAGGTACAACTAAGGTAAACATACTATGATATCCCATTAAAAAATTTACGTACATTTACGTAAGATATATAAATAAACTTTATTCGTGAAGGTCCCGAAGGGACCACCAGGTCACCGACTCTGAGGCACGAGGACTACGTCCTCCGGACCGAGTTAGAGACCGGCCCCTTGATCTAGCGTGAACGATGTTGATTTCCAGGGTGTACGAAGTCACTTCTGACTTCTAGGACGCACAGTGTCGGTTTTGGACTACGTCCGTTTATTTTATTTATTTATTGTAAATATTTTTTTATTTCATTCGTGAAAGGTCTCTTTTTATGATGAAGAGATCCGAGACAGTCGTGTTAATACGGTTTAACAACGCAAAAATGTCACACGAATTTTGAGAGTTTCACTGACAGATCCGGATAGATTATACGTTCTTATACGTTCAATTTATTCGTTGTCATCTGAACATAAATGAATATCGTAGAGAAATACACTGAACGTCCTTCTGGGACGTGAGTCGAAGTCGAGGACTTAGGTCTTGCGAAACGTGCAGAATAGTTTCTTCATTACTTGTGTAAGACCGGACCGTCTCTCAACTAACAGGTCACCATGGGTACGCTACTTCTGTCTTTCGTGGGTAGACACAGTACCGAATCCTACCACACCTTCGTAGAGATGCATGTAAAAAGTCTCCTAGACTGAAATAAACTACTCTACGGTGAGTAGGGGTCCTGGGGTGATCTTCTTCCCGTCTGCACACACCTCGAGTAGTCTGAGTCCCGAGGAAGTAATCAGTAAAATCTACTACTCAGACTTCGTGTCGAAGGTCTTAAAAATCGTCTGCACCATGTCTTCGAACCTCCCTAACAGGAATTTTTTAATCTACGGACGTATGTCGTGGGTGAATAATTTTTTATATAGGTGGACGGGAGCGGTTCACGACACGACGTGTAGTACCTCTTCTACGGAGACGTCTTCGACACATTGGTCCAACGTAGCGACGAAGGTTGCGTGTTTCTACGGGACGCATTCAAGAACCGGTTGAACTGACTCTCGTCACTCTTCCTCTTCTCTTATTAAGTCCTCGACTGTTATAAGTTCGCGTAGTTGGTAAGTAGGTCGGTCCCCGACAGAAGGATGTGGTTCGACTTCCCGACGTCCCAGGACGTGGGGCGTCGGTGTGAGGGCCGTCCGGACGCCGAGAGGTAGAGTCACCAACTGTCGTCGCTGCTCCGGTGGTAGGCGGACCGCTTGGACGACTTCCACCTCTTCCAGTCCTGGTGGTCGACGAACTTCGAGTAGAATTTTCTGTATCTTTCATGTAAAATGAGAGTTCTTCTCCACTGTGTGGAACACGATACCCAGGAACTCTTGGACAGGAGAGAGTTTTCACTCTTGGGTTTACACGAACTAACCAATTGCGGCGATTTCAAATAAGTCGAGGGTGGTCCCGCCGACCACTACCGGTCGCTCGAGAAACTGGGACTGCATCTCCACAACTTCCTGGAGAAGATACTGCTTCTCCTTCGAACAAAGGGCGGGAGTCGGAAATGGAGGGGTCTGTAGGAAGTGAGAAATTCTGTCTAACCGGACTTTTTACTTCGGTCAGAGTTTCTCTTTCTACAACACGTTCACCGATTTTTTTAACTTCCGAATGTCCGGTCAAGAACAGGTTTAGTCCTGTGAGAGGACTTCTTTCGGTCCTGTGAGAATGACCAAAATTTATTCTTGGGACGGGACGACGTGAGCACACTTCCCTTCCGCTGGGATTTCTTCTATTTTACCCAAGGTCGAACGTTCCTTTCCGGGGGTTTGATGGGTCCGAGGAATCAGACCTTCCCGCTGGAGACACTCGAGACACGCGGGGGACTGTACACGCTACGTCGGGTACGGTAGGACCAACCGAGAAGTTAAGGGGAGCACCTTTCGCAGGTACATTTGAACCTCTTTCGAAATCCGTAGGAGTGTTTTGGACCATAGTTGCGGCAGAATTTCGTGAAATTCTAGCAACACCTAACCATATGTAGTTTCCGGAAATCGCTACTTCTGATGATGGTTAAGGTTGTATAAAACGAACTTTAAATACCTAAGTACGTACTAGTAAATTTACTTCCCTTTCTACGAAAGTCTCGGAATTTTAAAGGCACCCAAACCTGACCGTTTTTCAAGACAGGAGAGTGGGTTCGACACTATTTTGGTAAGGTACTAGAACTGGAAGTCGGAATAAACGTATCACACGGATTTTGGTACCGTTTCAAGGTGGTCGACAAATTCCGGACACCGAGTTATCTCCTCAACTGTCGTCTAGTATAAAGGTACCAGTAAGTCTTCCACATAGAGTTTTCACTGGTTCTGGAGTCACTGGTCCTTTCGTTTGTCTTAGAAGTAGAATACAACTTGTAATAGTCCACCGAAATGTCGTTAGTCTAAGGTCGTTCGGGGTTGTGTGGTCAAGGATATGTAGTATCGTTCTTGGGAAGGTTCGAGTAGTACTTCGGTTAAGTACTTACGACGATGACACTGTAGTTTCAACTACTGGACTTACTGAATGACCTTCTAAGACACCTCGGCTAGTAAAACCACGTACTCCTGTATGGGTACTTTTGACGACTCACCGACTTTCAGGGTACGGAGTCATGTTCTGATTAGTTGGGACTCTTGTACCCGAAACTCGTCAGTCCTGTTGCTCTTGGCGACTGTCATTCCTAGTTTTTGTAAGACCTTCTCATGGGAAGTCACAGTCTATAGAAATTTCTCGAAGAAGTTTTACGACTACTACGTTTACGTTGTCTTACGTCGAAGTACTAACTGTACTCTTCTTTGTACCTGTAGGCTCTCTTAGAGGACCTGGGCCCCTACCGCCGCACGGTGCCCGGCCGAGACACCAGCAAGTTGTTGAGGGTCAAGAGTCTAAGTCTGAAACACTTGTATTGGTCCGAACCCCTTAGAGACTTCTCCCGGCTTCAACTGTTCCAACCCTTTAAACCAGAACCCAAGTTAAGACACATGGTGTAGTGACTGTAGGGACAGTAATACTCGGCTCTCAAGTACTATTACAAACTGGGCTTGTAGTTGGTGTAATCGTTCGTGTAATTCCTGTCCAGATTGGGACCCTAGTTTTAATTGACCTCGTTTGTCGTCTTCTCTGAGTCCTTCAAAGGATTAGTCAAGTTCGGTAAGTACTTGCACAAACTGACAGTCAACGGGGACTGCCACCTCCGTGGGATGTCAATATCACCCTGAGACAAGGCTGACAGGAAGTCTTGGGTCGTCCTTCGGTTTCACTCGCTCCAGTCGTCGTGGACGATGTTGTGTCGACTGTAGATGAGAGACCACCTACTCAAATCAGAGACACCTGTGTCCGAGTAGTAAAAGTGAGTCTTACATTGGAGGTACATGAACTTCATGGACTTCTAACTCCTTTGGTTAGGGTCGAATCGTGTCCTGTGTTATTAGTATTTTTTTTTCGGTACGAGGAGGTTTCGCGACTGGTGTGGACAGTAGTCACAAGATTTTCTTCGGCGATTCGAGTACTTTTGAACACCGTGGTCATTGTTTTTCGAGGGGCGGCTCCGGGGGTTCAGCAGAACGTAGGACGTCTAGTGTCACCTCCTTAAAGTGGTGCACAAGGCTTCCTAACGTCTGAATGTCAGTGGTGAAAAGTCTCCAGGTCTTCTACTGGGCCGACGAGAGAAACTTTACCGCTTCCGTCCGGTTAGGTTTTTTGGCAGTCTACTCAACGGGGTCTTTTGGCACCTAACATGGTGCACCGACTAGACATGGACGTACCTGTGCCCCCTCCGTGAGTTCAAGAGGGACTCACTCTCGCCCTCTTCCAACCCGGACCAGGGTACACCTCGACACCGTCAAGAGGAACGACTTCAGGTCCTGGTCTTCACCCGACACGCCGGTGTCCGACCTCTTCACAAGACGATAAATGGGGACGCCTATTTCTGCCCTAACGGTCAAGTGTAGTTGCCCACGAAACGACAATGAAGTTTGTCCTTTCTCTAGACCTTCTGTCTGTGCTTCCCCGCGACCTTGTGGTGGAAGTACTCCGTGCACCAGCACTTTCGCATGAACCTCCGAGAGTCACACGAAGCACTCGATCGGCGGTCGCCTCTCGACTACCTGATGTGAATGGTGTGACACACCGGACTGGGACTGGATCACGTACTGCTGAAAAGACAGTAGACGGTTCCCAAAATACTTCTGTAGCGGGTACCCTTTCCCTTCCTGAACTGCTCCCAGAAGAGACTGCCCAGGTGCACCCAGAGGTACTTCTTGCACTCTAAAGACCTACTGAGGTATGAATTTTCTTCTCTACAACCAGGTCGACGGAAGTTCTATAAAAACTTTATGGAGTTCTTCTGTCCCAGCTTTTTGGAAACACGACAACTTGAAGGAAGAAGCCATTTCGATCCTAAACTTCTTCGACCGACGTTTGTCTATGACGACCTTTTATGTAAAAGTCTCTCTGTCAAAAAAAGTCTTCACAAAAAGGGTTTATAAGTCCTTTAACTTCGTCTTGAGTCTCTAGGAAATTACTTAAAACAGGATTTACTCTTTCAACTACTCAAGAGTCCCTAGGAGGCACAATGGGGTACATAGGGGACGAGAGACCTCCCCGTAGGAGACCAAAATGGCAGTTCTAATTAGGTGGGACTTCCTGCACAGCGATTCAATAAACTATGATTTCTACCTGCTAAAGGAATACCAAGGTGAGTCCTGATAGATTTGGGATAATAAGACTAGTTTGATCAGGTCGATCCATACCGCTTCCTACTGTAAAACACCCTGCTGTACGACCTCGCACGTCTCAGTCATCGACTTTAATTATTTTCACTAGTGCCGCGACGAACAGATGCTTCATCGTAGGACAATTCAGAATAACTACTTTTTGACTTCTATTCCCTAGGTTCTCGTTTCCTAAAACGACGTTACATAGTTTGTTAGGGGAAGGAGGGTAAAGACTGTTTCGGCCGTCCAAAGAGAAACCTAACCTTTCCGTTGTCGAAATTCGGACTTTGGTACAAACGTCGTTGACTGGAGATATATCGACTCGTGGTCCTATATCAAACAGAAAACGTTGGTTAAGATTTACTTTTAAGAGTAAGGAAGTCTCCGACACCCAGACACGGGAATCGTCACTTCCTCAAAGACCCAAACGAGGCCTTCGGGTGTCAACTCGACCAACATTTGGTCGACTCTCTTCAACGTTTCAGTCAACTACTACCCTAGTGCAATATGGTCCTCTTGTAGTGGTTACGAACGATGTTTATGGAGGTGCTCCGCTACTACGTCTCGCTGTCGTGGTTCTACCGTCAGTGACTTTTCGACTTTTGGAAATCGAAGTAAGAGCAACTTTTACGCATACAGTTGAGTCTTTTCCACCGAAAAGTAAATTTAAAACTTCGTCGGGGTATGGAAATAGTCAACGGATTATTTATATTTTTATTAAAGGCACTTGAAAAACTTTCACACCCACACTCCGTCAGAAAGTGACACCTTCTAAAACGGGAGCAAAACCTTAGGTATCGAGTTCTTTTTCTTTGGTTTGTTCATTGTCTTCTCTTAAAAGTCGAGACGGCCGCTTATTAGTCACTCCCCTATACCTCAGAGTAATCTCTTTTCTTTGTTCTTAAAACACTCTTTTTAATACCGGTGTATCATAACGGTCTATGATTGGAATTCGAAGAGGGACGCTTCAGAGACACGATATTACTGACAGGGACCTATTTTCACTTCCTATCGTGACAGTTCATGACAGTACGTCTGTATGGGTCCCTTCATCGGCACTTTGACCCACGTCACGGTTTCGCCGTGTTTCGGGACCTTGCCATACGTAGGTTACACACGAAGTGCTGCGACCCGAGCCTCAAACCCGTCTTTCTTTTTGACTGGTCGTCTTAATTCTCGTAGGAGTTACGGATAGGAAGTCTTTTCCTCTACGACTTTCTCGACGAAGTCTTGCGACTACTGCGCTTCCGGTGCCTCTAGACGAAGCACAAACTGGGGTCCGTCGTGGGTCACCTGTCCTATAAACTACTATTCACCCGCGGGAACGTCCCCGGTCGTGACACACACATGTTGTTGGTCGGAAAGTGTCTCCTACTGCAGTCTCCCTAGGTCTTGGACCCGTCTCCGTGGTTCCTTCCCTTGGGAACATTCTGGCCCGTCATGCCCCACCCCAAGTTAAGGCACATAGTGTAGTGTCTGACGGGGAGGAAGTAGAGGCCGTTACTGTAGGACACGTAAAAGCTGGGAGTGCGGTCCATACGCGGTCCCCGGTGCAGGCAGTCAGGACCTGCGTACAAGTCTCTGGACCTACGCCTAAAGTCTTGAGTCAAGAGCCTGCAAGACCTAGAAATGGACCCTTGGGTGAAGTTCGACCTGTTGACGTGCTACAAGGCCAAGGGAGAGGCATTGCGTCTCTACCGTTTCCAAAGCCTCTAGAGTAGTCAAGGTAGTAGCCTGTCCTACCAGGTCTTGGAGGACCTGTTCGACGCCAGTCTACCCCGTCTCGACAATTACAAAGAATTGGTGTACCTTTTTTAGAGATAGACACTTTATCTGTTTCGGTGCCCACGGGACTTGCACGACATAAGGCACTTCCCGTTATAATGACTACCCCTGGCCGACTTCTCCTTCGTCAAAGTGCGCAGACAGTAGCTGTCGCAGTGTTTCTTCTCCGTCGAGGGTCTGTAGGGTCACGTCGTCCAGTGGATGTGGTACCTGTGGCTCCTGAGACTCCCCTCGGAGTGGTGTACCGAGTAGACATTGTCCAGACCGAAGAGGTCGTAGCTGTTCCACAGGTTCTCGCAACACAGTCGCGTGTTCTTGGTCCTGTAGTGCGAGAAGGGAGCACCCCCGCACCGGCGGACATAGTGGGTGTTGATGTTCTTCGGGGTGTCCCAGAAGACGAAAGACGGCGAGAGAAATCTCTGTCCCGAGGGTAAGGTGCACTTGCCGGTGAAACGTGACCTGAGTCGGGCGTCCTTGGACACCGCTCTGCTGTTGCCCCAGCCGCACGCGTCACTGACCTTGTCGTCGGACTACTGCCGCGAGTAGCGTGGGCGCATACACCTCGACGACCGGGTCGATTTCTTCGCGATGAAGGGGCCGAGACTGGGTTGCGACAGTCAAGACGTCTCGTGTGGGTAGGTGCAACAGTTCCTGTGCGACTTCTTCAAAGACAGCAAGAAGGGGCAGTTGTCCGACCTGGAGGTCGGTCTGGACATGACAGACCACTTCCGCGACATGTCGACGTAGGTGCTACTGTACTTCGCGGAGGAAGGTCACCACGCGCGAGGGTCGTAGCTGCCGAGGCTGGACGTGAGGCGGCAATAGTAGTGGACCCAGTTGTACAGGTGGAGTTTATTTTGGTCCGGTAAGAAACTGTTAGATGACGTCCTACTCGATGTCGTGGAATTTTTGCGTCTAATATTGTAGTGGTGTGCGTTTTGCCAGCGTCTCTTACAGATGTCCGACTTCGTGGACGAGGACCTCTAGCCGAAGTTGGACCAAATATTGACACTGCTCTGACGATTGGACATGGTGACGGAACACCTACGGTTGTAGGGGCACTCGATACAGTGGGGACGGCTACAGGCCCGAAAGAATTACTGGAAAAGGAGGGGCCTGTGGTTGACGGTATAACCCTTCGACGGGACAGCAGAGGTCGTCTGGTTGGACTTCGAAAAGGTGTCAAATTTTGAAAATCAGCTAATAACAAAATTCCTGCGTCTTCTTTCACTCAAACTTCACCTCCCGGACGGGGAAGAGTAATGGGACCTGTCGCAAAACGTTTGAAAACTACGTTTTGCAGGGTTCAAAGATTGTTGTATGGTGCTTGACTAGGGTAGGGCGTTTCTGGACAAGTACTTGTGCGACATGAACTTCATGTCGTTATAAAATGACTTGACGTTTCAACGCTTTCACAAACTGTAAAGGTCGAAACGGCTGGACGACGGGAGACACGACGGGGCACTCATGTTCTGGTTCTCGACGTGGTTCACCTTTCTGTCGAAACGGTCACTCAGAACCGACTTCTTACGGACCGTAAAGTAGTCGCTTAGGTACTTGCACTTCCTCCTGGTTCTCCTCTGTTTCGGTCGGAAGCTACGGCAGCACCTGTGGGACTCTCTGACCCGGGACGAGGGCCCTTGTTTCAAGTGACACAGCCGGTTGGTCGAGCACCAGGGACTCCCCCTGCAGGACGAGGGCGACTCGGAGTACGTGTAGCGACAGAAGGGTTTGCGGGTCTGACTATTCCAGAAAGTACGGGAGTACTTTCGACCGACGTAAGTCGACCGAAACTTGTTTTAGACGAGGTTTCTGTCACGTAAACAGGGAAACAACAGGAGAGTGTGCCGGTTGTATCTCTCGGGGTGTTCGTAAAACTTCCGACACGTAATGTACCAGGTTTGGAGTTGCAAATCTTGACTTTTTAATCACCTTTTACTGAAACTTCGTGAAAACTACATAAAGTTGACGTTAAACTTAGTGAACTACAGGGTTCTACTGTATTTTTAAAATTTCAGTGAAGGTACGATGTTTAGGTAGTCACCAGCGATGTACTCGTAACACTTCAAACCTTGTACGATACACGAATGTTTTTCATAAGGGAGGCGACTTCACCTTTTTACCTGCGTTAGTAGTAGGAGACGTAAAGAACTTCTTTTTTATGTGAACTTTCTTAACATACTCGACGACCCAACACATGGGCACCTACTAGAACTCCATATAAACTTTGTGGAGAATGGTTTTTAACTTTTAGAGAGAATACTACGTTTTGATCTCGTAAACTAAATAGAGTTCTTATCTGACAGCTTACAACTCCTCGACAGACTCTAATTCCTTGTTGAAAAACTTTTCGACCTTCCAAATAACTATTAGGTGCTACGATTGTTGGCTGATTTCGTTCGTTTCGTAAAGATACTGTCTTGACATTCTCAAAAACTTCAATACGAAGGACTTTTTAACAAGTAGGGCTTTCTGAAGAAATTTTTTGACCTTGTTGAATATTTTGGGTTTTTAGTTCAACGTAAATACTGGAGGACCCATCTTAAGAATTCTTTGTAACCTGACTTTGTGTAGGAGAGAGTCGTCGTCAACAACGTCAAACGATTCCTCTAGTCACACGCTCGATTATGCCTTTTGACCAGATTCCTTTGCGACGTCTTGTGCCAGCTGTAGGAAGAGGTAGTGTATAAGGTCCTTGCTTGCCTAGACAAACACCCCCTGAAGGACTTTCTTGACAGAGACTAGGGGAAGAACACAGGTCTCGCCCGGGGACGTCTCAAGTAGGCTAAAGTGGGAGTTATAGTCCTCCACTTGCCCTGTGAGGGGGAGTAGTCCAAGTCACCGCGGGTCCACTTGGGTTTCAAGTTCGTCACACTACACGACGTCGACGACACCTGCAGGACGGGGTAGGAGGGTCTCTTCCGGTGCGGGGACTCGTAGTCCCTCGTTCGTCCCTCACTGGAGCCGGGGGTCCTCGTCGACCTCGTCCAAGACTCGGACGACTTGCACTTGGAGCTGGGGGGGCACCTGTTCCAGTAGTTGTTGACGTCCTTGCACACGTTGTAGTGCTGCGACCTGCTCCTATACCAGTCCTGATCTCGGTTCCAGGATTCCTCGTAGATGCTCAAGGAGTCACGGCTCTTCTCCCTCAAGGCAAAGGTCGACGCCCCCCAACGAAAACACTACCACCTTCTGCCGACCTTCGAGGACTTCGGTCTCCTCCACCACTAGTTGGACCTCATGCTCAGGCTAAAGTTCGGCATAGACATGTTCGACGGGAATCTCGACCCGTGGAAGGTGGTCGACAAGTTTGTAAACCCATGACTCCTGTAGTAGAGGTGGTTCGTCATGCACCTCCACGACTCGGCGTAGAAGTTCTTGAGACTTCCCTTCGTCGACCTGGGCTTGCTCTACGCGTGACAGTTCTCCCAACAAAGACCGGACAAGTCCTCAGACGTCTTGCTGAGACAGTTCCACGCCCCACTGGACCTCTTGTAGGCCCTGGAGCGTGAGATGGACGGTTCAGTCCTGCCGGCTGACCAGTCCAGCTCGTAGGACCACAAACTGCTGCGGGGCGTGATGTTCTCGGCCTAGGTCCCGTCGTAGCCCCACGTCTACGACCACCTGGAGTCGGTCACAATGAACCCCTTCCTGGTACCGAAGGTGTGGTTCGAGTAGTACGAGAAAGGGGTCTTCGACGCCGGTGCGGACGACTCGTCGTAGGACCTCCTCGTCGACCTGCTCCTCTGGGGGTCCCACACGGTCAAACCCCGAGACACGAGTGAGGTTCCGGCCGACGTCGAGGACGACAGGAGACTCGTCAAGTAGCGCCCGGAACAGTCCTAGTACTTCGTGCTCTTACTGTTGCGGAAGGACCGGTTGCTCCTCTTCCGGTAGGCGGAGACGTTCCGAGAGGCACTTCCCGACTTCCACAGGACGAAACTCTTCGAAGTCTGGTGTGATGCCCACTTCCCAAAGTTGGGATAGGGGGTCTCGTCCTCGCTCTGGAAGCGAAAGGACTTCGCCAAACCCTTACGGCAGTAGGACGACATGTATGTCGTGAGTCTGTCATTCCTATAGTTGAAGGACGACCGGAACCGGTACTGCGACTTCAGCCGCTGGCTGTTGGACTAGAGACTGTGTAGGATGGATTAACGATACGACCCGACGTTACTATAAATGTCCTAGTCGCTCTTCGAACTGTCGGATCCACACTTCATGCTGAGAAGTCTTGGTAGCTTTGAACTTGATGGTTACGGACCGTGTGGTTATGGACGACTCTAAGTAATGTGGGACGAGTACCTGGGGTACTTACAGAAAATGGGCCCTCTCATGCAGCCAATGGAACAGCTACGACTTCCGCCCCTGTAGATACCCAGCATGGTCGGTTGCATGTGCATGCGGTAGTAGCATGTTCTCCAGCTTTCTCTTCTGCGGCTGTTGAGTTCGAAGGATCCTTTCTAAATAGTCTAACTGTAACCGATGTCACTTATGTTTTAGCAATCGAGAGACCTAGACATGTTCAAGAGTGCCGGTCTCCTCTCGAGGGTCTCGTCTCTGTCGTGGGGGAGGTGGGGGTGGTCGGGGTGCCTCAAGGACCGGGGGCCAGAAGCTTCGCAAGGTGGGGAGAAGGGACCCTCTCTCCCGGAGTTCTGGGGCAGAAGGTTCGTAGTAAGGGGGTTTTTCGAGTTCCGATGAAGAGAGGGTCTTTAAGATTTCCTCCACTGCAGACACCACCTCGTTCGGACCTTCGAAGGACTCAGCCTCTCCTTCTTCTAATAGTCCGCCAACATGAACTTTACCGTGGGACTGTTTTTGGGTCTCCTGGTGCTGTACCGATTACTCCAAAAGTTCGTAGACGTCTTACTCTAATTGTCCAATCTCTTTGTCCGGAAAGAGCTAGTTTTACGTCTGTCTCGGAGCTCCGCCTGCAAAGGGTGGAGCCGGTGGGCCAAGGTCAGCCTCTTCAAGAGGAAGGTCTCTAAAATGTGCAGCACCTTGGTCCTCCGGTGCTCGGTGTTTAGGCTCGCCGTCGTCGTTTTATTTCTCTTTCCGGGTGGCGGCCGACCCGTCTGCATGAGGGTCTCCAAGAAACAGGGGGGATGAAAGTTCTGCCAGCCGTTGGGCCACCTCCGCGCGTCCACCGACGCGGTCCGGTCCCGGTTGAAGAGCCGACGGTCCTTACTGGACGTGTTCTTGCGGTTGCTCACCCACACGAAGTTTACGAAGGACAGACGGTTCGACCGAGAGTAGCGCCGGCTGATACGGCACGCCCCGTTCAGGCTATTCCTGCACTTCGGTTGCCGGGACCGCGTCTTCTAACTCCTCATGTCAGTCGTCGACCTCCCGGACTGGTTGCTACAGGTGTGAGACCTCCGGATGCCACACCTGTCGAACTTCTGGTCCATGGGACTGAACGACGGGAAGGGCGTCTAGGGGTTACTGTCCAAGTGCAGACTCCAGCGGTACTCCCACTACCTTACATGACGGACATAGTAGTATTTTGAACTTTTGAAGTATGTTGTCTTTCACACTCCGTTGTGGCCCCCTCTTCACCCCTTGATCCAGGACCTGTACAGCATCGTGTTTATACTGAGTGACAGGAAGGAATTCGGAGTAGCGGTCGTAAGTCCCTACCACTTCGTGTACCCTCAACTAGTCCATCTTAGAGCCGGAAGAATAACTGCACCTACAGGTGTCCCCTGGAACTGGACTCTCTCATCACAAAGCTCCGACCACCACTTGAACTCGAACGACCTACGCCGACCGACCGGCCGGTCGTGGAGACACTTGACGTGAAATGTGTGGTTTCGAGTCACCAGACAATCTATCTCAGAGACCCAGAGACCAACCACCACCTCCCACCCTCCTCAATCAAAACGCAAAAACTACATACGTCATAAAAACTTCCTCGATTACTTTGTGACCTGTATAGTAACCAACTTTGTTTAATTCCTATAATCCAGACACCTCGAAATAGCAAAGAAATTCGTCTAGGAGAACCCACGTAATAGTCGACCTAGACTAATACTCGGACAATGTCAAAATGTATGATCTATGAGTCGTGTACGCATTGTACCATGTCATAAAATAGGACTTATGATGAACTAACTCTGAGACGTCTGTCGGAGGTGACCCCAAGGGACTCACGGGAAGTGTAGGAGAAGGACCTCCAGGGGGAGGGACCCGGACGTCCGTAGGGTCTAGTACTTCTACCGTAATACCCTCTGGGCCACCACCGGGGACAAGAGCGACCTACACTTATAACAAAACTCTTGGCGAACGGTTTCGGTGCGGGTAGTGGACACTCCCGTAAACGAACTACAAACAAACATACACAAAGGGTGTTTGCGGGATTAAATATACCACACCAACCTGTCCTACACTAGAAAGTAACAGATTTCCACGACGTGAGTTGTAAAAAACAGGAAGTTGTACCGTGAATCACCTCAAAAAAAAAAAAGGGAAACCTAAAGTGAGACTTCTGTAATTTTTTAACATTTTAGTACACTGTTATAGGTCATCCAATATTTTCTCCTTAATAGTCGAACACAGAAGGGGTACTTATTAAGTCTTGACTACAAATTAAAAATAGTACAAACTTACAGGATACTTGCAATATAGGGAACGTCTTATATTTTCTACTATTAATCAAATAAATTCACACGACCGACATTTACTACACGTCATATTATAAAATACGTTAATTCCCGAATACCCTGTATAATGGTGAAAAAAATGAACATGACCATTATTCCTTACAAACGTGGAGGTGATAACATAACGAAGACCTACACTCGGTACACTACTAAAGACGATAATATTATTCACGGTGTTAAAATTATTTCGTTTACATGTATACTTCAGTAATATTGACCATAAAGAACTCTTTATCAAGGAACTTTTAGTTTGAATCATAGAAGGACATAATTCTAAACTGTACGACACATATACACACAAATAACCTTTATGATCCTATCTTGAAAGGATATATAAAATATGACCTTAAAATTCTCCAAAGAAAAATACTAACTCATATTTCATGAACCATATATGAGTCAAATAATCCACGAGTAACTAAAACAATTCTCAACTAAAATAAAGTGGAAAAATCCCTTACGTTAATCAACTGTAAATACTAAAAACAACAAGTGAACGATTTAACATAGACTGAACGTTGGGGGGGAGGTTACCTGACGTCGTACGGTCCGAAGGGACCGGAGGGGATAGAGGACCTTAACCGAGTTTAAGTGCAGGTGACTCAGTACTACGACAGGTTGGTAGAGTAGAAGACAACGGGGGAAGAGGCAAACGGAAGTTATAAAAGGTCGTAATCCCAGAAAAGGTTACTCGACTGAGAAACGTAGTCCACCGGTTTCATAACATTGAAGTTGTAAACACTATGTGTATGCATAAACCTTTATATACTTTATCTTAATAAGACATCATCTCCGACCTACCTACGGTTGGAACGAAGTCCCTTCCCGACACACGACCCGATCAAGTGTGGACTCGGGATTGTCCACCCGCTACAAGGAGAATATGGACTTCGTGTTCAAAAGTTTGGGATGTGTGGTTTGAACCCCAAGAGACAGGGTCGGGGGGGGGGGGTGGGGGCAAGACCCAGAGGTCGATAGACCCTGAAAATTCAAGAACGATGAAATTTTGAGTCTAAGTTGTGAACCTTACATAAAATAACGAAAACCTATAATTTTACATGTGTCTTTTAAAACCGGAAATACTATCAACTACATCAACCTTAAAACAAAAAAGATCTGAAGGAAATTGTCTTTTTAATATCCAGACGTCAGGAAAGGTACTTCGGGAACGTATGTTTACATAAAGTCTTAAACCTAAAATCTTTCAATTATGATGACACATATTTGACCCAAATTACTCCGAAAAGGTAACCCCCAGACCTCTTCCTTTACGTTGGGTGAGGTCATGAGAACGGACCTCTTAGGGTACCTCCCTCCTCGGACCATCCGATGTCAGGTACCCCAGAGATTCTCAACCTCTACTGACTCTCTGAAGTCAAAGTGAAAAGGTAACCCCCACCCCCAACCCGGTGAGGGGAAATTAGTTTGTGTCACTTTGGTACTTGTGGGTGGGTGGGATTCGATGTGTCTGGACTCTTTGTCGGAGTAGATTTGAATCTAGTCCAAAACGACGGGTCTCAAATGTCGTCTATCTAAACCCTTCAAAAGTAATAAACTTTGAAAATCTAAAACTTCAAGTCCCGTTCCTTAAAACCTGGGTTTGATAAAAAAATTAATAATAATAAAATGCGGAAAATGGGATAAAACGAAAAGAATAATTTTCCTTTGACCTCTGACGGTTGGTCACACACTCGTCGACGAGGACCCCTCCCCCAACCTTGTCCGGAAGACAGGTACCTCCGCCCGAGACACGACGGGACACCCGTCCTCCGGGTTCACCAGGCGTCGGTGGCCCCCCCTCGTCCACTTCCGGGCTCTTACTACGACCCTTCTACAAACGTATCCCAAATCAGTTTATTTCTCTTCATCAACTGTCCAATTGAAACCCCTGGTCACCCACAGGAAGGTAGTCACGGTCAACTGTAGGACACAGGAAGTCGCAAAACAGCTGGAGTTCCTATTCTCTCATCTCTTGCCGTTCATCTACTCTGAATCGATCAGCACACAACGAGTCCCAAGGTGGTCTCGGACGTCGGTCACCCTCTGCACACCTGTGGTGCACCCTTCTCCAGAGGAAGGTCCTCGACTAGTCGGTAGTCCCGGTCTCGGACACGGGTGTCCTACGGACGGGTACCCGTCCTCGACCTCGAAGGATTGACGTCCACCTCCAAGGATTTGGGACCTGAAGATCTCGAAGGGGTGACTAGAACAAAACGATGTAAACCAGAGTTCACAGTAGTCAGGAGGTGACCAATCCTTCGATCAGGGGCCGGACACGACAGTTCCGTACCCTCTCGGACCCCCCTGTACCTATGGTCTCGGTTGCACTCAATGTAAAATAAATTTTTCTTCTTGGTGTACGAATTTTAGAGACGACGAAAGAGAACACAAACAATTCCGGGACCTATGTTTCGGGTCCTGTTTTTGGCTTCGACGTGACTGATAAGTCGAGTTTTAAGTGAAAGACGAGGTACGGGAAGAATGGGAGAACAAGGTGGACGAACAAATACGGGCTGGGTTTCAAATGAACCAAAAGTTTGCTGTCGGTCACACATCACCGTCAATGTCTCTTCTGACTTCGGGTCACTCGACACTGCACAATCTAGCCCCTTACCGCCCCTGTTTGTCATGTTCGTTGGGTCGGAGCGACCGAAGTACGACCCCTACCGAGACGAGAAGTCTTCTCGAGGGTGGGACGAGGGGACAGGGAGTACTCGTCTCTGACTGGACCCCCTGTGGTTCTCCCCTTGGACTCGGGACATCCTCGACGTCTCGGACACTCCCCAACTCTCCAAGTGCAAACGAGGTGACTTTCCAGAATCGTTTAGATCAAACGACGTTTAGATTGAAATGATAATTTCGACTGTAAAACTAGAAGTAAAAAACTGAACACAGACGAAGAGTCAGCCAAGCCTTTAACCTTTTCTTTATTTCTGACAAAAAGTTCCAGGGATTTCATAGTTGGTTATGAGTCACCAGCATTGGTGAACCACGCATCAGGCACATGCACGGAGCAACGTCCACGAGGATCGTGCCGGAACGGGGAAGTCACCTCTAAATTTGATGTGACATATTACATGAATTCTTCCATCCAAATACGTCATGTAAGATCTTATGTCGGGTAGACTTTCAGACCGAACTTTGGTTCCTCTTTGAGGAGCAATGAGACCTCTTACGTCGATCTTTGTTTTCAAACCTAAATGTGGAAAATAAATTTTACAAATAAGGGACAGGAAACTCAGAAAAAAAAAAAAACTGAGACGAAATAGTAGCTGTAAAAAAACCTGTACATGTGTGTAAGATATTCTTGGGTAGATATAGTTGACCCAACCTTCTGAAAAAAAAGACGTGTTTGTACCATATTCTCTCATTTATACTGTGTTTTTACTGTTGTGATGATACTGTTGTCCTCACAGGGTCGTTCTTTCGTCTGTAATTAAGATTTTTAGTCCTGAATTGATTTACCTTTTCCGTTTATGAATAAATTTATTAGATTCAGGGGTGGGAGGGTTAGGGGACTTTGATCCTCACAATATAAGTCTCGACTCAAACGAGAATTGACTAATCCTGTGTGACATAAAATTTTTAAAATTAAAATAAAACATAATTATTAAAGTTTACAAATATTATGGTCATTAAATTTATAATTCTTTGACAATCCTCACCCAACGTAACAATTGTGGAACAATTCTGTCGTAATCTTTATTTCTGGTGAAAAGAGAGTCAAGACTCTGACACCTTTTACTTTGGTTACATAAAGATCAGTATTTAGGAAATTACCCTTTCAACGTTACGACAACCAGGGTGGTGCAGAACACGACACACCCCTAAGATTGCCCTTGCTAGTCATTTTGTGTGTAGTTTTGGTTGTGGACCGTAAGCCACACTACTTCCGTAAGATGGCACATTCATTTTGGTGTTTTGGTTTCGTAAGTACCCAAGTCACACACACAAGTGGTATAAGTATATGTCTAGTGTGTCGACTCCTACCGTTGACACTCGTTCCTGAGCCACTTCGAAGCGAGGTGGGGGCCAGGGAGTGGAGAGGACACTCCACTCGTACACCCGACCCGTCGCCGTTCGGGGGTGGTCGAATACCCCGGGAGAACCACCTACTGTTTTGAGGGGAACTGAAATCAAAGAGGTGGAAAGTACATCCGTAGTCGGGCAGACACGTCCATAGTCCATTTGTCCTCTACGTCCACGTTACTCTGTGTCTAGTTTCAAAAGGTTTCACTTTTGACTACAACTTTACAATCCCAGGTCAACTCAAATTAAAATCATCTATGACCCACTGGACACTGAACTGAGTAGACTTGGAAAAAAAAAAAAAAATAGTGGTCGTTGACCCCCTTTTTGTCATGTCTTGAGTTTTTCTCAACACTCCTAATTTCTTTCGTTGTGTGTAACACTTCAGATACTTTTTACATCCAACTAAAAATAACGAATACCTGATATATTTCTTTGTACTAGTCAACACATGTTAAATAAGGAGACTGGTGTAAGACTTTCAGTCTAGTTAGAGTTGTAGGAAAATTTTGAACTTCTAAAATAAGACTTTGGTCTGTGTGAAACGCAACTTTACTTATGTCGAGGACGTCTTAACTAACTGTGTCACCTTTTGGAGTCTCTTGAGAAGCCGTGGATCCGTCCTGAGTCTGATGAGAGTGCCCTCCAGTCTCCAGAGGTCGACTCGTAGTGTGTAGGTACGTAGGTAAAGTGTGTCGTCGGGTTGTAGGGTAGTGTCTGGCTGTGTGTGTCCTGTCCCTTTCAGTGTTACTAAGACTAGGAACCTGAAAACACAGATTCGAGGTGAGACTCTAGTGTCAAAGTGTCCTTATAAAAGTCACCATGCAAACTCGAGGAAAGTTTGAGGGTGTGCGTTTGAGTCGAGTGGCAACAGCTCACCGAGGTCGACCCTTCCGACTCCAGACGTGACGACTCGCGTGGCTCTGTATCGTCTACGAGGGACCCCCACCACGGTTACCAAATCTCCGTCTCTACTGACACGAGCACCGTGCACCATGGGTGCGGCCGGTGTCTGTACATCTCGAAGGGTAAACCTGTACGTGTCTGAAGTATCTCGGGGACGCTCGGCGGACGCCCGGGGACTGAGGGGTCTCGGTCGAGCCCGTTTTTGTGTCACAGGCGCAGCTCGTATTCGACGAATCCTCTCTCACTCTGTTCTGTACCAGTTCCCCTCCCTTGTGCTGTTTGTGCTTTGAGTTTACGAGGTTTACAAGGTTCAAGAAAGAGACGTATCTTTTACTTCACCCATGGACGGAACTGACTTCAGTGTAATACTACTGGACTAAGAAAGTTTCGGATAAAGAGCAAAGGTAGACCCGTCCCCCCTATTTATAAGGAATCCTTGACCTCCCTTCAGAAAAAAAAGGAAAATAAGTAACGTGATCCGGTCGATCCTTTCACATACTACACTGTGAGGAACTACTGGAAAGTCTCAATAGACCGGTTTTCTTATGGTAAAAAACTAAGTGTGGCTGGAACATAAGGTGAAACTGGAAGTCGAAGAGGAGGATAACCCTATTTCATGTTCGGCGTCTTCAACTGAGTAGAATAAATAAAATGGAACACTTACGACCTTAACGAGTACTATAATAAAAGGATCCTCTCCGTTAATTTAAGTAGCATTACCGATCGTTGGTAAAGAGGTCGAAAATGTTAAAATAAACGTTGGGACAACGGAAGATAATCTATGTCCTTCGTTCACTGTGTGTCTGTTGACTTTATTCTCCCTTCGGTGACCTGAAAAACAAGGATCTCTCCAAATCAACTTGGTTCTACGTGTGTTTACCGACAACTAACACAAAACCTTTAGAGACTGTCGATTTTCTTTAGTCTCAGTATCGTGTCTCGTTGGTTCGGACTCGGGGTCGTCCCACAAGTGAATAGTCTTGCTCGACTTGATACAAACCCTTCGAGGGTGCAAGAAGGAGTGGTTGTTCCACCTTAGGGTGGAAACAAAATACGCCGAGACCAGGGCAGTCCGGCCCGAGACTTATGTGACCGTAGGGCCCTACGACTGTAGAGACGCCCGTCACGTCCGACTGTCATGTTCACGTACCGTCCGTCCGAAGCGGGACCCCAGACCCAGTGGCAGTCTCGTCCTTCAGTTTACCCAGAATACAAAAAACCTCGTCTTGGATATAGCCAATAACAGATTACGAAACGACGACGACGACAATCAATGATTCAATACAGGCTGAGGAACACAGGGTACCCGATATCGACCGGGTCCGAGGACACAGGTACCCTAACGGGACCGTTCTTATGAACCCAACTGTAAGGGAAGAGGTCCCCTAGAACGGTTCGGTCCTGACTTGGACGGAGGACACCAGATGGAGACGTCGGAGTTGGTGTGGGGGGGGAATTATAATTTAATTATAGTCAAGTTTTAATAGAATGACCTAACTACAGAGAATCGGGACACTGTATCACTTCATTTATGATAAAGGACATGAACTGTTTACTCCTCTCTTCGGGTCTCTCCCGACAATTACAGGGACTGAGTTTGTCCATTAACCACTTAACTAGAGTGTGACCTTCCTAGTTATTTATCATCCCTCGGACACGGAACGACGGGTAAGAGTCTCCCCGAGAATAGTCCCTACAAAATAAAGACCTGACCTCCAAGGTCTCAAAAGAAATAACGTTGAGAAATAAAAAGTATAAACTGAAAGTGAATTGGTCCTGAACTACACTCGTTCTTGGGACCCACCATTTTTTTTTTTCAATAGGGAATGTCCACTGGGGGTCACTACCAAGATGACTCTCCCAGTGATCCTTCACCGTCTTACCTGTAAGAAACGTCGAGACTTACAGGTCCTGAAAAAGTTTCGACTTTTGTTATTCTCTGAACTATCTTATTTACGGTTTCTTTCGTCAGACCTAGGTTGTCTCTGACGAAAATTGGAAAGAACCGAAAAGAAAGTCACAATTTAAAAAAAGGACGAAAGTGTAAAAGACACTACGGAAAGTACTGTAGACAAATATTTGACATTAAACGACTACCGAATAACCTACACTTACAGTAGTAATGAATCACCTGCACTCCGAACACGTTACCCTCGTCGGTGGTGGGTGGCAGGCGACCTGAGTGGCAGGGTAGCGACGAGACTTCTTGCTACAGGTAGACCCATTCCCGGAGCTAGAAGGGGCGTCCCCGAACTTACACTTGCGGAAACCCCCGCAGGTACGACTCTGAGGCACAGCCCCTAAGATCAGACTTTACTCCCTTCCTTTGGTTCTTTTTTACCGTATTTTTTGTCGGTGGGGTCCTTAGGGGGTTGGTTACCTCTTATATGATATATAAAATGACTAATATAAGAATCTCTTGTATTTAGAATCTCTTATATTAGTCATTCTAGTATCTCTTATATTAGTCATTCTGTGTCATAGAAGGTTATCTCTATCTCTGTATATCTCTTATACATAGTCATTCTATATGTCATATAAGTAAGTAAGAAAAATTTTTTTTAAAATTTAATTAATTAAATAAAATTAACCTACGATTAAGGAAATGTTATAACGCCCAAAACGGTATGTAACCCTCGAACCGTACGACGTCAGGTACTCCAACCTGACTTGTCGACGACAAGTCAGTGATTCAGTACAGGTTGAGAAACGTTGGGGCACCTGACATCGTACGGTCCGAGGAGATAGGAAGTGATAGAGGGTCCCAGACGACATTGAGTACAGGTGACTCAGTCACTATGGTAGGTTGGTAGAGTAGGAGACAGTAGGGGAAGAGGAGGACGGAAGTTAGAAAGGGTCGTAGTCCTAGAAAAGGTCACTCAATCGAGAAGGGTAGTCCACCGGTTTCATAACCTCGAAGTCGAGACCGTAGTCAGGAAGGTTACTTATAAGTCCCAACTAAAAGTAACTATTTAGGTCTTTATTTCCCGTCATTTCTTTAATTGAAGGGTAGTTACTCTTAGATACTTTAATTATAGGAGACTTTTGACTACGTTTGCAACTGGTAGGGTCGGGACACGCCGTCGAGGTCTGTTGCACCAGTCATCCGACCGTACGGTGTGGTTTTCTTTCACGATGACCACTTATAGAGACCTTTTGATAAATAAAAATCGGGTTTGGGTCTGAAGAAACCCTTTTTCTCTTTAAATTCCCGTTGTGTAAGTAAACGATGTACAAGTGTTTTCAAACCTGAAGCAACAAACGAAAAAAAAGAGTAAATCCTTCTAATGTCCCGTGTACGTCGTTAAAGAGGACCTTTTTACTGATTGATTACCTCAAATGTCTGTTCCACCTCTGATCGGAGTCGTCCGGAACAAAGACATTCTAAGTCGTCGTAGAGGAACACTAAATCAGTTTGTGTCTAAGTCTTGGTCCTTGTGTCCCTGTCCCTAGAAGAGAATAAACGAAGACGGACCTTTGCTGACTACCGTAAAGGTGGTCTACCGGGTCGTCCTAGTGACCTGTCCGAAAAGTAGACGAGGTTGGACTGAGTTGGTTTTCCGCTTTCCGACTGAACGAACCTTACAAATTTCTAGGTACTCTTCCTCTTTCCCTGGGTAGGGTGACGTCCCAGTCTCATCCCACGTCCTCCGTCCTCTTTCTTTCCCATCGTAAATTCTCCGCTCTTCACGGACCATTACTTAAACGCAGACTTCACTGACTAGCTGAAAATTTTATTAAAGAATTAACTTCATATCAACTAAATGTTTACACACAATTAATTAAAACCGACGTATCTTTTCACTGAACCTATATATATATATATATATTTAGAAAATATAAGACAAGGTAATATCAAATAGTGTCTTATAACTCATGTCAAGAGATACGATGTGTCATCCTGTAACAACGAATAGGTAGGATATATATTATTAGACGTAGACGATTAGGGTTTAAGGGTTAGGAAGTGAGGGGGTTGGGTGAACCGTGGGTGGTCAGATAAGAAATACAGGACCTCAGACAAAGTGTCTGTCAAAGTAAACGCAGTATAAAATCTAAGGTGTATATTCACTATAGGATATAATAAACAGAAAGAGACAAACCGAATGAACTGAATCATACTATTAGAGATCAACATAGGTACAACGACGTTTACTGTAATAAAACAAGAAAAAATACTGATTCACCATGGCTAGTTGGAAATTTAGTCCACCTAATGACGGAAATTAACCGTTCAAAAGAGTAGATGGTGATAAACAATACCTTTTATTTCGAGGAAAAAGAATACAGGGAAAGTCATACATTCTAGACTGGACAATATGTACAATTTTATACTGAAACTCACAATCTTCGTCTCTATAAGGACCTTACATAACCAGTTCAAGACAACCCAAATCCATAAACCCCTTTGTGTGACCATGGATGTACTCGGACCAGACGACTACCTCCGTGGAAGACCGGTGACGATTGACGGACACAGAAAGGACGGACCTGACTACCTTCTGTCACGTCCCCTTCATCCCCCCACACTCGTGGGACATGGCGACCCGGGTAAAGTCCCTGGGACCGCTTCCACTCAGGTAAAGGTCCCAGTAAGAGTTTGGTGTTCACTGGAGTTGTCCTGGTTACTGATCAACAATTACAAGAGTGTTGTGTCACGAGGGTCTTCGTCTGAAACAGCGGAGACGGAATAAAGATAGGAACTTCTACTTTGTAAAGTTAAGTCATGTCCAAATCTGGGTATAATGGTTTTTCCGACTCTACTCTTACGAGACTTCATGTGTAAAGGTACTTACGCAAGTTGTACCAGTCTATAGTTTCTGGATTACAAGTGTACCTTTTTATTCGTTCTTGTCTCTTTACCACTCTCTCTTTTTGAGACTCTCCCACATACACATACATACACACATACGTACACACACACACACACACACACACACACACACGAATCAGGATGGTCTACGACTTTATAGAAGAGTTCTAGATACTCTATAGAGACCCGTAAAGTATGTGTGATCCAACATCGAACCTTAGTCAGAGGTATTTTATAAGTTCAAGGTCGGAGATCAGAGACACCTTAGGACTAAAGAGGAACTCATGGGGACTGAATCGAAGGTGAGGTGGTACCCGAAGGGTCCATCACGGTCACCACTTCTTGGGTGAACGTTGCGTCCTCTACGCGCTCTGGACCCAAGCTAGGGACCTGACCCTCCTAGGGGCCTCCTCTCGTACCGTCGGGTGAGGTCATAAGAACAGACCTCTTAGGGTACCTGTCTCCTCGGACCACCCGATGTCCGGTGTCCAAACGTCTCTCAGTCTGTACTGACTCGTTGTGTACGTGACTGGCACTTAGAAGACGAACCAATGACCCCGGACCCTCACTTACCCGAAGGAACCAAAGATGAATCCACTGTAAATATTTGACGTAATTCCTTTGGTTATCAATGTTCACAAACTTTACCCTTGTTTATGAAGGTGCAGACAAGTAAAATGAGTAGATTACTTCTTTGTATACACAATGATACAGGATCCGTACCAAAGGCGGTAGTGTAGGGATGACCCGACATCCCCGAAACGTCAAACGGGGTGACGCAGGTGTAGATGACTAAGGAATTTAAAGGCAAGTTCTCGAAAGAATAGACACTGAAGTAGAGTCTAGCGGCATCCTTCTCAATGTGAGAAAGAGGATACGGGAGTGATAGTAAAACGTGGAAGTAGTAGCGTTACTTACTACAGTAACATTGAACAAACGTGCAAAGAAAGAGGGTTGTCTGAAATTTGAGTGATTCCAGTCCCTGGTACGGAAAATAGTGACACCTTGGTCGTAGATACATCTGAGACCGTGCATTTGTGTGAAATATGCAAAAACGACTTAAAAAATTTTTTTTCTAACTTAATATAGTACGTATTTACTCTTAGTCCAAATTTTACCATACAATGTCAAGTATGAAGAGAACTCCTACTGGAACGGGATTCTTTACATTTAGATCGAATTTATGTTCAGTTAATATATAAAAAGAATTTCTTTTATTGACAATGGGAAAGTATTGATGGTAAACTCGTGTATGGTTTTAAATTTAACACTACAAATTTGTACATATAAAGTCTCCAGAAAAATATTTACTAGAAGTACTAGAATTGGGTTGTTGTAGGTGTGTCAAAAGTATCCAGTCAATTGCATAAGGTCTTAACTAGAGGAAAATGAGTCCGGTCCTTATCATTACGATGACCTGTGTCTGTATTTTTCCCTTTCTGTCCACTATCGTACTTGAGTGTCTTCTGTTATGTTGAGACTGCGTGAGCCAGTCGTCTCAGACCACCATTTAGTCCCTCATTTAGTGATTTCCCAAGGGGACCCACCACCTTCCACCCTTGTCTCGCATGTGACCGAAACCTCGGTCTCGATTCAACTCAGTACTCAACCGACGGAAAAAAGGAAACACAGAATCTTACACGAGGATGGAACTCGAGTCACAAGAGAAAACATTTTACCCCTAACTCAACTACGAAAAGTCCAGCTCGACTGCTCCTTTGCTCTATTTAATACACTGTCATGTCTGTGTAAAGGACCGTTACCGTCCGTAAGCTTTGGACAATCAAGTGCAGAAGGTAGGTTTGGGGTAAGTTCGTTAAGGAATAGTAAAGTAATACAAGAGTCAGTGAGACCAAAATTGTGAACCCAATACCTTATAAGGGAATCACAGTACAAAATCTTTCGGTCTCTTTTGAGAAGACGGTAAAGAAAAAGTCCTTTCCGGACGACATCTTCGGTCTTTTAAATAAAGGATTACCCTTTTTACATTCTGCTTAACAAATACTCCGGATATGAAAATTTTGTCACTGCAAGTAACGTTTCTCACCAAACCGTCCAGATGTTAAATATAGTAAAAATTATTGTTTTAAAAATAGTACCGTAATAAAAAATTTCTATGACTTAGTACAAATAAAGGATGTTTTTATTTTACAAGAAGAAGGGATTGATATTATTAAGATATTATAACTAGAGTACCAGGAAATAGTTTTAGTTACTTTGACAATGTTAAATTAATATCAGTGTTAGATTAAAATACGACGTTTACAAGAGATTCACCCATTCTACTTAACTTGAGAGTAAACGAAATCTACTTACAAATTAAGCCTCTTCCGTTACCGTGGGGTGAGGTCATGAGAACGGACCTTTTAGGGTACCCACCTCCTCGGACCATCCGACGTCAGGTACCCCAGCGATTCTCGACCTGTGATAACTCACTGAAGTGAAAGTGATAAGTAAAAGTACGTAACCTCTTCCTTTACCGTTGGGTGAGGTCATAAAAACGGACCTCTTAGGGTCCCTACCCCCCTCGGACCACCCGACGGCAGATACCCCAGTGTGTCTCAGTCTGTATTGACTTCACTGAATCGTCGTCGTCGTCGTCGTCGTCGTCGTCACAAATTAATCTGTAATTGTAATTTTCTTTACGGTTTAAAGGATTGAGGTCAAGGTAAACCATACTTATAGATCAACCATATTATTACTATTATTTTTACTAATAAACATAAGGTGAAAGTCAAATGTTTTGTAAAAATTGAAGTATCGAATAATTTAGAAGGGGTCTTATGAGACTCTACATATTATGATGGTTACAAAATACTCTTTTATATCGAAGTTTCCCAATTAAACCGGTTCCAGTGGCCCGAACAAACATTTCGACCCCAAGGATGACATGTAATAAGGGGATAAATATGTATTATATAATCTTATACGATCAACTGGACTTATAAAAAGTTCAAGTTTAAGATTTACACTGAAAATCACTGTGACATCTGAACATCTGTGAACAAAATTTTTGATAACAAACAAAAACAATATTTCATGTTTATGTGATAATCTTATTTGTCAATGTCGTCATTTCCTACAAGTCATCGGTCACTATGTCACTTTATGTGTGTCCGTGTGTCTCTGAGACATATTTCTTTTCTGTGTATACCTTGCTCCACTAAAATATATAAGACTATAATGTATCTCTATATGGTTTCCAACTCCTATAATACGGCCAGCGTTTTCCTGTATATGACATACTAAGGTGAATTTGTTCCACGGCTCTCAGGAGTCTAAGTATCTGTGTCTCCCGTCCCACCACCGTACGTCCCAGCCCCTTCCCCTGTCCTCAATCACAAATTCCCCGCACCTCAAAGTCAAAAGGTTCTACATTTCTTAAGACCGCTGACCTCCATCCCTACCAACTGTTGTTACTCAGATGATATCCGAAAACTTGACATGCAAATTTTCACCAACTCTTCCATTTTACATACACATAAAACGGTGTCGACTTTTTTCTATATAGTTGCCAAATGTTAAAGAAACGTATATACCTAAGTAGTACAAGAGTCAAAACATTGCGAGAACAGAGATGAGTGTTACGTGTATAAAATTTTTACATTACATCTGACTTTAAAGACTCTTACGGAAAACCTGTAAAATTCGGGTATATCCTGTGTTAAGAGAAAGTGATTTTCCATGTTAACAAAATGGAGTCGACTACTAAAAGTCCTTTTTTGCTACCCAACCACTCGACTTCGTACTCCTGTTCCTCTGCAGGTACCCACAGGTTCCATTCCTCCCCGTGGGGTCAGTCCACCCTGTTCCACACACCCTCACACCTCGAACCCCGACCGTCGACGAGTCAAAGTCCTGTTCACTCCTCCCTCCACGGGTCCCACGGTCAGATCCCTCGGGGTGTCTCTGATCCAGTGTCCGGTTCACGGGACCCTCGTAAGACTTGAAAGGATACCGACTGTACCTCAGTTACTTCGTAAAATTTTATCGACGTAAATGTGGGGTGAAATTGGCGTTGTGATAAGTGTCATTGGTCTTTGACACCTGTGGTGGAGTTACAGGTAGCTGTCCACTTACCTATTTCTACGACACCATATAAATGTGTGTGTGTGTGTGTGTGTGTGTTGCCTTATAATAAGTCAATGTGTTTTCTCACTTTATTACGACATACGTCGATATACCAACCTGGATCTCCAGTAGGATGAGAGATCATGCATGAGATCAGTCTGTTTGTGTTTACGGTATCCTATAGTGAATACACACGGCGCCCGACAGTGCAGGCTCAGTAGCGCTGGGAAACCTGACATCTGACGGTCCGAGAAGACAGGTACCCTAAAAAGTTGGTTATCAGATCTTATAACCTCACCCAACGGTACAGTAGGAGGTTCCCTAGAAGGGGTGGGTCCCTAGTTTGGGCGTAGAGGGCACAGAGGACGTAAAGTGCGTCTAAGAAATGGACGACTCGGTAGCTACCACGGTGAACATACACCTTAGATTTTATACTGTGTCACTTGAGTAGATGTTTTGTCTTTGTCTGGGTGTTTGTATCCCTTGTCTGGACACCAACAGTTCCCCTTCTCACCACTACCTCCCTCTCTTCCTAACCCTCAAACCCCAGTTACCTACGTTTGACGATATATGTCCTGCCTATTTGTTATTCCAGAATGACATCTCGTGTCCCTCGATATAAGTTATAGGACACCATTCGGTATTATCTTTTATTTTCTGTTGAAAATTCATATCTTTCATATTTATACAAGACTTGATATGTAAATTTTTACCAATGTTACTATGTAAAATATACACGTAAAAATGGTGTTATTTTTTTTTTCAATCCTTTTTTATTTTATCACCGTAAATCGGTTCAGGGACTCCAAAGGACCTCCTCCTCGATCAGATGATCTTGCCACGTCCGACGGGACCCCGTCCCCGCCCGACCAGTGGTCCGGACGCAGAGTCTCTGCCCTCCTGCCCTACGCGTGTTCCTGCAAGTGGGAGACCTAAGACAGTCTTTACTGGACAGTACCCACCTTCCAGTAGTCTTGTTCCTTGGTGGACCATCGTAGACGACTTCGTAATGAGGTCGTGTATTGGTCAAACAAATGTAGACTTGTTTTGAGAATGGACTCCAGGACCTCACCCAGCCCAGAATGCTCCCCGCAGAGGTGGCTCACAAGTTTTTCTCGGGGAAGTCCGGGATTTGTGTTTGGTTTCCACGTCGTAAGAATGTTTTCATTTGTTGCCGATTGTTTAGTTCGGAAATATGAGGTATAATGTCCTGTGCATCCAAAACTGACAACTGAAACATATCTGCAAACTCAACACCCTATTTTATCCGTATTGACGAAAGGATGAAAAGGTTCTTGTGGTGCTAAAGTGATCCAAGGATATTTGTTTTATACTGAAAATTTCGTCAACGTTTATGGGTCCAAACAAAATTGAAAAATAAAACATAACCCATATCGGCTACTTGTTATAACACCATCAAAGTACACCTGTCTTTTCCCTGAGTCGGAATGTATATGTGCATAGGTAAGAGGGGGTCTGAGGGGAGGGTAGGTGTATTGTAACTTGTCTCAAGGGACCCGATATGTCCTCCAGGAACAACCAATAGGTAAAATTTATGTCGTCACACAGGTACAAGTAGAGTTTGAGGGATTGATAGGAAAAGGAGGTAGGAAGAGGAGGGGGGTCGTTGGTATTTGAGTAAGAGATTCAGACACTCGGAGAAAGACAAAACATTCATTCAAGTAAACATAGTAAAGACAAATCTAATGTGCATATTCCCTACAGTACACTATAAAGAAGCAGAGACAGACTGAATGCAATAAGTTATATTGTGAGCAATCCAGGTAGGTACAACGACGTTTACCGTAATAAAGTAAGAAAAATTACCGACTCAATTCGTAGACGGAGGTTACGACTTCTGGACCCAAACTAGGGACCCAACCCTTCTAGGGGACCTCTTCCTTTACCGTTGGGTGAGGTCATAGAACGGATCCCTTAGGGTACCTGTCTCCTCGGACCATCCGATGTCAGGTGTCCCAGTGTTTCTCAACCTGTGCTGACTCGTTGAAGTGAAAGTGAATGTAAGGTAACACATATTTATGGAGTAGAAATAGGTAAGGAGACAACTACCTGTGAATCCAACGAAGGTATAGCACCGATAATATTTGTCACGACGTCACTTGTGACCCCACATGTATAGAAAGGATGAGTCCGAATAAAATTTTGGTCTTTCGTTGACAACAAATCAACGATTCAGGACAGGCTAAAAAAACGCTGTGGTACCTGATATCAGTCGGTCCGATGAGACAGGTACCCTAAAGGGTCCGTTCTTATGATCTCGTCTAACGGTAAAGGAAGAGGTTCCCTAAAAGGACTGAACCCTAACTTGGGCTCAGAGGACGTAACCGTCCGAACAAGAAATGGTGACTCGGTGACATAACATATAAACTTTCAACGATTCTCTCACGTAGAATTTTCAAGAGTATTGTTCTTTTATTTAAACATTCGTACACACCACTACCTGTAATTGATCCGAATCACACCTAGTAAAGTGTTATATATACTTATAACTTAGTGGTATAACATATGGACTTTGATTACAACAAACAGTTAATAAGAATTTAGTTTTTATTTCTCGATATGGATGGTCAATGAGCTTCAAATAGACATGGTTAGTACTGAAAGAGAAGTAGGTGTCACTTGTCACCGAACGGTAGGAACCTCACCTAGACTTTGACGACTGAGACCTGGAGATGGTAAACCCCTGGATTTCTTAATTAATTTTGTCGAATAATATTTCACAAATGAGACACGTCACAATGTTTGAGATGAAAATGTACACAACAGTGGGTCATCATGGTTTAGTGATTTGTAAATCCTAAACAGTGGTTATCAAAATTAAAAAAATTAAGATACTAATTTAAAATTCAGGATTGGGATTTAGAATAATTTTAATTAAATCCAGTGTACACACAACGACGACGACGACGACGATTCAGCGAAGTCAGCACAGACTGAGACACGCTGGGGTATCTTCCGTCGGGTAGTCCGAGGGGGCAGGGACCCTAAGAGGTCCGTTCTTGTGACCTCACCCAACGGTAAAGGAAGAGGTTACGTACTTTCACTTTTCACTTTCACTTCAACGAGTCAGCACAGGCTGAGAATCGCTGGGGTACCTGACGTCGGATGGTCCGAAGAGGTAGGTACCCTAAAAGGTCCGTTCTCATGACCTCACCCCACGGTAACACACAATCATATATAGTTTATATACATACTTACTTAATACATTTTTAATTAAAAGAGGTCGAAAATTTTGAACGGTTTTTATTATATTGAGAAAATACTTCTAATGAATTTAACGATAAGAAAACGTATAGTTGTTGACTCCTAAAACAAAAGACTTTACACTCGAGACACTTTCTGGTAGAGTCACTGGTTTCAATTGGGTCCGTTACTCAGTGAGCCTAAGAGCGGAGACGGGATGGGGAGTGGAGGATGAGGAACCTCTTTTGTCTGTAGTGGGACCTTTATGTGGGAGGTTGAAGACGGGAAGGGGAAGTAGGGTCTGTAAAGACAGAGGAGGTACAGAAGATAAAGTCCCTGTCCCGTAGTGAAACAGGAGGTTCGACTGAGGAAAGAGTACGTGAAATCTGGGTGACACTCGTTGGGTACCGACTGAGTCGTCTACAAACAAAGTACCCACGAAGATCACGGTCCGTAACCACTACGACATGGAAACCACCCACTCTAGAACAAGTCAGAGGGAGTAGCCACGTGAGCCCATAGGTAGTAAAATACAGAGGATTGAAGAGACACGAAGAATAAGAAGGTTGGGACGTGGAATTGGGTCGTACTTCCTAATTACGACCTAATTAGAGAGATCTTGTGTCGTAAGTCGTAAACAAGTTCACAAGGACTTAAGAAAACAACCGAGATATCAGAATAGATCTTTTCATTCAAATAACAGTTTACCTATGAATTTCGAAGACACATACACAGGGACACAGGGAGTGTCATAAGTTCAACTCCCCCTGGACGATCTTTAATTTATCTTCAAAAAGTTAATTATGTAATTAGTCAAAACCTATAACAGTGTTATGTATAAGACTAAACATGGAGTTTTGGGTGGTGTGTGTACGAAGTCAATTTATACACATACACACACACACGAATACAATATTTCACCTTCAGAAAAAAAAAGGTACAAAATAGAGACAAGAGAAATCCTTCCGAACGAAATAAAAAACAATCAACGGACATAAAAACGAGAAGAATCGAAAGGGGGTTTAAGTCTATGGGACGCTAAGTCACAGTGATAAATAGAGAAGACCCAGTGACTATATAGACTACATAAATAGTATATTTGTAACTAGACGTAATTCACTACTTAAACTTCAATAAACTCGAATTTTAGTTCTACTTTTTTGGCCTCATTAAATAGGTCATTCTCAAGTGACAAATCGAGGGACCTCCAAGTATATTGTTAAACTCCCTTTAAATAATTCATTTTCCCGAGTTGATTTACTGTATAAAAAAGGACATTGGTAATGAAGTATATATAACAACTTTATAAGTTGTTTTTTTAAATCGACGTATCAAAAGTGCTCATTGTCTCGGTTCATTTGGGAGTTTAGTTTCTCTTACGTCCTCTCACTCAGAGAAGGTAAGTTATGTTTAAAGAACATACCAAAAATACAAGTTTTAAGACACGATTCTTAACTTATATATACTTACTCACTCTACGTCTACCTTAAGTGTCGGGTGACTCCTGTTGTCTTACATTCGGGTCCCGTTACACTATTCACGGTACTCTACTTGTACCTGTCACAGGTCGTTCTTGGGTTGTTCCTCAAGGACTGTGGCCCCCCCTCTTACAGACCCGACTGGACCTTCGTAGTCACAAAGGGACTGACCCCTCTTACTCTGGAAGGTCCATCTCCCCGACGGGGTCGTTTCCGTGTCTCCACTTATTTTAAGGTAGAAGTAAATTATTTTTTATATCCGTGACTTTGTACAAATCACAAATTGTACAAATTTATGCAAAAGGTGGAGTTTTCTTTGACAAGAGGTGTACTGTTGTTCGGGTGGTATCCCTATTTAGTGAAGAATTTTATTGACTCACATATTGATTTAGAAGAAAATCATTATCAGATGATCTAAAATATTGGAACGACCCACACGTAATCTCCACTTGTGCAGTGGGAGTAAACGTCGGTGCAGGAAATTCTTTGTTTTGAGTTTATGAAAGAAGTACTATTTCTTTCTCGATAAACCATTTTATTTTAAAGATTACTTTCCGAAACCAAGTTTGTTTCTCCCTTTATTTATTTTCTATTTCCTTCATTTATTTCCGTCCAAAATACCAGACTACTTAAGTCAAACACTTTGACCGGGTTCTCAAAAAGAATATTTTTGTGTTAGTCTAAGAAGGATTGAGTGTTATATGGGGTAATTGTGACGGGGAGGGGTGATACGATCGAAATTGAATTCTCTCATAGTAAATTTTTGTTTGTCGTGTTTCAGGAAATCCTTCCAAAATGAGATGGTGACGTTTATACCATAGCCTGTTTATGACCTGACCTTCAGCTTTTGACGTCAACTCAAGTGAGATGATTAAAAAATCTCATTAGAACGTAATAAATCAAGTCGAAATATTCGGACCTCAGTTACTGGGAATAGACACATCGAACTGAGATTAGAAATCCGATCAGAAAATGTAGATGTGCGAACTCAAGTGCCTGGATTTATCGCTCCTTTCCCGAGGTCAGGACAAATGTCGTCGTGACACCTACTTGGGGAACAAAAAAACAAAAAAAAAAAAACTCCAAGGGATAGGTAAAGAATAAAATAATGGTTCGACATGTACTTATAAACCCAGATGTACTCATAACCACAACCATTTATCCTAGAACAGAATGTGACGATAAAAAAAAAAATTAGACATTAAGAATGTACGCAAGGGTTTGTACTTGGGGGGAGTGTGGAGGGAGGGGTATTGTAGAGAGACCCAGTAGGGGTACGTGGTCGGGGTTCGTACGACATAGGNTGGTTCGACATGTACTTATAAACCCAGATGTACTCATAACCACAACCATTTATCCTAGAACAGAATGTGACGATAAAAAAAAAAAATTAGAAATTAAGAATGTACGCAAGGGTTTGTACTTGGGGGGAGTGTGGAGGGAGGGGTATTGTAGAGAGACCCAGTAGGGGTACGTGGTCGGGGTTCGTACGACATAGGACGTAGTCTGTATCTGACCGATAACTTCATCTCAACTAAATGCTATAACATTGAAGACGACATTTCACTAAGTCAATATATGTATGTATATATATATATATGTGTAAAAGTATAAGAAAAGGTAATGCCAAATAACAACAAAAACAACAAATCAACGATTCAGCAGAGGTTGAAGTACAACGTTGGAGTACCTGACATCAGGCGGTTCGAGGGGACAGGTACCCTAAGAGGTCCGTTCTTATGACCTCACCCATCGGTAAAGGAAGAGGTCCCCTAGAAGGACTGGGTCCGTAGTTTGGGTGTAGAGAACGTAACCGTCCACCTAAGAAATGGTGACTCGGCGGTCCCTTCGGGACACCAAATAATGTCCTATGACTTATGTCACGGGACACGACATGTCATCTTGGAACGACGAGTACGGAAGAGATCCATTATCAAACGTAGACGATTGGGGTCGGCGGGTCAGGTAGGGAGAAGGGTCCGGGGAGGGCTACCGTCGGTGTTACAGACACTCGAGATACAGACACTCGGACAAAAACAAATCATCTATCCAAGTGAACACAGTATAAAATAATAATAATAAAAAAATCTAAGGTTTATATTCACTATAGTACGCCATAAACGGAAGGAGACACCCTGAATGAAGTGAAGTCATACTGTCGGAGAGCCAAGTAAGTACGACGACGTCTACCGTAATAAAACAAGAGAAGACACCGACTTATTTATCATAAGGTAACACGTACATTCGGTGTAGAAGAAATAGGTAAGTAGGCAACTACCTGTGAATACAACAAAGGTACAAAACTGATATCACTTATTACGACGATTGGGGAACTAAAAATAAGGACTGAAAGAAACAACTTCAAGAGAGGAGACAAAACCGACGATTTAAAACTTAGACAAAGGGTGGGTACTAGGAGAAGTACTGGGGTTTAGGGAGTACCACATCGAGTCTGGATATGGACTTGGGGACACGTGAAACCTCGTGGGATCTGTCCGGTAGAATGGGGTAAGGTAGAGGATCTTGAGAGAGGGTTGACCAAAAATCAGGTAGGGTATGATGTGTTAGAAAGTAAGTGAGGAGATAAGTAAGTAAGTTATTCTTAAATAACTTTTATGGATGATTCATATACTCACCGGACTTAATTCTTGACACTATTACTGACTTATCTCATTGGATTGATGTTATAAACTCTTAATGGATTAGTTCAATAATATATACATGTAAGAAACCTTATAATATATCGGTAATTTTATTACGGTAACTTTGTCGTATAATTTTTCGTCTGTGTTATGAAACGGTTGGTTCTAGGTAGATCAGTTTCGATACTAAAAAGGTCATCAATACATACCTATACTCTCAACCTGATATTTCTTTCGACTCACGGTTTCTTAACTGCGAAAACTTGACAGCACAACCTCTTCTGAGAACTCTCAGGGAACCTGACGTTCCTCTAGGTTGGTCAGGTAGGATTTCCTTTAGTCAGGACTTATAATTACCCTTCCTGACTACGACTTCGACTTTGAGACTATGAAACCGGTGGACTACTCTTCTTCTTGACTGAGTGACCTTTTCTGGGACTACGACCCTTTCTGACTTCCGCCCTCCTCTCCCCTACTGTCTCCTACTCTACCAACCTAACGTAGTGGTTGAGTTATCTGAACTCAAACTCATTTGAGACCCTCAACCACTACCTGTCCCTCCGGACCACACGACGTCAGGTACCCCCAGTGTTTCTCAACCTGTACTGACTTGTTGACTTGACTTGACTATGTACATATACATATTGACTCAGTATATATACATACGACGATGCGATGACGATTCAGCGAAGTCAACACAGGCTGAGACACGCTGGGGTATCTCCCGTCGGATGGTTGGGGGACCAGGGACCCTAAGAGGTCCGTTCTTGTGACCTCACCCAACGGTATATGTACATATGTATACATCATGTTTATATGTAAGGAAAGTGGTAGACAAACGAGAAAACAGTAAAGAAGGCTATGAATAAGAAAGATTAGGAAAACGAGAGACACGTTCTAAGGTACCCTGGAACGAAGGTACACTGGTATAAGAGACTAGAATAAACAACTAGTCTACCCACATGTACCGAGTGGGTCCCCGTCAACCAACCTGTCTCACTAACCCGGTTAAACTCACGAAACAACACTCAAGTCTTAACTTCTGTGACTTCTGATTCAACCGACCACAACTCTTGATGTCAGTTGGTCTCCTTCCTGGTCTCTCAGGACATCTCAATCCTGACTACATTAGTGTTGTGGGTTCACTTTTAGTACCCGTTTGTGTGTGCCTTTCCTTCCTTTGTGTCACCTCTCTTCCTACCCCTCTCTTTCTCTCTCCTCCTTATGAAATTGAGAGTCGGGGCCCAGAAAAAACTCACGTTGATGGAACAAAAGAAAAGAGACGGAGACGTTCTACTAAAACATCGGACGTTATTAGCGACACGAAGAACATGATGGAATTTGCCAGGAGATAAAGAACCTTAGTTTTATTGAAGTTAATTTTATGAAGTCTGACAGGAGGGTGTTTTACTTACTGAGAGATACCAGGTGTGTCGTACTATAAATCTTTTGAGTGTGAGACTAACGAGTATTTATTGAGACTTGTGAAATCTTCTTTTTTTGTTTATATAGGTAAACCGTGTTGACAAGCACCTGGTGTGTGTGTGAGTTTCGTGAGACTACTTCGACTTGAGTGGGTGAAAGTTGGACGGACACTGAAGAGGAAGGCGCAACGCACGTAAGTACCAGTGTAAGACACATCTGACGTCTTCGTCTCTACTCAGGATTTTTACCTAAGTGTGTCACTCGGCCTACATATGATAGATTTCACTGATGTGGAAATGTAAACATATATTTAACTCCTAAATATCTTTTATTAAAAAGGCTATAGTGTCTAGGACATTCGGATATTTGACGCCGATTTAAAAAATTTTGAACCTAATATAATACACTTACCCCGTTTACGTAATTTAATAAAGGGGTGTTTTATATTATTGAAGTACCCAAATGTCTCGGGTACATGCAAAATATTATGTGGTCCGGGTAAGAGTTACATTTCTAGACTTTGTTAGTTTAAAATTCGTCACAAACAAACCAGAAAAGTTTTTTTAATTTTAAAGTAAAGACTGTTAAATACAGGTCCTATACTATATAAAAATTTCTATTTAGTCTCTTACAAATCGAGAAGATATTATTTCTGGCACAATGAATAAAAGTTTTGTGTTTTCGGAAGAGTGTTAAAGTTCTCGAAAATTTTAGACAACCTACGGATGCGAAAATCTCGAGAAACAACCTTCTATTTCACCGAAATACTCGTACATTCACCCCAGTATCAGACTTACCCCCGAAACAAAGTGTCTAACGACCGAGAATATATTTGTCAAAAGAAGTTTTCCTTACGTCATTAAGCCGACAACCTAAGTCCACCCAAATACAGTGAGTCTCCCTTGGTTTATAGAAGGCTTCAACACCCCCTTACTACACAAAAAGAAAAAAGGTCTTCCTTTCTTCAAAATCCTCGTGAAACCTGCAGATCGACCAATCTTTAAGAGGTTGAACGAAACACCTTCGTGTACCCAAATGGTCGCAGAGTGGAAAATAGGTTATCACACTCGAATGATGAACAAAAACGAAACAATACTTTATTGATCGTACTATTATTTTCGATTGTTAAGTGGCTTCTAAAACTGGTAGGTAGGAGAGTAAATGGAGGTGTGAAACTTCCTCCATCGAAATAAGGAGTAGATGTCTACTCCTTTAACTCAAGTTTCTCTAATTTACTGTCAAGAGGGTTTCAGTGTCGGTCGTTCACTGTCAAGGTACTACCTCGGGTCAGAAGTCCACGGTTGTAGGTCCGAGAACAAAAAAAAAAGAAAAATAGTAAGAGGGACTTTCCCTCCTGTCCCGGTGTCAGTCCCGACGCTCCGGGTGGGGGCCCGTACCTGTGTCAGTCGACGGACAGAGTGCCTACGAAAGGTTGAGGGGAGAGGGGTGAAAAAAAAGACCGAAGGTGGAGTCCCCGACCTTTACGATTAACGAAAGAGTCGGACAGAAGACCCCTCCCTCTGGGTTCACTGTGTTGAGACCAGTTACCCTACATTTTTTAGACGACCCCCGTCCCGACCCCAAAGACCCGTTCCAAAACCCACACTGGAACGACCAGTGAGTGACACACGGTCCCGTGTGTGTCCCGTGTACCGGTCCCTCGGTACGTTACAGTCACGTCTGTAGGAAAAGTAATCTTTTCGTTTGGTAATAAATAAAAAGTACTTTGTTTAATGAATTTGCACAGGAGTAAAAGAATGGCGAGACCTCGCATAAAGAAACTGTATGTTACCCTTATTTTTGAGTCTAAGGGGGAGGTCCGCTTCAGGTAGACGGTATTGTACGTCCACTGGGTACGGATGGACAATTGTTCTCGTCTCTAAGACAATAACGAAAGAAAAAGTGGAGAAAATAATAGTTGAATTTAATACATATGCAAAAGTATCTAAAGGATAGCCGGAAAGAGACGTAAAGAGAATTCGTGAAATAAATATTGAAATCAACGAAAATAAGTCATAAGTCACAATATAATTTAGAGTACATTTATGTTTCCTGACAAATCCTTTACGTACATTCTAAATTTATTAGTGAAATACTATTTGTCGGTTCTCGTGGACCACCCGAGTGTCATATTGTTACAAGTGTGTTTCAGACACCCTAATTAACTGTGCATAAAGATTCTTTTACGTGTAGTAATAAGAAAGTCCTGTGTGACCGACTCACGGTTGGTGCGACACCCTAGTGTGTCACCGACCCTCTTACGTACCAGGGACCACGGGTCCCCACAATGTCAGAAGACAGAGGTCGTCAACACCCCGACCTCCACCCCCCGCCCACCCACGCAGAGGGAAGGTCCGGAAAGGTCGTAGAAGGACGAATAGGAAGTCGGAAGGTGTGTCACTCCCAGAAAGACTCCGGTCTGTTCTGGGACATCAGTCCTCCACGGGGACTGTCTGGGACCCCACATTTGGACTCCTCAAGTTGGAAGTAAGTCAGAGGTTTTTTACAAGTAACGACGTAGAAAAGAGTGACACTGATAGAACATTTCATTTTTGTAAGACGTAATTTACTTAAAAAAGGTTTTTCCTGTGTTTTATAATAATTTCGTATATTTTAATGGGTCGATAGAACTCTTGTACTCCCACGGATTTTGTCTGAGGTTTTAGGAATATTACTAACTAAAAATCCAATGATTTAATAAGTAAGGTTAGGGTTTCTTTCCGCTATGGTTTCTTACGAGTTTGATGATGTGTTGACGTGAGTAGAGTGCGCGATCGTTTCATTACGAGTTTTAGGAGGTTCGGTCCGAAGTTGTCATACACTTGGTACTTAAAAGTCTACAAGTTCGACTTAAATCTTTTCCATCTCCTTGGTCTCTAGTTTAACGGTTGTAGACAACCTAGTACCTTTTTCGTTCTCTCAAGGTCTTTTTGTAGATGAAGACGAACAACTGATACGGTGTCGGAAACTGACACACCTAGTGTTGTTTGACCTTTTAAGAAGTTCTCTACCCTTATGGTCTGGTGGACTGGACGGAGAACTCTTTGGATATAGGTCCAGTCCTTCATTGTCGATCTTGACCTGTACCTTGTTGTCCGACCAAGGTTTAACCCTTTCCTCATACAGTTCCGACATATAACAGTGGAACGAATAAATTGAATATACGTCTCGTGTAGTGCACTTTACGACCCGATCTACTCCGTGTTCGACCTTAGTTCTAACGACCCTCTTTATAGTTATCGGAGTCTATGTGTCTACTGTGGTGGGAATACCGTCTTTTACTTCTTCTTGATTTCTCGGAGAACTACTTTCACTTTCTCCTCTCACTTTTTCAACCGAAATTTGAGTTATAAGTCTGTTGATTCTAGTTCCGTAGACCAGGGTAGTGAAGTACCGTTTATCTACCCCTTTGTCATCGACTGAAATAAAAAGATCCGAGGTTTTAGTGACGTCTACCACTGACGTCGGTACTTTAATTTTCTACGAACGAGGAACCTTCATTTCAATACTGGTTGGATCTGTCGTATAATTTTTCGTCTCTGTAATGAAACGGTTGTTTCCAGACAGATCAGTTTCGATACCAAAAAGGTCATCAGTACATACCTACACTCTCAACTTGACACTTCTTTCGACTCGTGACTTCTTGACTACGAAAACTTGACACCACAACCTCTTCTGAGAACTCTCAGGGAACTTGACGTTCCTCTAGGTTGGCCAGGTAAGATTTCCTTTAGTCAGGACTTATAAGTAACCTTCCTGACTACGACTTCGACTTTGAGGTTATGAAACCGGTGGACTACTCTTCTTCTTGACTGAGTAACCCTTTCTGGGACTACGACCCTTTCTAACTTCCGTCCTCCTCTTCCCCTACTGTCTCCTACTCTACCAACCTACCGTAATGGCTGAGTTACCTGTACTCAAACTCATTCGAGACCCTCTACCACTACCTGACCCTCCGGACTGCACGATATCAGATACCCCAGTGTTTCTCAGCCTTTACTGACTCACTGACTTGACTTGACTTAAGTCATCAATGATTCAAACGACAATTTATGGCTTTACACATGATCTTAAATAACGTATAGTCTTATCCCGAAAATTTTTTAGTTCATTCAACGTAGACTTACCATTTATAAATATTTAATCACTTTAATCTTTTTATGTTAAACGTTTTAAAACAGTCAATTACTTAATTTATTAGAAATTCGTTAGTACTGTGTGTCAGTTGGGGTTTGAGTTCTGCCGAGGTTAAAAGGGTGGTACTTTTCTATTACTGCTCACCTTTTTGACGTTACTTTTGAGTGGTATTTTAGTTGTGTCATATCAGACGTCACTCTGATAATTTTTTCCAATTCTTTTCCATTTACGATATAATAAAATTTACAATATACATAAGAAAAACGATGACTCGTAAGATAGATCTGTCCTCTGTTTGTGATTGACGTTCTGTCCCTCGAAGACAACTACGTTACTCCTACCTGACTGTCGTGTTTGTTTCGTTCTTGTACTAATAGTCCTTTTTATTGTGAATGACCCCTTTTGGTGTACTGAGACTCTTAGGTTTACCATTCTCGTTCTAAGTGTTCCTCCTACTGCTCGTTTTCTTCCTGCTTGTTTATGTCTGTTGCGAAAGAGGTCGGTATTTACGGCTAAAACATCTGTCGGACCAAGAGACCGGCGAGATACACCCACGGGAGACACTAGCACCACATAACAAGTGCGTGGTAGACGGTGTCCACCCCCCACTTCTCTCCCTCCCCCTTTTCCCCCTTCCTTCACCCCTTCACCTCACCCTTCTCCCTGTTTCCCTGTCTGTCTGTCTGTCTCTCTCTTAAACAGTTATGACTGACTGGTAATCAGGTTGTTTTGTAAAAAAATGGGGTTATTGTTTAGAGGTTTTAATTCACTAAAAACTTTTCTCGTAATTTCATATGAAACTTTGTACAGTAACATAAAGTCGGTGTCACTATTAGACAGTAAGTGGTATAATCTATATCGTTTAAGTAAACTTTAGGTCACTAGTATAAAGGTCCCGAAGGTTCCACCGAGTCACCATTTCTTGGGTGGACGGTTACGTCCTCTAGTCTCAAGTTAGGGACCGAACCCTTCTAGGGGACCTCTTCCTTTACCTTTGAGTGAGGTCATAAGAACGGACCCTTTAGGGTACCTGTCTCCTCGGACCGCCCGATACCTCAGGTACCCCAGTGTTTTCTCAACCTATGGTGAATCGCTGATGTTATTATTGTTAGTGTAAAAGTCCAGAATTAGTTATTTGAGTTATGTATATGTCGAAAGTTTTAAGACGTCCTAATTGAAACCTTAACTTCGTAGTTGGATGTTGTCAGTTCACTAGTTCAAGAATTTTCTAAGTCACCCTCCTTTTAGTTCGACCATGGATGTTCAGAACACTTTTTTTAAGGTCAAGGAGTCAAAATGCGGTTGGTTAATCCAATGTAGAAGGAAGTCGATGATGTATAATGAGTCTTAATTTTTAATCTTAATAGAAATGTTCTATAGTTAGTGTGGTTGTAAACGGATATTATTTCCAGGGTTCATGACTGGATGAAATTCTTTCTAGTTTTGCACCTACACATGTTCACAAATGTTTGTAGGTAGTAAAATACATTTAGTTCCATTCTCAAAGTCATTGTTATAGGTGAAATCCTTCTCTAAAAATTTTCAACGAGTAAGAGAAGAAATGTGTGTGTGTGTTTCTCGTATCAAAACAAATTTAATTTTAATCTTTAATTCTACTGAAAAGACTAACATTTCCATCGTTTTACTACTTAGTCTTGATTTCATGAGAGAAGACTCTGAAAAAAAAAATTTAAAATTTTAGAAATTAAGAATGTACGCAAGGGTTTGTACTTGGGGGGGGCGGCGGGGCGGGTACGTAAATGAAAATCCTTACTAAATTTGTACAGGAATAAATTTTACAGTACCAGATTTTATTAAGAAATTTAGAGAAAGGTTGACTTGCCCGTAAAGGGGGTACAAGTTTGACTAACATATTTTACCACGACAAGTAGTAAAAGTTTGTGACTCCTGACTGTTAGACGTAATAAGTTTTGGGTTTACCAATAATTCAAATTACTCCCGTAAGAAGTGAATGAGTAGAAACTCGGGAGGTCAAAAAAAATATACTCTTTCAGGTAGTGGTGGGTGGGTCCAGAAGTTTCAGAGACTTCAGTAAGAACGAGGGACGAAAGGGGAAGTTCGGGGTGTAGTCGGGGTATGGTTGAGGTGGAAGTCGGATCTAGGAGCCAGACGGATGAAGGGAGGTAAAGGTACCGTTGGTGAGACCGCGGTCGGGGAGCTTGAGGGAGTAGAAGTGGTGACGTTTGGACAGAGGGAAGGAGGGTGAGACCTTCGGAGAGAGATAGGTCCCCGTCCGTGTACTTTATTTTAAGTCACGGACAGTGAGATGTTACAGTTTAGAAGGGTACCGAAAGGGGGTGACTCTTGTAGGTCCGAGCAGGTAGCGAGTGTGGGGGTTAGGATGTACTCTCGGAAACGAGTGGAGAAGTAGACGATGGTTCCACGGGGTGGATGAGTGTTTGTCGGGTCCACTTGGGAGTCCAGTCCTGAGTGACAACCCGTAGGAGGGGTGGACTGTGGGAGACGACCGGGGGAGGAGTGGAAGTCGTGGTCAAGTGTACAGTAGAGGAGGTTCTTCAGAAGGGACCTGTGTGAGTTAGGGTAGTATAGTGTAGTAAGACAATATAATTAAAGTTTCGTACACAGTAGATTTATTACCACCGTTTAAGTCTGTCGGGTATCTATTCGAGTCTCAGACTCTGACCTAACCTCCCCATACCGGTTTCTGAGTCTTAAGTTTTGATAGTGTATAAAAAATGTTATAACGGTCTCTAGTTATTTTTGACGACTCACATATATGTATAAGAGTGCGTGTGTGTGTGTGTACATACAGAAGGTTAACAATGTATAAAAATAAGGATATATCTCGAATGATAACGACCACATTTGGATAGTGTTTGGATCGAAGTAGGTTGTATTAGAATAATAGAAAATCAAAACCTCCAGTGACAAACATAGGATGTACCACGGTTGCAAATCCTTTTACTTCTCTAACGGAACCATCTACACCGTTTTTCATGTAGTTATTCCTTTTAAGTTGTCATCTATTGATTACCTCCTTTATAAACGGAATTTCTATTCTGTTCCAATTATGGGAATCTTTCTATTTAGTTATGTTGAACTCGTTTTGGTACGTGTGTGTAATTTCTTTGTGTTTACTAATTATGTCTCATTTTCTAAGATGAAGTGGTCCTTCGTGTTTGTGTTGAAGGTGTCAGTCAAAAGTTTGTCATTCCCTTTAAATTTTTGGCCAAGATCGGTTGTAACCGTGCGCATTCACTATAGTATACCTATACAAACTTTTTACCCGTACTTTGAGGAGAGGACAACCTTCACTTTTAATTGTGGTAAAGAGATCTTCCTATAAACCGTGATACATGACTCTTAGAGTTTGTCTGTCATTAAAGCTAAGATCTGTGAATAAGGTTTCTTTGTTAGTCCTTACTTTTACTTCTAACTACAAACTTCCATAAACAAAATGAAATAGATATTACCACTTACTTTTCATTTCCACTTACCTTTCGTCTCCGAAAGAATCACTGAGTCACCATTTCTTAGACGGACGGTTAGGTCCACTGTGTCCTCTGGACCCAAGCTACTAGGGGACGTTCTCCTTTACCGTTGGGTGAGGTCATAAGAACGGACCTCCTAGGGCACCTGTCTCTTCGGACCACCCGATATATCAGACACCCCAGTGTTTTCTCAGTTCTGTGCTGATTCGTTGTTGTTGTTTATTACTATTCCAAATTTGTAGTCTCATTGATCAATAATCTAATAATATAGTAATGTCTTAATTGACGAACTTTCGTATATAGAACTGATAGGATCTCTTTACGATTACCATCTCGCGACTTACTTTTTGTCTTGTCACTTTATGTATAATTTTATATGTGGGTCTCTTTGTCTGATATTTGTTTAAATTTTAACAATTGTTATTAAAGGGAGGTATAAGATGGAAAAAGTGAATTTTGACGTAAAGGGTTTACAGAAAGACATAAAAAAGTCTAATTTTTATAACATATATAGATGGCAAACTATATATATAAAGAGACTATTATCTTTTCGATTGTCTTTCAAGTGATATGAACAGGGTTGAAATACTGATGTAAATCCTACTGGTTTATTAATTTTTTTTTATCAAGGCGAAGTAAAAACCAGTTTAACGAATCGTGCTGATATTTTGCTTCGTTTCATGTGTTTGACATCAATAGTTAAAGTAGGTTTCAGTGTTAGTTATGTTAAGAGTGGTAGCGTTTCCGGGGACGATATTTTGTGTGCGTGCGTGTCTCTCTCAGTGTCCAATGTTCCAGTAGTTTGACAAGAGAGAAGAGATGTTGTCTTGACTGAAAATTTTATTTTACCGTTCGACGGTAAATTTTTTCAAGGAATGTCTTATGTGGTTTGGTTGTCTTATTTACGGGAAATCGATCGATTGTGAGGACTAGACCCTTCTTTAGAAATAAATTTGCTTTTTCATTGTTCCCCCCCCCCCTGGTGAAAATCGGTGACAGTATGTTTACAATCCAGTATTTTGACACCAAAAGTTTACGTACAAACAAAGAATCAAGTCAATCTCTGATAAAATTTCGTCCCGATACTAATACTTCTACTCGTTAAGTTTGTACAAAAGAATCACAAAATGAGAACAAAAATAATTTATTTGAGTCTTTAGACTTCGAAAATGGCACAGAAATACAGTACAAACTGATTCCTCATTATAGTTACAGGTCTTCGACTTCAATCGTCTTTATTCCGGTTTTATTCCTACAAAACAAGAGGTAAAACAAGTGGTCATATATTGGTCGTAGATGTCCAAATATCCGACCTGGAAAGGACGTAAAGTGTGGGATCACTGGAGTAGATGAAGTAAAAGATGGTTCTTACAGATAGATCTTCATGAGACATAAAGTTGTCACATAAAGTTCTAGTACGTTTCAAGATGGAACTATTTACTCAACTTAAAGTCTCTTACTAATCGTAGTCTCTTCCCGACAAAGATGGGAGTGAAAAGTCGGTATAATAGAATCCATAAAGGGAAAGTGATAACATATCGTGTCTGACTTTAGATTTCAGTGTGGAAGAATCAAGATACTGCACTACTAGTTAAGACAGGTGACTCCTTGTTTGTCAACCAGTTGACTAGTTGAGTTCACTGGATGGTCCAAAAAACTCTCACACAAAGAAGTTTCTACGACGTGTGCATTTTGAGCGACTTTTTACAAAGTTCATTCTCAATTTTGTCAGTGTTTCCACTCCTACCCAAAATCCATGGTAGAGGTACCGTTACTGAAGAAGGACGACCAAGAGGGAACCCCAGACAAAAGGTCGGGAGTCGCCTCCGGTCGAAAACTGCAAAATGTCGAGGAGAGAGGGCGAGGTACGGGGAATAGGTCAGAGGTACCGTTGGTTTCACTGGAGGGGGTTCTGATTAAGATAGGGTCACCGAAGTCCTACTTCGTGTGGACGGAACCCGTGTGTGTTGGGCACCCTTACGGTCGAGGAAGTGGTCGTACGTATCGTGTGGTCGACCTGGTTTCAGTTCACCTGAGCCTGTGACACTTCCTGAGACCCTCTTCAGAGTTCAGAGGACGTTCAGGCGTCGAGAGGTTTGTGAGGACGTAGATAAAGGGTCCTTTAAGGGATTCCGTGTCATTCTACACTTTGTTCTTCACTCGTACCTCAGACCTTGTCGTTTCTGTCACCCATTCCTTAAGATGTTTCAAGTGCGCTTGTGGTCTCTTGCTAGACCAGGACTTCATCCAGGTCTCTTCTTATTCCGATCTACGAGAACTCCGACTCTTTCCTCCGTCCTTCCTTTCTTCCTTCGTCTCCACCCAAGACTTCAAAGGAGTGATCCTTTGGTTTCGGTACCCCCACTCGTCACGACCCGAATGAACTCTTCGTCGGTACATCTTCTCCCTCGACCCCCTTGGGAAGGGTCCAGGGTGTTTTACACGTTTTAATTTGTTTTACCCGTGGGTAAGTATTAAATAGTAACAATAAACTAAAAGTGGAAGTTATGTCATCTCAACCTGGTGTTTTTTCCGACTTACGGTTTCTTAACTACGAAAGTTTGACACCACGATTTCTTCTGAGAACTCTCAGGGAACCTAACGTTCCTCTAGTTTGGTCAGTTAGGAGTTCCTTTAGTCAGGACTTATAAGTAACCTTCCTGACTACGTCTTCGACTTCGAGATTAGGAAACCGGTGGACTACGTTTCTCGACTGAGTGACGTTTTCTGGGACTACGACCCTTTCTGACTTCCGTCTTCCTTTTTCCCTACTGTCTCCTACTCTACCAACCTACCGTAGTGGTTGAGCTACCTGTACTCAAACTCGTGAGACCCTCTATCACTTCCTGTCTCTTCGGACCACAGGACGTCAGGCACCCCAGTGTCTCAGTCTGTGCTGAATTCGTTGACTTGTTGTTGTCATTCTTAAATCACATTACTGATGTCACAAATAAAAAATTTCCTGTCGTACCTTGTCGAAATAAACGTCGTAAAATCGACGTTCGAATCGGTTGTATAAGTCCTTTGAACCTACACAATCAGAAACCTTAAACTATAAATTTATGTCACTTTGTGACGAAAAGCAAATCGAAACTTTCTTTGGAGTCTATTTAAGATCTCGGAGATTCTGATTGTTGTTGAACTTGGTGTTCCACCATTCATACGGAGAGACATAGGTAGAGATGTTTTACAAAGGTTCTTTTGTTCGTTTTGTATTTGTGTCCCTCAAAACATCAATTAAAACGTGATCACTCAATGAGGTAAGACGACCGTTTAAAAGGTCGGTCGGTTCGATAAAAAAGGGATAATAGAAAGAAATCTTTGAGTAGGAGGTTTCCGGGATACAATGAATCCTAGGTTGTCTTTCTTGTCTGTAAATTGTCCAGTTTCGTGTCGTGTACAAATGGAGTATGAGAATGAATGATATAAACGACTATGTATAAAACTCGTTATCTGATAAAAGGGGTCTAAACCCCTCTCTCTGTAAAAAGGGAAAAAGTAGGTTCTTCTCAACCCGTCAACTTCGACCGTAAAACGAAGACAAAACGAATAAGAGTTACATAGTTTAGTGGACCTGAAACCAAGAGTACTTAAAATGAGACACAAATTTGTAGAAACTGTTTTGATACTGTTTTACATTTCGTTTACATGAAGATAGTGTTTTCAAATTCTCATCTTAATCTTCACTTTTCACTCACTTTCACTTTCACAATCAGTGAGTTAGCACAGACTGAGAAAGACTAGGGTACCTGACGTCGGGCGGTCCGAGGAGACAGGTACCTTAAGAGGACCGTTCTTGAGACCTCTCCCAACGGTAAGGGAAGAGGTCCCATAGAAGGGTAGGTCCCTAGTTTGGGTCCAGAGGAAGTAACGTCCGTCTAAGAAATGACAGACTCGGTGGTCCCATCGGATCTTAAACTTCATCCACTAGACTTTCTAATGAGAAATAGATTTAATCGATGTCATATTGTTGACTTACGGACTATTATGTTTTTATGACAGTACCACAAGATTTTAATTTTGATAATTTTCTTGTATTAGTACGATCTTATTGTACATCGTAAAATCATCAACCTTTTTGAACTTTCAACTTTACTTCGCAATTCAGGTAAAACAACTATAAATTATATATTAGTAAAACTCGATTTAAATAAATTGTAAAATTTAAATAAAAGGTAATACAGTAGATACTTCCTTTTTATCAGTTCTCCGGAATATGGATAAACCAGAAATTCAACTTGTAAGATTAAGACATTCTAGGTTCCATTTCGGCTAATGAATGGAATCTACAACAGTTTTTCGTGTTTCACTTAATTGACGTGAAGAAGTCTCGAAGACTCTGTCCTAAACTCCGACAGGGTCCTTAGCGGGTCACTCTCCCCTCCCCAGTTCAAGCGGTCCGTCGGCCTCCTTCCGAGGGTAAAACCCAGACAGAGTACAAAGTAAGGGAGGATAATCGTTGTCCGCGTAGATTAAAATAAGGGCACTGTGTTTGTCGAGTATGGTGTGAATTTTAACAGACCCGTGGTTAAGGTCCTGTGTCGTGATTCACACGGTTCCTCTTTTAGGAGGATGTTTTGGCTGTCAATTTAGGACTTAGTACTGGGATCATACACTAAAATTGAAAGATGTCACTTGAACTGGAATTTACTCGTCCTTTTCGGACACCCTGCGTAAAGGTCACCTTAGGTTACAGTTGTTTTCAGAATATTTTTATTTTAAGTGTACGTTGAAACGATCATAATTTACATATGACAAGAGAAAGTTCATTTGACGTTTCAGAATACATTGTCAGAAATTTTTAGTGAAAGAAATCTTGAAAAAAGCCTCCCGAAGGGAACACCGAGTCGACCATTTCTTAGACAGACGTCACGTCCTCTGGACCCAAACTAGGGACACAACCCTTCTAGGGGACCTCCTCCCTTTCCGATGGGTGAGGTCATAAGACCGGACCTCTTAAGGTACCTGATATCAGGGACCCTAGCGTTTCTCGACCTGTGCTGACTCACTGAAAGTGAAAAAAATCTGGAAAAAATTCACTTTTTTGAAATTGTAAACTCTTTTGGAATGTATTACTAGTAATGTTATTTCTCTTCAATCTGAGCTGTACAATTTTAATACTATCAATAAAAGAGTCATTTGATTTTAATATAGAACAAATTGTTTAATACACTTTCATTGTTCCACCTCTTCGGTTACCGTGGGGTGAGGTCATGAGAACGGACCTTTTAGGGTACCTGCCTCCTCGGACCACCCGACGTCAGGTACGCCACCGTTTCTCAACCTGTGCTGACTCGCTGAAGTGAAAGTGAAAAGTGAAAGTACGTAACCTCTTCCTTTACCGTTGGGTGAGGTCACAAGAACGGACCTCTTAGGGTCCCTGTCCCCTCGGACCACCCGACGGTAGACACCCCAACGTGTCTCAGCCTGTACTGACTGCACTAAATCGTCGTCGTCGTCGTCGTCGTCGTTTCACTAGAATACATCAGAATGGCAAGAAATTTTTCTTGTTAATCTAGTAAGTAGAAAATATTCCACATTTCTTTTAGATGACTTGAAAACTTATTAGAATTAGAAAATAAGACGTAATAAAAATGTCTCGGACCAAAGGTCGTACTTTACTTTGACTGATTTAATACATGAACTTTAACTATAAAACCGTGGTTTGAAACTGACACTCTTCGTTACACTTACTATTAGGTCTACGAATTAAAAATAAAATAAAAGAAGAGTCCTCTGAAAAAGAGTACGATAAATAAATACGAGATTGAAGAAAACTTTATACTACGAAGAATGTGGTTGTCGACGTCCGGAATTTACTTTTCGACTATGTCGAAGTTGATTAGCATGTAAATAAGTATTCTGTGACTTTTTAGAATGTACTTAAGAAACACGTAATGATAAAAAAGAGAGCACCGTTAAGTCGACCTGTTTTATGATACCGTCTCGGTGGTTAAGAGTTGTTTTTATGGATGATATAAATTGTCACTACTATACTCTACATAAAATTATAGTGGTCCACGGACTTATCAGTTTTATACTTTGGGGATTGAATTATAAGACCAACTTTACAGTGTGAATTTTCAATGAATGTGTCCCTGGAAAGCAGTCAGCTAATTGACTAAATGACGCTACTTAAAAGTTGAACCCACGACAGAAAATTCGTGCAATCAGTTCAACATATAGACAAGAGGTAAGTGTAAGTGTCTATATAAATTGTGATAGCTGATTTGAAAATTAGGACGACCTTCCTACCAAAACCTTTGTTTTAGAAAACTAAAATATGACGTCAACTATGATAACTTTTTTCTAGGAGTTTCGTAGGTGACATCCAGATCAAGTCCAAACATTGAGTGTATGTGTGTAGTGTAAACAAAAGTTGTCTTACTATTGTAATGTTTCGACATTCTTCGGAATTTCTTTTGATCAGAGGGGGAGGTGATCTACATTTTGTGAACCAAGTTCCAATCTCGACGATTCCCGTACCTCCCTTCGTTGAAAGTCTACTCTATTAAGCTCGAAACCTTTCTTGTCTCTTCACTCCTCATCGACGAAACTTCTCCATCCCTCATTTCAATGGTCACTTTACATACTCAGACGTAAGTCCCAGATCGACTTCACCTACTTATCTGTTACCAGGGTAGGACTTGCCAGGGACTCTGAAATATGAGAGGGACGTCGACTATAGTAGCTGTCGTTTCGGAGGGACTGGGACCGATGTGAAAGGAGTGAAGGGGTTTGGACGGAGAAGCGGGTAGGAAGGAAAGGACCGAATGCTGAGGTAGGAGGTGTGTCAGGCCCCTCTGTGCAGTTCCTTCGGAGGAGCGATTGGGTGGACGGTCAGTGGTTAGTTGTAGCGGGGAGGACGAGACGGGGGGAGAGACGGGACCCAGGGGAAGACTGACCCCTTGGGGGGAAGTCCAGACGGACCACACATCGACCATGGACGAAGGGACACACGTCCATGTGACACAACATAGAATGAGAGGGACTACGGTGTAATTGTGGTTCTTGTCCTTTAAGACAGGAGTAGTGAGGGGACGAAGTTCAGGAAGTCGTTCAACCCTATCCCGTGGTCCAGGTCTGTCCACGTGCGAGGAAATATCAGTCCGGAACGGGTAGAGTGGACAGGAGAGGGACACCCAAGACATTCCTTGGCGTCCTCAGTGGCACGTCAGCCCACGGGTGACCTCGAACGTGATCTCAAGAGCGAGTAAAAGAAGACGAAAAAGAAGATATACGTGAATTTTTAAATAATATTGACGAACATACGTGTGACGGTAGTAACGAAACATTTGGACAAGAGAGATGACCTGGTACTTGATGGACGAATCGTGGACGTATATCATTTGGGAGTTAATCAACTTGAGACGTCAATGTGGTTTGAAACGAACAATACTATCGTTAAGGTATCACATGTCATTGTGTGTGTGTGTGTGTGTGTGTGTGTGTGTGTATGTGTCTCGATTGTATATATAGTCTTACTGTAATGTTCTTAATAGGTCTTCTCCAGTCATATTGTCGTCATTCTCCTACCGAAAGTCTCATTTACTTTACACTTTATTTCAATTTAAGAAAACATTCACTAGTTGAAATTTGGAAATTTTTTTTATGGTACACTTAGTAAACGAGGAAGTTAACTTCGACATTAAGAAGTTTCGTCTACCGGTGTCTGAAAAGAAAAAAAATTAAATTTAAATAGATAAAATTAACCTCCGATTAATGAAATGTTATAACATAACCAAAACGGTATGTAGTTGTACTTAGGCGGTACCCACATGTGCACAAGGGGTAGGACTTGGGGGGAGGGTGGAGGGAGGGCCATGGTAGGGAGACCAAGTAGGGTCACGTGGTCGGGGTTCGCAGGACGTAGGACNGAAGTTTCGTCTACTGGTGTCTGAAAAGAAAAAAAATTAAATTTAAATAGATAAAATTAACCTCCGATTAATGAACTGTTATAACATAACCAAAACGGTATGTAGTTGTACTTAGGCGGTACCCACATGTGCACAAGGGGTAGGACTTGGGGGGAGGGTGGAGGGAGGGCCATGGTAGGGAGACCAAGTAGGGTCACGTGGTCGGGGTTCGCAGGACGTAGGACATAGCTTGGACCTGACCCCTAAGCAAAGAATATTCATTCATTTTACTTCACTAGTTTACTAAGATATGTGTTGACTTTTGAGTTCAAAAAGTAGACTGTACAATAATTATATTAATGGACCTCCGGAGAGTGGGTGGAGAGACTACTGAAAAATTTATCCTCACTAGGTTCACGTACGGAAAATAAAAATAAATAGACAAAGAAACCGACGTGACCCAGAAGTGACGACGCGCCCGAAAGAGATCAACGACGCCACCCCTGACAACAGGTCTGGCGACGTGTCCGAGGAGTGGTGTCACCGAAGAAAACAACACCTCGTGCCGGAAGTCTCACTCCCGAGTCGTAACGGCGTGTGCCCGAAGTGACGGGGACCGTACGCTTTAGAAGGACCTGGTCCCTGACTTGGGTACTGGGGACGTAAACCGTCCGTCTATGAAATGGTAATTTGGTGGTCTCTTCAGAAGTCCACATACGTAAAATTGTTTTTGTTAAGTATCAGGGAAGTCTCACAGGTTGAGTTATTTTTACTTTGATGACCTGATGACTACACCCATAGAATACGAAAAGTACCATGAAAACCCCTTAAATCCTCAGTCATAAGTCATAGTTCCCGATTAACTCACAAAAGTCCCTTCTGTCTCTCCTATTTCGTAACCTTACGACCTTTTTAATCTCCATCCTTTTCCTTTCTGATTTTCCTTATCTTTTGAAATTCTAAAGTCTTCTCTTTCACCTCGTACTGGACTTTAAAGTTTCCAATAGGTGACCATTACGGGCTTAACGTAGTGTTATTAATTTTTCGTAATAAAGTACTTGTATTTTGAAACGATTAAGTGTCTTTTGCCTATGACGTCGGAGTCATTCATACCTGAAAACCCGTCTCTTACCTTCGCGACACACACGGGTAGTCTTACTGTCCTTTGTGACTCGTTAATCGTTTCGTCTTGGGTGTGTGCGACCTTTCCTTTTGGTAGTCTTCCCGAACACTATCCCTTAAGGGACCACCAGAGCACCAACCCTGAAACACGAAAGTGACTGTTCCCAGACGTAAGTTAGGAACCAGTCCCTTGATTCTAGGGTGTTCAGAGTGTCGTTTTTTTTTTCCCCCCCCCGACGAATACTCTTTGGACTTCAGAGGGCGCAGAGGGATGGTTAGAGGTACAGGTGACCAGGTTCAGTGATGAATGTAGAAGAAGGGGTATGAGTGGAGACTGGAAATTTATTTGAATTTACCGACATCGAGCTAAATAATTGAGACCTGAGTACGACAACCGACTCAAGTACGTGTAATAGTGAGTCGCTCGAAAAAGAGGAAAAGGGATACAACAAAATAGACGTCAGTGGAGACTTTAAGGTTTGTCAGATACAGTCGTAAACGAAGGACCGGGGACTACTGTCTCGTAGAGAAGTAGACAGACGAGAGATCAACTCCTACAATCGTAAAGGGGGGTGGATCTGTGTACGGGGAAGAAGAGGTCGGGAGGTAGTGAAGAGGAAATAAAAGTTTACTAGTTTGACCAGTGTACAAGGTAAAACTTTACTAGCAGAGGACATAGAGGAGACTAAACTTGTTCAACTAAATTTTTCATTTTTAAGTTTTCCGTCGTAAGTGTAAAAGTGAGAAGACCTTCTCAAACTTTTCTTTGACGTGATTAAGAAATTTACATCCATCTTAAAAGGACCAGAGATCGAAAAGAAGCAACCCTCTTAAAACTAAGACTAAGTTAGAGGGATCAACGATGACTCGTTAAATCTATAGGATAAAGAAGGACTAAATCCTTTTTCAGGCAAAAGTAAGGTTAGGAATTCTTTCCGTTACGGTTTCTTACGAGTTTGATGGCGTGTTAACGTGAGTAGAGTGTGCGATCATTTCGTTACGAGTTTTAAGAGGTTCGGTCCGAAGTCGTTATGTACTTGACACTGGATCATACTTATCAATAATTACCTTAAACGTAAATGGGTTGAACTCCCCAACCAAAAGGCAAAGACTGGCTGAATGGATACAAAAACAAGACCCCTCTATATGCTGCTTACAAGAGACCCACCTCAAAACAAGGGACACATACAGACTGAAAGTGAAGGGCTGGAAAAAGATATACCACGCAAATAGAGACCAAAAGAAAGCAGGAGTGGCAATACTCATATCCGATAAAATAGACTTTAAAACAAAGGCTGTGAAAAGAGACAAAGAAGGCCACTACATAATGATCAAAGGAACAATCCAAGAAGAAGATATAACAATTATAAATATATATGCACCCAATATAGGAGCACTGCAATATGTAAGACAAATGCTAACAACTATGAAAGGGGAAATCAACAATAGCACAATAATAGTGGGAGACTTTAATACCCCACTCACACCTATGGACAGATCAACTAAACAGAAAATTAACAAAGAAACGCAAACTTTAAATGATACATTAGATCAGTTAGACCTAGTTGATATCTATAGAACATTTCACCCCAAACAACAGACAACACAGAAATACAAAGGATCATAAAAGACTACTATCAGCAGTTGTATGCCAATAAAATGGACAACGTGGAAGAAATGGACAAATTCTTAGAAAAGTACAATTTTCCAAAGCTGAACCAGGAAGAAATAGAAAATCTTAACAGACCNGTAATCAGAAATCTTCCAGCAAACAAAAGCCCAGGTCCAGACGGCTTCACAGCTGAATTCTACCAAAAATTTCGAGAAGAGCTAACACCTATCCTCCTCAAACTCTTCCAGAAAATTGCAGAGGAAGGTAAACTTCCAAACTCATTCTATGAGGGCACCATCACCCTAATACCAAAACCTGACAAAGATGTCACAAAAAAAGAGAACGCATGTAAGAATTAAAAATTTTAAAATTTAAAAAATAAAAAACTGAAAAAAAAAAAAAAGAAAACGAAGATCATGGCATCTGGTCCCATCACTTCATGGGAAATAGATGGGGAAACAGTGGAAACAGTGTCAGACTTTATTTTTGTGGGCTCCAAAATCACTGCAGATGGTGACTGCAGTGAAGAAATTAAAAGATGCTTGTTCCTTTGATGAAAAGCTATGACCAACATAGACAGAGTATTAAAAAGCAGAGACATTACTTTGCCGACTAAGGTACATCTAGTCAAGGCTATGGTTTTTCCAGTGGTCATGCATGGATGTGAGAGTTGGACTATAAAGAAAGCTGAGTGCCGAAGAATTGATGCTTTTGAAATATGGTGTTGGACAAGACTCTTGAGAGTCCCTTGGACTGCAAGGAGATCCAACCAGTCCATTCTAAAAGAGATCAGTCCTGGGTGTTCTTTGGAAGGAATGATGCTAAAGCTGAAACTCCAATACTTTGGCTACCTCATGCGAAGTGTTGACTCATTGGAAAAGACTCCAATGCTGGGAGGAATTGGGGGCAGGAGGAGAAGGGGATGACAGAGGATGAGATGGCTGGATGGCATCACGGACTCGATGGACATGAGTTTAAGTGAACTCCGGGAGTTGGTGATGGACAGGGAGGCCTGGCATGCTGCAATTCATGGGGTCGCAAAGAGTTGGACACGACTGAGTGACTGAACTGAACTGAGTCTTAGTATGTTGCATTTTTCTAGGATATATCCACTTCTTCTAGGTTATTCAATTTGTTGGCATATAATTGTTCACAGTAGTCCCTTATGATCCTTTGTATTTCTGCACTCTCATTTGTAATGACTCTCTTTTAACCTCTGATTTTATGAGCCCTCTCTTTTTAGTCTAAAGATTTATAAATTTTATAGACAAACGAGGAATCCAGAGACAGTATTCACATTATACTAAAATCAATTTTAAAAGTATAATTTTAAGAAGGAAAAGAGTAAGTCTCTGGAATCAAAACTTTTTTCTCAAATCGTTGTTTGTCTGTTTTTCTTATTCGTGTAAAATTCTTTAAATATGGATTAAGTACGAAGAAAAGGTTAAGTAAAAAGTAACAAAATAATACTTCCATTAATAATCACGTCGAGACAAAACGATATTACCTTACTAAATCCCAAGACATACACGTCGTTGGTTCGGGTGACTGTACGATTTTTAGATTGAATTCACTGGAACCAACCCCAGGTTCTGGCTCGAATCTCCCAACAATTGGAGAACTTTGACTCAGGTTTCATCCATGTGGAGAGACCCGTAAAAAGGCCTATCGCGTGGACATTGAGAGTGGTCTGGAAGTTTCCCCAGGTACGTATTGGAACTCCTTCGTAGAGAAAAGACAGAGGAAGGAGAAGGGTCCCGGAGGATAAGGTGTTGTTTGTAGAGGGAGTGTATATCGTTTTACTATACGATTTTTCTGTTCACCAATATGTGTCAATAAAACAAAGGATTAAATCTACCACGATGTGAGTCTTTAAATATACGTTTATATGAAGTTTACTCCAACAGATATGTCTCTTGTGACGTAAACGTCTTGACTGTCGTGCATCGGACAACGCGAATGAAGTATATTTAAATTGATTCTTCTGTTATTTTACCCATAAAAAAATTTTAGTGTTTAGTGGTAGAGGATACAGATCTTTTAATTTACAAACAGTTTAATTTACAAATTAATAATGTGATGTTACTATTAAGGGTATATTTAGTGAAAAATTGATATGTTAAGATCTCTTTCTTTTATTAATGGAAAAAAAACGAATTGACATTGATACAGACACCTGTGAACATATATAATGGGTGTCATTCTGTCCTCAAGAACATCCCGTGTTAGAATTCATGATTGGTGATTTACTCCCAGACTATTTAATTTTCTTTTTAGTCTTGGTTCTATTACTTTACTACGACTAATTTTACATTATCATGTATATATGTAAATTAGACTATATAAAATTTATACTAGATCGGTCTCCTTATTTTGTGCAAAAATTTTAACTTTACTCAGAGTAATAGAGACTTTCTCCACGAAAATATCAAAATTTTTTCGTTTGTTTAATAACCGATTTACACTTCGAAACGAATAAAGAAAGTATCAGACGAGACATCGAGATTACTTAAATTAAACAATTTTGACTAGTGATGTAAAAAAGGCTCTAATTTCTTTGTAATAGAGTATCTATTATTGATAATACATCCTGTGAAATACGAAGACTCGGACATTCACGTTCTCATAATAGATACAATTACTAAATACACTTTATAGATGATTTATAACACGAATTACAACTCAGTCGTGATTGCTCGTAACTTTTACCTTTCTTGTGTCCTAAGTGTCTTTCATTTTATGAACTTTTGTACTGACAAGATGTTAAACTTTTCAAGGGACCTCCTGCAAAACGTATGCACCTGACCAACAGTGAACTATCGTGGGACAATCTCCGAGCCAAAAGAGCCTCCTTCAAAATTGTGGTCCGTGTAGCTTGGAAGGTCGTTTCATCAAGTGGTGGTTCCCGGTTCTCTAGTCGAATTCATTTATAAACTTATTATAACATTTTAGATGAAAAGTGTCAAAATTTTATTGGACGAGTATACTTTCCTTCTTCTCGTGCTTTTCTCGGTATATTTTTTCGATTGTATTTTTTTATGTTGAGGTGACGAAGTGTGCCTAAATGGCCGAAATTCCTTCTGGGTCGTCGTGACGTGGTTCCATGGCGCGTAGATAAACGTCGCGGTCGGGAAGTAGTGGACGAGGATCCGTCGCCCATTGTGAACTTCTAGTCGCCGAAGGGTCTTTATGACTTGCGATGACAGGGCTTTAAATACTTGTCGTTGATGCAACCGACCGACAATGACTGAAGGATAATTATTAATTAGGGTTGCATTGGTTCACTATTGTACGTTTGTATGTGGATCCCCACGAAACTCCCATCTCTTACTCCTACCTCCCTGGTGGGGTCACTTCTCCCCCACTCTGCCGCGTGAAGTCGCGAAAGACAGGGGGAGGGCGGGGGGCTTCGGGTCCAATCGGGGGTTCCCGCGAGGGTGGGTGGGCGGCGGCTCCCTACGCGTTCCGGCCCAGTGCCTGGTGGCAAGGGCGAGGCTTCAATTCAGGGCAGACTCGTGCCGAGTCGGAAATCAGAAACCCCATTTCTGACCTCTTCCCAGGGTTGACGTCGGGTCCCGAGGGGGAGGGGCTGAGGCGCCTCGCGCCGCGCTTCCCCGTCCACGCCCGGCCGGTCCCGGGGCCGTCCTCCGCCGCCCCCAAGCACCCCGTCCCGATCCGCCCCCTCGCCCGTCCAAGCCCCCACCTGTTACCCGATGACCCCGCTCCGCCACCGCGCGCCGGCGCGAGGAATGGACTCGGCGAAGGGGCCCAGACCCCCGCGCCCGGCCGGGGCGGCCCAGGAGGTAGGGCCCGCCTTCCCCTGGTGGCCGGAGAAGGGCCCGTCTCGCCCTGCGCGGAAGCAGGAGGAGGGAGCCGCTGGCGGCGCCGCCGAGTCGAGGGTCCGACCCCCCCGCAAGGGGGTCGGCGGCCGCGGGTATAGGGCCGCGCCCGAGCCCCGCGGGACCTGGGCCCCGGGCCCCCTCCGCCCTAGCGGCCACCAGGCCTGCGCGTGGCCCGGGCGCGAGTGCAGGTGCCCGCGCGGGAGGCGACGGGGGAGGGGCTCAGGGCCGGGGCGCCGGAGTCCCGGCGGGGAGAGGCCGGGGGCGGAAGGTCTGAGAGGGTGGGCCCAGGTCGCGGCACCGGAGCGCGTAGGCGCGAGGCTCAAGGCGCTCGCGGCCGGCCAGGGGGCGGCTCCGGGAGCAGGAGGCTCCATGGGGTCGGTCGCGGCGGGAAGGGCGCGCACAGGCCCGCAGCTACGACCCCCGGGCCGGGAAGCACCCGAAGTCTCCCTGGGGCCGGCCGGGGGGATCTTGGAGGGACCGAGGCCTGTGTCGCGCGTCCCGACCTCTGACCGGCGACCCCCACGGGGCGCCCCAAACGCGAACCCTTATCGCGGGTAGGAGATGAATGATTTCCTCTTCTTCGTCATGGTGTTAAAAAAAAAAAAAGGAAAAGAAAGAATTTCGGACCTCTCCAAGCGACTTTACTAAAATTCCGCGTGCCAAGAGGATAATCACCAAGACACAGATAGTCATAAATGAGTGACTGGGGAAGCAGTTGTACCCTCTCCCTGAACCGAGGTGTCAAAGAAGGACCCCTTCCACTGCCGGGTCCCCCGGGTCTCGCGACCGGTACTAAAGGGACTACCTTTTCAATTTACATAGGCTTCTCTTTATACCCCCCTTTCGGACCTCACACCTTTCCAGCGTTGTGAGGTATGTCAAAAAAAAAAAAATTGATTAAATAAATAAAATTAACCTCCGATTAATAATATAACATCACCAAAAACGGTATGTAACTGTACTTAGTCGGTACCCACATGTACACAGGGGGTAGGACTTGGGGGAAGGGTGAAGTGAAGTGTAGGGTAGGAAGTCCCAACAGGGTCATGTGGTCGAAACTCACAGGGTAAAGTACGTAGCTGGAACCTGACGACTACCTAAAGTGCATACCATTATATGTACAAAGTTACAGTAAAATAGTTTAGTTTTTGGAACGGAAAAGGGTATCTCAGGTTTTCAGACAAGAAATATAGACACAGAGAAAACGACAAAACGTATATCCCAGTACCAATGGTAGAAAGATTTAAGGTATATATACGCAATTATATGACATAACCACAAAAAGAAAGACTGAATGAAGTAAGACATATTATCCGAGGTCAAAGTAGGTGGAGTAATCTTGACTAAGTTTACGCAAGAAAAATTATCGTCTTATTATAAGGTAACACATATACATGGTGTCGAAAGAATAGGTAAGCAGACGGTTACCTGTAGATCTAACGAAGGTACAGGACCGATAACATTTGTCACGACGCTAATTGTAACCCCACGTCCACAGAGAAAGTTAAGACCAAAGGAGTCACACACACGGTTCGTCACCCTAACGACCCAAGATAAAGGTCAAAAAATTCCTTAGAGGTGTGACAAAAGGTATCACCGACATGATCAAACGTAAGGATGGTTGTCACATTCTCCCAAGGGAAAAGAGGCGTGAGAGAAGTCGTAAATAACAAACATCTGAAAACTATCGTCGGCAAGACTGGTCACACTCTACCATGAAGTAACACCAAAACTAAACGTCAAGAGACTATTACTCACTACAATTCGTAGAAAAATACACAAACAATCGGTAGACATACAGAAGAAACCTCTTTACAGACAAATCAAGAAACCGGGTAAAAAACTGACCCAATAAAAAGACCATAACTCGACGTACTTGATGAACATATAAAAACTCTAAATTAAGAAACAGTCAACGAAGTAAACGATAATAAAAAGAGGGTAAGACTTCCGACAGAAAAGTGGAACGAATATTAAAGAAAGTAAAACGTTTTCAAAAATCAAATCAACCCAGGGTATAAAGGTAATGGGACCCTCCACCCAGTATGTCTTAGGACGACACTAAACACAGTCTCTCACAAAAAGGATACAAAAGGAGATCCTTAAAATATCAAAGACCAGAATGTAAATCTAGAAATTAGGTAAAACTCAAATAAAAACACATACCACAATCTTTCACAAGATCAAAGTAAGAAAATGTCTACCAACTGGTCAAAAGGGTCGTGGTGAACAATTTATCTAACAGAAAAGAGGTAACATATAAGAACGGATGAAACAGTTTCTATTCCACAGGTTTTTAGAAGGTTGTTTGTTTTCGGGTCCTGGTCTATCGAAGTGTCCACTTAAGATGGTTTTTCAATCTCTTCTCGATTGTGGATAGGATGAGTTTGAGAAGGTCTTTTAACGTCTCCTTCCATTTGATGGTTTGAGTAAGAAACTCCGGTGGTAGTGGGATTATGGTTTTGGACTGTTTCTACGGTATTTTTTTCTTTTGACATCCGGTTATAGTGACTACTTGTATCTACGTTTTTAGGAGTTGTTTTAAGATCGTTAGTCTGAGGTTGTTGTATAATTTTTCTAGTATGTGGTACTGGTTCACCCGAAATAGGGTCCCTACGTTCCTAAGAAGTTATAAACGTTTAGTTAGTTACACTATGTGGTGTAGTTGTTTAACTTTCTATTTTTGGTAAACCAATAGAGTTATCCACGTCTCTTTCGGAAACTGTTTTAAGTTGTAGGTAAATAACATTTTTGGGAGGTCTTTCGTCTGTACCTTGTATGGAGTTGTATTATTTTCGGTATATACTATTTGGGTGTCGTTTGTAATAGTTACCACTTTTTAGCTTTCGTAAAGGGGATTTCAGTCCTTGTTCTCTTCCCACGGGTGAGAGTAATGATGATAAGTTGCATCAAAACCTTCAAAATCGGTGTCGTTAGTCTCTTGTTTTTCTTTATTTTCCTTAGGTCTAACCTTTTCTTCATTTTGAGAGTGACAAACGTCTACTGTACTAGGAGATGTATCTTTTGGGATTTCTGTGGTGGTCTTTTAACGATCTCGATTAGTTCCTTATATCATTTCAACGTCCTATATTTTAATTATGTGTCTTTAGGGAAAGTAAGGATATACGATTGTTACTATTTTGTCTTTCTCTTTAATTCCTTTGTTAAGGTAAGTGGTAACACTGTTTTTCTTATTTTATGAATTCTTACGACGACGACGACGACGACGACGATTCAGTGAAGTCAGTACAGGTTGGATTTCTTTGTTTCCTGGATATATACCTTTTGATATTTTGAGACACTTTCTTTAGTTTCTACTGTGCTTATCTACCTCTTTGTATGGTACAAGTACCTAACCTTCTTAGTTATATCACTTTTACTCATATGATGGGTTTTGTTAGATATCTAAGTTACGTTAGGGATAGTTCGATGGTTGTCATAAAAAGTGTCTTGATCTTGTTTATTAAAGTGTTAAACATACCTTTATGTTATTTGGAGCTTATCGGTTTCGTTAAGACTCTTTCTTCTTACCTTGACCCCCTTAGTTTGACGGACTGAAGTCTGATATGATGTTTCGATGTCAGTAGTTCTGTCATACCATGACCGTATTTCTGTCTTTATCTCTAGTTACCTTGTTTTATCTTTCGGGTATCTATTTAGGTAGGTATGTTAAAACTGATTCACGGAAGAGTCTCTATAAAACTCGTTGTGTCCATCCTAATAAACGTTGAATATATATATACGTACTGATATAATATACGTCATTTAATTATATAATGAATGTAACATTTTGTGTTTATCTTTTAAATTAACTTACCATTTTTGTATGTATTTACCTTTTGTATACCCATACCACTACACCCCGAGAGACTTCTGGGAGAGATTACTTTGTTTTCACCACTTTTATAAAATTTTCGTCAATAAATTTCAGGAACCCGAAGGGTCCACCACGATCTCCATTTCTTGGGTGGACGGTTACGTCCTCTTCACTCTCTGAACCAAGTTAGGGACTCAACCCTTCTAGGAGACCTTTTCCCGTACCGTTGGATGAGCTAATAAGAACGGACCTCTTTGGGTACCTGTCACCTCGGACCACCGATGTCAGGTACCCCAGTGTTTCTCAGTCTGTGATGACTCACTGGTTTCGTGTACAGGACGAATCGAGACCTCGTTACCCGGTCCAAGAGGGTCCCTTCTTCGTCCCCCAAGTGACAGGAGGGATTCCTCTGTCTTAAAAAGACCTCCTCTCGAACCCCTTCGAGAGTCAATTCCTGTGAGAGTCTTTACTACCTCTCGAACCATTATGTGTCAACTCTCCTCCGACCACTGAGGTACTATCAACTCTCGAGTTACCATCCGATTGATCTTCAAATGTCTCTTTCAGTTCGATTTCTCTCTGTTCACCCTTTCCCTCTGAGGTACGAATGGTTCGAGTGTGTCTTGGGTCCTGGGTCCCGTCTCCGCCTACAAACGTTCCTCAGACCCAGTTTGGATGAACGACTACGACTTCTTGGAACGTCTCTCTGACCTCCATTACCCTCGAGTGGGACCCCTACGCCTACGATGTCGTCGGTAACACACCTCGAGTAGGTGGTGCTCTTACGACTACGACACTCACGATAAAACTTTAGGAGGGAGATCAAGGTCTTGGGTCGGGATAGATGGTCGGTCAGTCGTAGTCGGGACCCTGTGGGACCCGGTTCGTCGATCCACCCACCCCTGTACCGGGGTATGTTATCGACCGACGGTACCTTGGGGATACTGGGGTCGACGGGACCCTGACCGGGACCGGTGGTCTCCCGAGTCTTGGGCTGGGATGTGTGGTTCCCCTGTCGTGTAGAGACCTTATGGAACCCGGGAACAGGGTAGTGGACACTCGATTGTGACTGAGGTCCTGGGGGTCCCGATCTCTGTGGTCCCGTACCGGGGTAGAGGTCGAGGTTCTGTGGTACCTGAGGTGTCAGTCGGTACTGTTTTGGCTGGGACGGATGGTCTTCAGGTGGGGAGTAGTACTGGGTCGCGGAGGGTGGTTATTCCACCATGTCTGGTTCTAAGGGAGCGGGATATAGGTCGGTACGGTTATGAACCGGGGTGGTTGGTGTCGTCCGTCGGAGGTGTGTTCTATCCCGGACCGTTGGTTGACTTTGTTCTCAGTCTGTTCGGATGATCGGATGTCATCAGTCGAGTGTTGTCGTCTCCCCGGGTACGTCTGGTGTATTCTCCTTGAAGATGTCGTATATAGAGACCACTCGTAATTACTTTAATTTAGTCAGTAAATTTTTTAGAGTTGTTTGTCTTCAGGTTCTAGTCTATTGAAGTGTCCACTAAAGATGGTTTGTAAATCTCTTCTCAATTCTTTGTAGGAAGAGTTTTCTCTGGTAATGACCGGTAATAGTGATTACTTGTATCTACGTTTTTAGGAGTTGTATTATAATCGTCTAGTTTAAGTTATTATGAAATTTTCCTAGTATGTGGTACTAACCCTAAATAGGGTCCCTACGTTCCTACCAAACCATAGGTGTGTATTTAGTCACGTTATGTGGAGTAATTGTCTAACTAGTAGAGTTGTCTACGTCTTTTTCGAAATCTGTTTTAAGTTGCAGATGAATACTATTTTCGAGAGTTGTTCCACCGATGTCTTTGTTGTAGGGAGTTGTGTTATTTCCGTACACCGACAATAACAAATCAACGATGTAGTACAGACTGACAAAACACTGAGGTACCTAACATCGGGTGGTCCGAGGAGACAGGTACCTCTAAAGAGTCCGTTCTTATGACCTCACCCAACGGTAAAGGAAGAAGTTTATTTCAGTATATATTATTCGGGTTTCGGTTATCGACGTAAAGACATGTGATTGTCCCTTGACGACGACGACGATTCAACAAAGTCAGCACAGGCTGAGACACACTGGGGTATCTACCGTCGGGTGGTCCGATGGGGTAGGGACCCTAAGAGGTCCGTTCTTGTGACCTCACTCAACGGTAAAGGAAGAGGTTACGTACTTTCACTTTTCAGTTTCACTTCAACGAGTCAGCACAGGCTGAGAAGTGCTAGAGTACTTGACATCGGATGATCCGAGGAGATGAGTACCCTAAAAGGTCCGTTCTCATGACCTCACCCCACGGTATTTTTAATTCTCTTGTCAAGGTAAATGTTAGTATATTTTATTAATTTATTGTTCCTTATTTAGATCCATTCCTCCAGTTTCTGAACATGAGTCTTTTGAGACTCTGTGACTACTTTCTGTGACTTCCACTGTGTTTCTCTACCTTTCCACATGACACGGACATCCGACCTTCTTAATTGCGACAACTTTACTGGTATGATGGGGTCTGTCAGATGTCTAAGTCACGTTATGGATGGTACACACCACCCAAAACTAGACTCTGATCGAAAATTCACTTCGGACCTGTATGTAGACAGGATTGATAACAACCGATGGTCATAAATGGTTTTTCTTAGAACTACGATGGCGACGGTTTTTACGGAGAATGATCTTAAAACTGGACCTCGAACAAAAACAAAATCATAACAATAGGAATGAATATTCACAATCTTGGTTAGTAAATGAAGATTAGATATTTAAAACAAGTCCAAAACTTAATTTAACTTAAGAGCAACGTTAAGGGTAGAATCAGAAAGTACCAAATTAATCGATTCGTCTAAATTATATAAAATCAGGTATTAAAGATTTTTAATGGAAGGTACTACACAACTCAATTTATTAATGACAGTTCAAAGACGTTTTAATTAACAATGGTGAAATTACATCGGTGTGTTTTGTCCCTTTTCAATGACTCAGAATTTCACGAAGAATTTTAAAATCAATACTCTAAGTAGTTACGACTGTAGAATTAAAACAAGATGAGGAGTTGACTACGTGAATAAAAATACATTAATACTCGACAGTTTCCAGGAGAAGTATTGTTGTCTGAAATAAACGAAGTGACTTGAATTACTTTAGGTACACGTACTCACTTAAAGTGTCTATATAAATTTAAGTCATGGACTTTAAGAACAAAGATTACCACAGATTATAAAATTTTGTACACCTGATAACTTCTTTCGTTTAGTATCTTTGTATTTTTGACTCAATTTTCTATGATTTCTATAAATCGTCTGAAACCATTGAAACTAATCAACCAACTTGAAGTTAAGTCAATCAGAATATGGATGTAGTAAATTTAGAGAACCTATTTATTAAATCGGAATTGTAAAGGTCTCTTCTCAGATATTATAAGAAACCTGTATATAAGATAACAGTCTTTCTCAAAAGAATCTCAATCGTCGAAACAAAACCGGGGATGTAGTGGGATTTCTTTCACAAATCCAGTAAGTCACAGAAGGTATTTAACTGGTGAGTATAATTTGTAAGATACCCAAAATCTGGTTAGAGTTCTAGACTCCCAAGACTCTTTCTCTATGACAATGGTTCAAGTATAAGAGTTGTCGTACAAGTACACGGGTTACGTGACACTCCAGTTTGTTTAGTCTTGTAGTCTCAAACCTCGTCTCTTTCTAAGTAGCGTCCCGGTACGTTCCTCTACCCACTGAACACGAGGGGTTTGAAGTTTGAGAGACTTCCCAAAGTCGTTTCGTAAAAATTTCCCGTTCCACTCCTTCCCCCTATCAAAAGACAACGTCTGTAAAACCACATCCTTAGGAAACAAGAACGTCGACACGTCAATCCAGTCCAGTACTACAAAGATATTTGAAAGTTATTTTGTTCACGAGAACAGACAAGACGTTGAAAAATGGAGACATACCTACCTGGGAATTTCCATTCTTGGGACTCTTGTCTGAGGGGACACATAAAGTCCGAGACCCGTCGTAAGAAAATGTTTTCCAAGTCTTCGTTACACTGAGTCGTGTCCGTTGGCTCGTGTCACAATTTCGTTTTCTTTATCCACTCTACACCTCAATCTAATCAGGAAGGGAGAAGGTCATGTAGGGGTCTCACCTCGGGAGGACGGTGGACGGGCGAGACGTGTGACAGGAGAAAGGGTAGAGACAGGAAGGGAGATACACCCCAAGGTTTGTGTAGTGGGAGAAACACGTCTCACCGAAGACGAAAGAAGACTTTAGAATCGAGGGCGGTCGAGGGTCCGAGAAGGTGGGGTGGACGAGAAAGAGACTTGTTTCGTGGTAGAATCGTCCTAGGTAGAATGAGGTTCCAATTTTTTTGGACTCTATTATAAACAAGGAAACTATTGATGAATTATCGTCTGAAAATATAACAGTGTACCGCACGTACGAATCAACGAGTCAGTACAGGTTGAGAAACGGTGGGGTACCTGACATCGGGTGGTCCGAGGAGACAGGTACCCTAAAAAGTCCGTTCTTATGACCTCACCCAACGGTAAAGGAGTAGGTCCCCTAGAAGGTCTGGGTCCCTAGTTTAGGCACACAGAGGACGTAACAACCGCCTAAGAAATTGACAACTCGGTAGTTCCTTCGTGGTATAGCACCAGTGGAAAAGTGAATTGACCTGTCTATTCTGTCACATTTGGAATCGTCTTCGTACTGCGAAATCTACTTACACATAAAGACACGACCATTTGTGTAAAGAGAGGGGAGGGGAGGAACTTAAGGGGGGAACAGAGACGGGAAGAGGAAGGAAGGAAGGTCGTTAGTGAAATGTAACCAATAGACACGAGTGACACACCCTACATGAAACTGGTGAGTACGGATCCGACAGTGAAAATAAATAAATCAGATAAACCGACCAACCCAGAATCGACGTCGTGTACCCGTAGAGAGCAACGCCGCACGTTCGAAGAGAGAGTAACGCCGTGTACCCGAATCAACGGAGTACCGTACACCCTAGAAGGACGTGCTCCCTGACTTGGGAACAGGGGACGTAACCATTCACCTTAGAACTGGTGACCCGGTGGTCCGTTCAGAGATTCTACAGTAAAAACTACCGAACGATACTAATAAAAGATGATGATTTATATAATACGATCTCAATGACGTGGATGAACAGACAGAACAAGTTTGAAGTAAGGTATAGATTATTCTTTAAACTTAACAACAGGACACAAAACAAGGATCAGTGCAGAAAACTTAAACTCATGACACGTGTGGACCTCACTTCAGTGAGTCAGCACAGACTGAGAAACACTGGGGTACCTGACATCGGATGGTCCGAGGAGACATGTACCCTAAAAGGTCCGTTATCATGACCTCACCTAACGGTAAAGGAAGAGGTCCCCTAGAAGGGTTGGGTCCCTAGCTTGGGTCCAGAGGGTGTAACATCTGTCTGTGAAATGGCAGACTCGGTGGTCCCATGACACGTCTTTTTATCATTACTTGAGTCTGTCGTTTTCGAACTCAAAATCGGACCGACCCGGTGACTTCACGACTCAGGACCGGGTGTCACGACCCGAAACCCAGGGTCATATCCAACCCTTCCCCGAAGGGACCACCAAGTCTACCATTTCTTAGGTACGTTACGTCCTCTGGACCTAAGCTAGGGACTACCCTTTTAGCGGACCCCTTCCCGTATCATTTGGTGAGGTCATAAGAACGGACCTCTTAGAAGTTCCTGTCTCCTCGGACCGCCCGATGTTAGGTATCCCAGTGTTTCTCAGTCTGTACTGACTCACTGATTCGTGTCGTGTCGTGTACCCCAACCCTTCTAGGAGACTTCTTCTCTTACCCTTAGGTGAGGTCATAAGAACGGACCTTTTAGGGTACTTGTCGGACCGTCCGATATCAGGTACCCCAACGTTCCTCAACCTGTACTGACTCGTGTGTGATGAGTGAATGAGTTCCCCTGATTTGATCCACTTCTAAGAATTAAACCCTAGGTTCTTAGTCTGAAGTCATAAGAAACTTTTAGGATTTCAACATTCGTTTTAAAACACTTTCACACGTAAACAAGACTGTCACAGACATTAGAAATATTCTAAAAGTCTTTTCAGGGCACTTATTTTATCAAGGTGTCGACGACACAGTCTAAGAGGAAGTCTGCGGAAACACAAGATTATTAACTAAAGTTTTTATACAATTTCAAAACGTCGGGGACGTGTCGCGATCTTTAAATCTCTCAACGTACCGAATCGTATGACCTTGTTTGTACTTTCCAGGATTTTATAAATTCCTTATCTATTGTTGCACTAACCTACACGAGTAAGTCTTTGACCACGCTTTATACCGTCTTTACTTTATCAATAGTACGAAGAACGTTGACGTCAGAAACATCTACTTTTATAGATAATGTCCAAACGTATAGATATTTAAATGTTGTATTGTTAATTAACCTTCAGTGTTCAAAGAACGGATACCTCAAAGTTTCGACAGTACGAAAATTATACGACGTACATTTATGTCACTTGGATTTTGACGAAGTGGCACTTATCAATACTCGTGTAAACTTCTTCTTAGGACGACGATTCAGCGAAGTCAGGACAGGCTGAGACACACTGGGGTATCTGCCGTCGGGTGGTCCGAGGGGACAGGGACTCTAAGAGGTCCGTTCTTGTGACCGCACCCAACGGTAAAGGAAGAGGTCACGTACTTTCACTTTTCACTTTCACTTCAGCGAGTCAACACAGGTTGAGAAACGCTGGGGTACCTGACGTCGGACGGTCCGAGGAGGTGGGTACTCTAAAAGGTCCGTTCTCATGACCTCACCCCACGGTAACGGAAGAGACTTATAATTTCGATATCACAGTTTCCAAGTAATGGAAATTACTGCTCTTTTGAGACTTAGACGAGTTTGAGGACTTAACACAAAATTTTAAAATGGGAAAACAAGAAACAACCAAAACTTTCTTTACAAAATTTAAGAAACTCGATTAGACGTTATCTTCTCATCCCTCAAAAACCTACTTTCTTTTATCCACAAAATCTCAAAATGACAGTAAAGGTAACCGAAGTCGAAATCATTAAATTTCTTTACAAAGGAAGTATTTAAAAATACTTGTAAATTTGGAACTAAAATATAGAAGTTAATTTACTTTGATTTGTTTCATCACGGATGATGTATAGTTTTTAACACGGTCGGTCCTCTCCTTTTTGTTTCTCTTTCTGCACCCTTTAAAGAATTGTGACTCAATTCGTCGAGTGTAACCTCGTAGTCCTTTACTTCACCACTATCTAAAGGGTATTCCTCAAAAATTTTGTTAGAACAATCCTAAAATACGTGACTATGTTTCATTCTTCGTATAACTTATACTAATCTAAATCGACAACTTATACAATCAAACCCTCACACATCACAAAATCTCTTTTAAAACACGACAAGTACCCTTGTCCCGATACTTTGTTAAACGATAACGAGCTGAGAAAGAACAATTTAATCAATTCCTGACCATGTCTATAAGGCTCTGGATTGAACCTGGGACATTGAAGATCTTCGAAATATCAAGACCGTAAATTTACATCCAGACATTGGGTACGACTCAATATAAACACAAACCAAACTCCTCTCACAATACCAAACAAAAGAATCTACCTACAGGTTAACAAGGGTGTTAAGGAAAACTTTTCTAAGGGGAGAGTCAACAACGAAACGACTGAAACGACCATTACTTTGTAGTCATGTATACACTCAAATAAAGGTCCTAAAAAAAGACAAGGTGAAGGATCTACCTACAGGTTAACAAGGGCGTTAAGGAAAACTTTTCCAAGGGGAGAGTCAACAACGAAACGACTGAAACGACCATTACTTTGTAGTCATGTATACACTCAAATAAAGGTCCTAAAAAAAGACAAGGTGACTACATACACAGTCAGAAGTACGGTCATAGTGATTAGGACTAATGATGTCGAAATATTATTCAGAACTTTAGTTCATCATATTCAGGAAACTGAATTAAGAAAAGTTTCTGACGAAACCTATATGTTCTAAGGATATGTGATCTACCAAAGTATAACTAAAATCTTAGTAGAAGAGTCAGAGATTCTTTTTTTACTTTTTACGGACTACTCTAAAAATGTAACGAATGTTATATTAATTTAAAATTTTAAAACTATACTATAAGTTCTCAAAAATAGTATTTACCTACAACTTAAAACAGTTTCCGGAAGAGACGTAGATAACTCTATTAGTATACCGACAATAAAAAGTTAAACAATTATACCACTTAATGTAACTAACTAAACTCCTATAACTTCTTAGGAACGTAGGGACCCTATTTCGGGTGAACCAGTACCACAGACTAGAAAAATTACACAACAACCTAAGACTAACGATCTTAAAACAACTCCTAAAAACGTGGATACAAGTAGTCACTATAACCGGACATCAAAAGAAAAAAACACCGTAGAAACAGTCCAAAACCATAATCCCACTACCACCGGAGTATCTTACTCAAACCTTCAAATGGAAGGAGACGTTAAAAGACCTTCTCAAACTCATTCTATCCACAATCGAGAAGAGATTTAAAAACCATCTTAAGTCGAAACATCGGTAGACCTGGACCCGAAAACAAACGACCTTCTAAAGACTAATGTCAAAGTTAAAGACACGAACACTACCGAGACAATTCTAAAAGATAAAGAAGGACCAAGTCAAAACCTTTCAACATGAAAAGATTCTTAAACAGGTAAAGAAAGTGCAACAGGTAAAATAACCGTATATTAACGACTATCATCAGAGAATACTAGGAAACATAAAGACACAACAGACAACACTAGAGAGGTAAAAGTAAAGATTAAAATAACTAAACTAAAAAGAGACAAAGAACTACTCAGACCGATTACCAAACAGTTAAAATACATAGGAAAGTTTCTTGGTCGAAAACCGAAACAACTAAAAACGATACCAGAGAAAACAATGAAAACGTAAATAAAGACGGGATTAAAAATTCTAAAGAAAGGAAGATGACGTTGGGAATAGTTCGATGGTCCCCATAAAAAGTGTCTTGATCTTGTTTATTAAAGTTCTAAACATACCTTTATGTTTTTTGGAGGTTATCGGTTTCGTTAGAACTCTTTCTTCTTACCTTGACCTCCTTAGTTGAACGGACTGAAGTCCGAGATGATGTTTCGGTCAGTAGTTCTGTCATACCATGACCGTGTTTCTGTCTTTATATCTACTTACCTTGTTTTATCTTTCGGGTCTCTATTTAGGTGTGTGAATACCTGTGGAATAGAAACTGTTTCCTCCGTTCTTATATGTTACCTCATTTCTGTTAGAGAAATTGTTCACTATGACCCTTTTGACCAGTTGGTGAACATTTTCTTACTCTGATCTAGTGAAAGATTGTGGTGTGTGTTTTTATTTGAGTTTTACCTAATTTCTAGATTTGTATTCTGGTCTTTGATATTTTGAAGATCTCCTCTTGTTATCCGTTTTGTGAGAGACTGTATTTAGTGTCGTCCTAGGAGATACTGGGTGGAGGGTCTTATGACCTTTATTTTGGTTTTTATTTGTTTACCCTAGATTAATTTTAGTTTTCGAAGACGTGTTGTTTCCTTTGATATTCGTTCCACTTTTCTGTCGGAAACCTTACCCTCTTTTATTATCGTTTACTTCGTTGACTGTTTGTTGATTAGAGTTTTTATATGTTCGTTGAATACGTCGAGTTAAGGTCTTTTTATTTGTTGGGCTAGTTTTTTACCCGGTTTCTTGACTTATCTATAAAGAGATTTCTTCTGTATGCCTACCGATTGTTTGTGTACTTTTCTACGAGTTGTAGTGAGTAATAGTCTCTTTACGTTTAGTTCTGGTGTTACTCCATGGTGAAGTGTGATCAGTCTTACAGACACTAGGTTTTCAGACGTTCGTTATTTACGACCTCTCCCACACCTCTTTTCTCTTGGAGAATGTGACAACCACCCTTACGTTTGATCATGTCGGTGATACCTCTTGTCACACCGCTAAGGAATTTTTTACCGTTTATCTTGACGGAATACTGGGTCGTTAGGGTGACGACCCGTATGTGTGGCTCCTTTGGTCTTAACTTTCTCTGTGTACATGGGGTTACAAGTAGCGTCGTGACAAATATTATCGGTCCTGTACCTTTGTTGGATCTACAGGTAGTCGTCTACTTACCTATTCTTTCGACACCATGTATATGTGTTACCTCATAATGAGTCGGTAATTTTTCTTATGTAAACTTAGTCAAGATTACCCTACCTACTTTGACCTCGGTTAATATGTCTCACTTCATTCGGTCTTTCTTTTTGTGGTTATGTCATAAGATTGTGTATATATACCTTAAATCTTTCTACCATTACTACTGGGACATACACTCTGTCGTTTTCTTTGTGTCTACACATATTACCTGAAAACCTGAGTCTCCCTCTCCCTCTCCCACCCTACTAAACCCTCTTACCGTAACTTTGTACATATGATAGTACATTCTTTGTTTAGCGGACAGATACAAGATACGTCCTATGTCCTACGAACCCCGACCACGTGCCCCCACTAGGTCTCTCTACTATACCCCACCCTCCACACTCCCCCCAAGTACAAACCCTTGAGTACATGTGGGCACCGTCTAAGTACAGTTACATACCGTTTTGGTTATGTCATAACATTTCATTTTATTTCATTTTTATTTTTAAATTCATTTTTTCTTTTTTTGTAAGTTCTGTGATTATTCACCTTGAGCTGTTTGGTCAACATTAAACTTACCCTTTCGTTTCTTGTAATTATCAGTCCTCTTCAATTTCTTCTTTTTTTACTTCCACATAGTTTAGTTTACAAGTCAGAATTGAATAAGTCAACAATTTTATCACAAAAAATCGATCTCTCCTGAAATTATGTTGGTATTTATATTCCTTTGAATATGTCGTCTTCCTGTAATGTTTATTTATCTCCTTAGATCTGAGAAATTGTTTGAGACGACCCCGTTAACCGAACAATGTACTTTTTTTCATTTTCATTTAAGATAAGAATGGGGTTTACTACATGATTTTATTCATGGTTTACCAAATACTAGGTTTACATCTATGATTTTAAATTCCGTAAACCTCTTTGTCGTCTTATACTGAAAACCTCTCGTGTCTAAAAGAATTTTCTCTGTGTCTTTAGTGTCAAGTACTCTGTTTCTGTCATTTAAACTGATACAATTGTGACTTTTACAGATACTCAGTCTTCTGTGACATTTCACACTTTTCTAGTCGGCATACGACCCTTCGCTGTAGACACTACGTATTTAGTGTAGTTTCACTAAGTTCATATGTATATATATAGATAGAAAAAAGTTTAAGAGAAATGTAAATCCTACACGATATGTCGTGTTCTTTGAGAGGAGTTATAAGACATTATTGGATTTACCCACTTCTATAATAAACCCTTACTATCCATTAAGGTCATTTTAATTGATTTTGTCAATGTTTTTCCGTTCGGTGTCTTGACTATTTACACCACACTACAAGACAGACAAATTCGTTACCTGAGATAAAGAGGATGGGAGTTTAGTTTCAACCAAAATACTCAATGGAGCTAGTTATTTAACATCATCTTTACTAACACTTATTCGTTAGTCGGTTTTTCCTTTAGACTTTCCAACTGTGCTACTTTTCTATAGGTTGGAGTAATTGGTAACCCCTCTACTTTTGCCTCACAGAGTACTCCAGTAGAGTGTGTGTAGTCTTCCGGTGTGAGTCAGTTCGGACTGTTAGTCTACTACTCTCCCATAGTAAGTGACGATACACCCCCCTACTTTCATTTTCAGTCATGTTTACGAAATCTCTTGTTAAAACACTATAGATCTGTTTAACCTCTGCTTGTAAACGGTTTGACACAAGAGACATATATAGGATCTGATTAAAAGTGTATTCGAAGACCTTTATACATACTCCTACAAACTGACCGTAATAATTTCGTTCTCTGGTCTTTAATTTACAAATAGTAGTTCCGTTTGTACACTGAAGACCATACTTACTTTTTTCGGTCAACGTCTAGTTATCGAATGTAATGACTTCGAGAATGTCCGACACCCGTATTGCAGAGATACTTAGGACAGTTACATAAACAACAGTAGGAAGGGTAAATTGTCTTTTCACTTCATAAAAGGGGTTCTACATGTCGATCAGTCACCTGTTGGTCCCGAAACGTGAGTCCTCAGGTCTGAGAATGTCTCATGTAATACGACATAAACCTCCTAACGACTTCTGTCACGGAAAGGAGGGAGGACCGAGGACGACTAAGGTTCGGAGACTCTAGTTCCGACATAGGTCCCAAGGTGTACACTCTTGTCCGTGCCCCACAGGTCGTCCTCTCACAATCGAGTCACCTCTTCTATTCGGAGAACAATATATTTTAGGAATTCTCAACACTTACTTGAGACGTATAAGTGCTCCCTTTTTTTCCATCTAAAACAATATATAAGTCCCTTGGTATAACCGAGAGGACACACCCTCCTCTCTTAGTCTAGTCACCTGAATTATCTCATAGTCATCTGAATTATTGTTGTAGTTATCTGTTATGTCATAGTCATCTAAATTATTGTTATAGTCATCTGAATTAGGTCATAGTTATCTGTTATGTCATACTTATCTAAATTACTCATAGTTGTCTGAATTATTGTAGCCATTGTCTCCGAACATCATTTCCATAACTTTCACTTCAACGAGTCAACACAGGCTGAGAAACGCTGGGGTACCTGACACATCGGATGGTACCCTAAGAGGTCCGTTCTTATGACCTCACCCAACGGTAAAGGAAGAGGTCCTTTAGAAGGGCTGGGTCCCTAACTTGGGGCCAGAGGGTGTAACATCCGTCTGCGAAATGGCAGACTCGGTGGTCCCTTCAGTCCGAACATCATTCCTAAGTTACTTTAGTATGTGAAAGTTTCACCCACGAGTTATTTACAAGAGAAGAAAGTAGATTTTAAAGATTGAGAAACGTCCTGATACCAAATACAATTGTGGAGTTATTTGGTCCCTGAAAGTATCTTTTCGGGAACTCCAGACTTAAATACTTAAACATACACGACTAAAGTCGTACAAGATTCATATGTTCGTTTCTTCGTTCTTTATTATTACCTAAACCCCATCGACACGTCTTAGTCAGTGGTCTTTCTCTAGAGTTTTGGTCATATTCAAATAATAGTTGATCCTCTTTCACCTCCAACGAATAACCGGTTCTGGTTTATTCAATATCTTTATCAATTACCAAGACTAGTCACAATATGGGAACTTTTGTCAGTACTTAAAAACAGTGGAACTAGCCTCTTACAAACAAGGACAAGTTCTACTACCTCTTGGTTGTGACTTATTTTGTTTCTGGAGTCGGTGGTCCTTCGAACCACAGTCTGTTTATGGGTATTTACACATTTTATATACAGTACAGTTGTGACCCTCTCTACTACTGTCCACAGGAATACCTTTTATTTCACCCTCTCCCCCCAGCACCACAAGTTCCACTCCGACATTTAATCCGTCCTCCCAGAGGACCTCTTCTCTACGAAGTCGTTTCTGGACTCTTGGGACACCGTCCCTCTCTTTTGGGAGGACTCCTCCCTTAGTGTTCTCCCACGGACGAGAAGGTACTTACCGTTTGTTCGACTAAACGAACGCACGTCCTCGACCTCTTTCTGACCACTGTCCCACCAGTCCGGTCCACGACAGAGAGCCCGGTGACTTTTCTACGACCGAACAAAGGACACACTCTGTCCTTTGGTGACTTACTATCGTATTACCTGACGACGGAGGGGTCTAAGTATGTGACTTCGCGGTCGACGTTTACACTGATATAAATTTCTGAACTGGAAATTTCTCCATTAATTTCAATTTACTCCAACAATCACACCACGGGATTAGGACAGATTAACCACAGGAATATTCTTCTTCTAAGTCCTGTGTACTTTCTGTGATCATCCCACTCCTTTTCGTCTTTTCTGGTGAATTCCTTTCTCATCCCTCCACCAGGTAGAAGTTCCGTTCCTCGTCTACGTCCTCTTTGGTTTAGACGTCCGTGGAACTAGAACCTACGGGTCGGAGGTCGGACACTCTACATTTACGGACAACATATTCGACGAATCACTCATCTAACATCACTGACCCCACTGTACTGTCCGGAAATGACGTTGTCGGGTCCACCCTCCACTCGTGTCGGACCCGTCCAGTCACACCTCCTGACGGATCTCAGTTGTGGAGACCACTACCTAACCTATACTCCATTCTTTTTCTCGGTTCAAACTCTATTGAAGTGTAAAACGGAGTTTGTTTACCACTTACTACCTGGGCTCCTGACTAAACCCCCCCTACCGACCTTTTCTCAAAGTTCACCAACCACTTCTCAGATCACGATCTGAACACTTTAAACTCAGGGGAAATTCTGTAGCTCGACTGCGTAGGGCATTCGTCAACAGACGTAGTTCTTGACTCCTCCCTCCGAGGCCCGAACCCTATACTTCTACCTTCAACCCTAAATTCGGTACTGGGACTCCTTCTATGACTTCGTGGTCTCCCCGTAAACCTCTCTCCTCAGACCTTCTGAGTCAAGACCCAGTGCTGTCATAAATCTCAACCCCTCTACTTCTCCTGTTTCTTTACGCACCACTCCACAGGGGTCACTTTACTCTTCCACCCTTCTCTTGTGTCCCAGAGTATTTACACCGAAGAGTACCTATTCCCCCAATAGTTGACACCATTCACTCCGACTTTCCGACCGCTGTACTACCATGGTTGACCTCTTGATTTCTCGGAGGACTGGTCATTTGTGCTTCTCTTGAGGGATCTACCACCCGAGTCCGTTTGGACGATACCCTGTTGAGTGTAGGACCACGAAGGAGTCGACCAACACCCCACAATCGAGAACCCTCGCTCTGCACACCGAGACTTCCTACCTACGGTGAAAGAAACTCCCTAAAAACTTCCCTTTCATTCGAGACTCCCAGTCCTTACACCCATCCCAGTCGTAGTAACAAGTATCTATCCTAAACCCAGGGAGACAAACTATACTTTACTATGTATATACATATATAACGTACTTCATGTAGGTAGTCTATACTATACATAGATAGACTACAAAACAACACATCAGAGAGTCAACACAGACTGAGAAACACTGGGGTACCGGACATCGGGTGGTCCGAGGAGACAGGTACCCCAAGAGGTCCGTTCTTATGATCTCACCCAACGGTAAAGGAGGAGGTGCCCTAGAAGATCTGGGTCCCTGACTTGGGTACAGAAGACGTAACCGTCCGTCTAAGAAATGGTAACTCGGCGGTCCCTCGGGGACTAGACTACAATGCGTGATATAGGAAGACCATACACGACACATCTACGGACACTATATATAAACATACAAGAGAGATCTTAAGGTCAAAACGTACCTTATGGAGTAAATTACAAAGAGACTAATCTACCTCTACCTTTCCCGTTATCTCACAACATCCTTTAAAGGTAAGTAGACATACCTGAAAATCAGTCTTTCAGTCAGTTTTGGGAGAGAGAAGTTCAGAAAGGACCGACTGTGGAGACACGTCTCTTATCTGACTCCCAGATAAGAGACTCGGTAAATAATTAATAGCGTAGCACACTGAACCAACCATATACGGTAGATTATATAAAGTTCTAAGTAAATCGATGAAGATCATATAACAAAATACACAAATGAAACGACCCAATATTCAAATGACCATCGTCATTAGTACAGAATTAAGACATAGGAATTTTTATACCTCGAGTGTTTACCAATTCTATCCATTAATAAGGTACACTCTATCTTTTCGTAGAGATTTTATTTAACATGTCTATTAAGAAACGAAATTCCTCATTTAACAAAGTTGGGAAATTTTTATTGGAAAATTTCTATTTAGTAAAAGGATAATTATAATTTAATCTCTACACAAAATAACCTTATAAAATAGGAACGAAATACTTTACTTTAGTGCGATTTCTCCCCTCTTTCAAGACTCGTTCACAGTTGTTCTGCAAAGATCACTAAGGACCTCGTAGGACAGGACTCATTTCTGAGGTCTAAGTCTTGTCTACCTTCCCTTCCCTCACGACACACCACCATAAATGGTATAGGTCCAGTCACAAAGGGCAGTACAAATGTTTTAGACATTAAAGTTATTAAATTTAATGAATTAATGTCAAAAAGTACTAAGAGTTTGACGGAATTGTAAAATTTTAGTAAAGGTTCCGTTTAAAATCTGTAATTTTTTTTTATCGAAGGAAAAAAGTGTGTACAAAAGGGTCCGTATCCTTTTAAAACAGTTTAGAGAATTTCTCTCCGTCACTCTTCGTTAAACTTCTGGAGTCGAGGGAATAGATTGTCAAGTAAGTAACTTGTAATAATAATAACCCACGAGTGAACCACCGAGTCTGTCATTCCTTAGACGGATGTTCGTCCTCTGGACCCAAGTTATGGACCTAGTCCTTCTAGGGAACCTTCTCCCGTACTGTTGGGTGACGTCATACGAACGGACCTCTTAGGGTGTCTGTCTCCTCGGACCGTCCGATGTCAGGTACCCCAGAGTTTCTCAACCTATGCTGACTCGTGTGTGTGTTGTGTGAAGTCAACTTGGTCACGCGAACGTCCTCCGATTCCGGAGCGGGTCGACCGAGTGGGTGGTATGGAGACAAATCGACGAACACCTCACCTCAAACACTGACTGACTAAATTAGAATCCTCGACGTAATGCCTAATCATCCTTAGGCACCACCCATGGACTAGCGAGATGAAACCCCCGAAGAGATTTCATAGTCCTGGGGGGGAATGGGTCATCTCGTGTACGGTGCAAGATCGTACGACAGACGAGGGGTGACTGGACCCCGAGACTCTACTAAGAGAAGCGAGTGGACAGTGGGTGGTCCGAAGAGTCTCCAACCGCGTACTCACAGATTTATTTTTTAAAACCAAGTGTTTATCTACGTGTGTACTTATTCCCATACCAAGACATCCTTGACTTTTAAATTTCGACAGACGAACATACGAGAATCTTACATGAATATTCAAATAAAAAGAGAGAAAGTAAAATTTTGACAGTAATAAGACTTCATTCGAGCAGTCAGAGGTTTAAAAGGGTACTCGACTGTGTATGGGTCACTTTAAAGGGGTAGTAACTTGCACAAAAGGACATCCACAAGGACATAGAGAACACACAAAACGACAAATCTTTTAAAAATATGGTCTTTGGGTGTCTGTACTCCCGAAGGGGTCAAAATGGACTTAGACGTAATAAACCATTTTATTCTGGTCTACACGAGTCTATCAAATTTGTTATACACAAAGTCATGGTCCACACGGGGACAATTTGACGGTTACGTTCCGTTATTTATACGACGACAACACTCAAGTGAAAGTAATTTTAGATAGAGATCCGTTAAATAGAAATAATTAAACACTGAAAAAAAAAGGAAACTTTTACCGGTCTTATAAAACCGGTTCTTTAAGTCTATTAGACGTCTGTCTTCTCAATATGTAGACCTGTGAAAAAACTTTCGTCTAATAAAAAAGAACGTCACTTACTCGTATAGAAAAGGAAAACATAAGGGTAACAAAAATTACATATACCATAAATACTAACACTATGGTTAAGTGTATGTAACATCTTTAAAACTTTTTAACCATTTCTTTTCAATTACAGTCAACATGGGGGTAAAAGTAATTGTAGAAGAACCGTGGTAGAAAAAAGGATCCGGAAATTTTAATAGAGATAATTTTAAAGGGGAGTCGTAAGGAAGATCAGTTTACTGGTTACAGTAAAACCTCTTTCAGTTTTTCGTAAATAATTTCAATTTAGGTCCACGTTATTTTAAAAAAGTAAAGGGCACACATAATTCTGTAAAGAAAGAAGGAAACGTGAGACACTGACTGATAGACTATATCGAAATTTAAAAGTTCCAATTTAATAATCTTAGTACGTCACTTACTGTTGAAATTCCAAAGGTAACAGATAGACACGGAATCTTTTGTACGTCTCAATAACAGAATTATTTAAACCCCCGAAATTAAAATAGAAGTATCTTAGAACCAAGAGTGGTTCCACAAGTTGGGTTGGGTTGAGGTAACAAAGAACTCAGTTTATTAAGAAATAAATCGACAGTTGTGATGTACCATAACGTATTACCTTTAAACGTTTCTCTCATCTTAAGTTACAAGAGTAGATTTTTTCTTCTTTATATACCCTCTACTACCGACACAATTAATTGATCTACCCCTCAGGAAAGTGTTACATACGTATATAGTCTAGGGATACTATATATGAAACTTATAGAATATTAAAATGTCCAGACAATATGGAGTCATCTCAGTTTTAAACTTTTTGGGGGTGCTTTACCCGTGGAAAGTTTATGAACGAATTTATGATAAAAGATCGAGACAAAGGTCATAAGTAGTTTTTAGAACTAATGCTGTTACTGGGTCGGGTAGAATATGTGGTTCATACTTGGTAAATCGACCTACAGAGGAAAAGACACAGACGACGATTCTTGAATCGTGTCTTATGTCCGTGATTTTTTTCCCGTACTGGACTTTTGTACCCGTCCTGCTCCACCAAATTACCTATGCTCGGTAGTTTCCGTTCAGTCCCCAGACGATAGAGTCCTACACTTAAAAACTTTCTCCTCAACCCAAGATAAGGGACAACTGACACCCCTGTGACTGAAGATGGGTGAAAGTACCTAGACCCGGGGAGGGGGTGGAGGGTGGTGTGAGTAGTGTCACCGTCGTCTAAGGAACAGACGTTAAGGCACAAGAAAAATTGTCGTAAACTATGTATCGTCACAAAATGGGGAAATATAAACATTAAGTACTCTAAAGGAGAGAGTAATCCAATTTGTAAGGAGACCGGTTCTTGTCACAAATCAAAAAATAACGTTTGTATTCCGGACCTTGATCCACGAACCTTTTCTATAAAACGTACCTATTTGTGTCTTTTTATGTCGTAGAGTCAACGAGTGGACGGGTTCAGGTCCACACCTCCTCTGAGAATTATCTTTGTTTGTAGGATCGAATTGTGGTCATCCTTGTCTCGAGATTTACAGTCGTCTCTGACTTTAGACCACAGTCTTACCAGATGGACTGTGATCTAAATTATTATACAAGAACCTACTTAATAAATTGGAGAGACCAGAAGACTCGACCAATTTTAGACAGGTTGAAAGGAAATTTACTTCTAATTTCAACGGTATAGAGAGATTTCTACCGGAAGTAAAACGACACATCACAAAATGTAAAAAGATTTAACAGTAGGGGCCGTATTTTTACACTTATCTAAACCCATGAATTCACCTGGAACTCTTGTTATGATCCTATCGTCGTTAAAATCTTCCATATATTGGTAGGTTTTAACAACTGTGACCTCTCCTTTTTGTCCCTGTGAATAAAAAGTGGGACTGTGATTCCCCGGTAGTTTTGTGCATGGTTAGAAGAACTCCTTATCTCTTTTGTATCAGCCACGATACTGGTAGGCTCAACGGTTTAAGCTTACATTAGTTTAAACGTCACTTGAGACTCACCAACAGTACTTTTAGATATTACTGACTTTGTCGAGGCATAGATACAGGTTTCTGTCGAGAAATGGTTTACATCCTATACCTCAACGTAATAAGGTTCGTCTGACGGAAGGGAGTTATTTTACATTATTACCTTTATCTTTCACACTTTACGAAGGGAAACTTTGTATTGAAAACCTAATCTCCGAATGAAAGAATAGTGCATCTGATCTTTGGTAAATTTCGGGTATCATAAACTTCTGGGTAAATATAAGTATCAGCAGTCATGAAATTTTAAAAATTATCCCTGAAAGTAAAGATTTCTCCTCAAGCATATACTTGTGGTAGTCTATGAAACAGTTACATCAAAAGTATCTCTAAATCTCTGTTCAGTCCTCTTAGAAGGATAAAGAGCAAACAACGGAACCTCAGACGAGTCACAAAGGAAAACGGGGACGTACCTGTTAAGACCCTACTTTGTAATTTTATATTCTTTTAGTCTTAATTAGAATCGAAATATACATTATATACGTTTTTATCGTAACAAATTACTGGAACCAGTCCCTGGTACTTGGTCTAAGAAAGGTTACGACAGTAATTACGGACTAAAATTTAATTCAAGAAATAAATAAATAAATAAATAAAAAATTAAAAATAAAAATGAAATGAAATGTTATGACATAACCAAAACGGTATGTAACTGTACTTAGGTGGTACTCACATGTACGCAAGGGTTTGTACTTGGGGGGAGTGTGGAGGGAGGGATATTGTAGAGAGACCCAGTAGGGGTACGTGGTCGGGGTTCGTACGACATAGAACGTAGCCTGTATCTGACCGCTAAACAAAGAATGTACTATCATATGTACAAAGTTACGGTAAGAGGGTTTAGTAGGGTGAGAGAGTAAGTGACCTCACGTCGATCATTGTGAGGTCGAAAGGTGTAAGGATGGTTCTCACTGGGCCCTTTCCGATCTTAGACAGAGTCTGAAAAGTCTTGAGATCAATAACATATAAAAAAAGTCACCGAGTCGAGAGTCTTCTAAAGGTTTCATAAAACGTTATAGAATGGAAAAGTCAAGTCAAGTCAGAGAGTCAGTACAGGCTGAGACGCTGGGGTACTTAGTGTCGTACGGTCCGAAGGGACGGGTAGTGGTTGAGGGCCTCAAGTAAGTCTGAGTGCAGGCAGCTCAGTCACTACGGTAGGTCGGTAGAGTAGGAGTCAGCAGGGGAAGAAGAGGACGGGGGTTAGGGAGGGTCGTAGTCTCAGAAAAGGTTACTCAGTTGAGAGGCGAACTCCACCGGTTTCATGACCTCAAAGTCGAAGTCGTAGTAAGGAAGGTTTCTTTAGGGTCTCGACTAGAGGAAGTCTTACCTGACCAACCTAGAGGAACGTCAGGTTCCCTGAGAGTTCTCAGAAGCGGTTGTTGGGTCAAGTTTTCGTAGTTAAGAAGCCACAAGTCGGAAGAAGTGTCAGGTTGAGAGTGTAGGTATGTACTGGTGACCCTTTTGGTATCGGAATTGATCTGCCTGGAATCAGCCGTTTCATTACAGAGACGAAAACTTATACGATAGATCCAACCAGTATTGAAAAGAAGGTTCCTCATTCGTAGAAAATTAAAGTACCGACGTCAGTGGTAGACGCCACTAAAACCTCGGGGGGTTTTATTTCAGACTGTGACAAAGGTGACAAAGGGGTAGATAAAGGGTACTTCACTACCCTGGTCTACGGTACTATAAGCAAAAGACTTACAACTCGAAATTCGGTTGAAAAAGTAAGAGGAGAAAGTGAAAGTAGTTCTCCGAAAAATCAAGGAGAAGTGAAAGACGGTATTCCCACCACAGTAGACGTATAGACTCCAATAACTATAGAATGGAAAATTCTCCATCGTATAAGTTTTAGAACCACCGGATCCTCTTCTTGATCTTTGGGTTTCCCGGGAACTCAGACTCCAGTGGTGAGAAGGGACAGAACGGGTTCGAAGTGAGGTGTAGAAGAGAGGGAAATTTCACTTAGGTGGGGTACCAGAACGACGGTTCAAGGACTCGTAGACAAAAGAGACGAATCTTTGAGCAAGGAGGAGACGGGACACTTTTAGGACACACGGGGTCGAGGACCAGGACAAGAGTTCTCCCGTCGACGAGTAGAACGAGACGCGCGGGGGTGGGGGACGGCCTCGAAACCTGTGTGGACGTAGTCTCGTGGACATACAACGTAAACTTAATAATTAGTAATGAAGTGGAAGTGTGTAGTCTCCGTATTCGGTACAGAATCAGTACGAAACTTCAGATTGTTGAATAAGTCTTAACGAGACAACATTCACTAAATATCCCGAAGGGCCCACTGAGTCACCAATTTCTTAGACGGACAGTCACGTCCTCTACGTCCAAGCTAGGGACCTAGTCCTTCTAGGGTACCTCTTCCTTTACCGTTGGGTGAAGTCATAAGAACGGACCTCTTAGGGTACCTGTCTCCTCGGACCGTCCCTGACAGGTACCCCCAGTGCTTCTCAACCTGTACTGACTCGTACGTGTGTCGTCTTGTCCAGTAACTATTTACAAATAAATTGAATAATTTTAAAATATGTCCGAAAAGAGTTCCAAAATGTTTAAATTGACGGTTGTCAGGAAGGACTTAGGGGTAGAAGGTCTCATGTGTATATCAAAAGTCAGTGATACGTTTCCAAAATGGACATAATTATAATATGGTAAATTAAGATTTCACGGTATAATTCACTCCATAATACTAAAAAGACTATGTTAAGATAGTCAAAATATTAATATCCAAATAAACGTATATAGAAAATTTATTGTAGAGTTTTACAAAGTGACAGTACAGTTCAGTTCAAAAGTGGTTTAACAAGAGACTATATACACATATATGATACGACATAATAAAAATTAAAAAGGGGTAGACAAACGGTACTTCACTACCCTAGTCTACAGTACCAGAAACGAAAAACTTACAACTTAAAATTCAGTCAAAAAAAAAAAGTGAGAGAAGAAATTGCGAGTAATTCTCCAAGAAATCAAGAAGAAGTGAAAAACGGTAATCTCATCATCATAAACGTATAGACTTCGTCAACTATAAAGAGGGTCGCTATAACTAAGGTCGAACACTAAGTAGGTCGGACCGTAAAACGTACTACATGAGACGTATATCCAATCTATTCGTCCCACTGTTATATGTCGGAACTACATGAGGAAAGGGTCAAAACTTGGTCAGGTAACAAGGTACGGGTCAAGATTGACAACGAATAACTGGACGTATGTCTAAAGAGTCCTCGGTCCAGTCCACCAGACCATAAGGGTAGAGAAATTCCTAAAAGGTGTCAAACAACACTACGTGTGTCAGTTTCCGAAATCGTGTCAGTCACTTCGTCTTCAGTTACAAAAAGACCTTAAGAGAACGAAAGAGGTACTAAGACACTTACAACAGTCAAACTAGAGATCAATGAGACGGGTGTTAGTCTAGGTTTATATTTTAACTAGGGTTTTATTTTAACGACAAGGTATCTAAGAAGTTACAAGTGACAGAAATAACTGTAAATTTTATTAAAGTGTCTGTGTATCGGTGTGACTAAAAGTACTGGTGTCATCTTTACAGTGGTATTTTTCAGTCTCGTGACCAAACAATCGAAACGAGAATGGGGTCCAAACGAGTTTGGTATCCAAATCAGGACCTTAAACACAGATTATTTAAGATCTTTACTTTATACTAGTCGAGTCGGGTCCCTACGACTGAGTTCTATCGACACGATATTTGATGACCACGATAAAAAGTTTCATCTTACTATTAAATTCTTATACATATGATAATATATTAGTGTCATCCTTTATATATATATATATGTGACCTTTCTTTTCAAGATATAAAGACTTCTCATCTCCGATTTGAATTTTACAGACATACTGTTGAAATTTTTCTAATGTGGTATTTATTCACTAAGTCTTGTTTTGCACTCTACACAAAAAGTACAAGAGGAACTCAGATTCTAGAATTTTGGACTTCCTTCTTAAGGTCTTGGTTGTTTCGTAAGTCTCACTATTATACGATAAAGTCAAAAGACCAACTGTGAAAAGGAGGTTAAAAGGTTTAACGACACAAGTCTTCCTACGGTTAACTAAGATTTAACTAAATGAGGATCTATAAAAAGACACGAGGACCCAAGAGTGTCAACCACGGAGTTCTGCTTCCCTTTAAAACTTTTATCTTTTTATCTCCATAAGAGAGACGAGCCCAGAGAAGTATATTTCAGTAGAACATAGAAGAACCCCACCCCTCACTACAATTGTGACTGAACGGGAACCCCGAATTCGACAAACCTGGACGAGACCCACTCCTGTAAAGTTTGAAAATAGTAATATCTTGGAATCATTTACCCCGACCCCTTATCAAACAAATCAGGACAAGACACTCCACTATTTAAAGAGAAGGGACCGTTGTTTAAAGGAGGAGAATTCTCCCTTCCTTTAATAGACTTTGTACCAGAATACACAGACAGAGGAGGATCTGACACTGAGGGAACTCCCGTTTCTACCGTGCAGAAAGACAAAAGGCAGAGACTGTAGATCGTGTCTCGTACGGCACTTTAACTGTGAGCTACGTAAAACAACCAGTTTAATTACTTTATCTTATTCTACCGTAGTTGTGTAACATGTTAGACAAAAAGGAAGACTTATGAAGGAGACCATTGAGGCAGAAACATCTGTGAGGTTCTTTTGTTCGTTTGTTCGTTTTTCGGTCCTGGTCACGGTAACCGTTTTGGGACCTAAGTAGGAACCTGGAACGACAGAGAGAATAGGTACAGGGTAGATAGTCGTTTGGATTGACCAAGGGGGACGTGGGGACGTGGGGTCGACTGGTGGGGAGGAAAGGTAGAAAGGACGATGGTGTTTCGAAGGTCAGGAAGAAACGACCCTACTAATTTTAGGGAAGGATTCACCAACCAAAACGGACCAGCGGGACCCGGACACGTGTTGGGACGTCGGACGTACTTGGAAATTGTAGAACTCGGTCTTGTGTGGCAAGAACACGAACTCAGTACGGACACTAAGGTGGTACAAGTCGTACTTTCGGTCGTAAAGTTGTCCCGAGACACTCGGACCCTTAGAATAGGGACGGAACGAAGGGACCAAACGAGACGACATCGGTGTGGTGGACCAACAACTTAAACTACCTGTAAAAGTCAGAAACAATAACAACAAGTCAGTGATTCGACACAGACTGAGAAACGTTGGGGTACCTGACGTCGTACGGTCCGGAGGGACAGGGAGTGTTTAGAGGACCTCAAACGGGTCCAAGGACAGGTAACTTAGACACTATGGTAGGTTGGTGCAGTAGGAGACAGTGGGAGAAGAGGAAGACGAAAGTTAGAAAGCCAAAAGTAGACTACGGTTACCCTTATTGGTAAACTTTAACGGTAGAATTTTAATTGTTCTTTATACTCTAGTTCCTCCTTCATAAAGGTTCCTCCTAGGTAGTAAAAGGAGACTCTTTGTCGGGGGACTTACCCTGTACACGTCCACACCATCAGAGGACGGGAAGTAGTGACCCAGTGCTCGTAAACAATTCACAAACAGGTTGTAGACTTATCTCAGATGACAATGAAGACGCAGAAGAAGAGGAAGAGTCTTCACATGTCAATACTAAATACCTCGGGTGAAGAAAGAGGACGAGTACTTTGCAGTACGTACACTGAGAGTAACCCGAAGACTCCGTTCGTACCGGTTCCTATCCGTTCATTGGACACCAAAGATATTCTTTCTGTCCAAGGGACCCGGTAACATCACCCTCTTCCGAAAGTCTTAAGGGGGAAAGTCGACCTGTACTGTTTATGGGCTTACCTGAGACCCTGACTCTTCATCTCGTCGTAAATTTTTGTCTGAAGTCTGAGACCTTGGTCTGACGGACCCATCCCGATTCAGTGAGTCACTAGACACGGAGTCAAAGGATCAGACATTTTACCTGGATTATCAACCGAGAATGAACACAATTTCTCTGTTAGATACAAAATTTCGTAAATCTTTTCTCGAACCATAGATTATTCATGAGTTATTGGAAGTCGATCATAATCATAACCTTAATTTTAGTCTTCATTTTAATTCTACTTTTATTATAGTCATAGTGATAAGTACAATAAGGACCTTACCGAATTCCCTCCACTTCTTCCCTCCAAGATCTTTACTGCCATTTCTACTCATTCCCGTCTCATCTACTGTTGAGAAATACATCTCTCATGTGATATCTCTGTTCAGTACTTATGGACGGAAATTCAACGTTTATCTACAAAATGTCTGTAACGGACAGAAGTACTAGTTCTTTAAGGTTACGAAACTTTATGTTTTAGAGTTTATATTTGGAGGTCACAGAGAACCCACGACAAGTACACGCTGAGGTCACTCATTGAATGGTCGACTGTAAAGCCTATCTTTTAATTGTCAAAATTTCCGACTGTCTTTCAGCAAAGATAAGATACATCAAAGACTTCCTCGGTTCCAATACTCATTGGGAAAATTTTTACTACAAGGGTATTTAATATGATTCAACAATCAGAAGACAATACATTCCGTAACGAGAAACACGTTTATACTTACGTTTAAAAGGTAATTTATTACCACACCCTTTCAGAATAAGTACTGAGCAAAAGGAGTAGATGCCTTGTTCCCTGACATCAATGATTAACCTGCTAGAGAAACCAAGAAACGTCCCGTCAATAACAGAGACACCGAGACCCATACTTCGTTAATGTCTCTGTACAGAAGTTCAATGAGGACTCAATAACAACGACCTCTCACGGCAGTAGTACGATACGTCTTTTTTTAGTACCGAGTCGTGTTACCTCCGATCGACAACCAAAAGTGGAATTTAAGATTCATCTATCACTGAAAAGAGAGTTTGTCTTAAATGTTACTGGGACTATAACGGTATCAGTGTCTTGTGACTAACACGACCTCTCCCGTTTCTCTTGTTTTTGCTGGTTTACCAAATATGACCTCTTCTTCTTTCATGGTCAGTTGACTTGGCAATAGGTACTAACAAAAGGTCGTTCCACTACCAAACTTATGTTTGGATTAATAAAGGACTAAGGGTGACGTTACTACTCTTTTTATACTTTTATTTCTTTACGAATTCCCCTAGTCACGTCTTCTTTTTTTGATTAAAGTGTAGTCTGTCTTTTTGAGTGGACAATTAGTTTCTTGATGTCTTCTTAGGATGTTTAGATAAATTTGTTTTGATGTTAGTGAACTTTTAATCTTATTGTAAGAGGTTTTATTGACAAACCATCTCTCCTTTAATGATATCAGTGACCATTAAATCTACTGATTTACTCTTATGACGTGTTTTTTGAATAACCCCATAAAGTGCAAGTACCTAAATTCCTAAATTACAACAATTTTACCGGTATGATGGGTTTCGATAGATACCTATGTTACGTTAACGATAGTTTTAGGGTTACTGTAAAAAAGAATCTTTATCTCGTTCGTTCGTTAGGATTTAAACATACCTTGGTATTTTCTGGAACTTATCGGTTTCGTTAGAACTCTTTCTTCTTGTTTCGACCTCCGTAGTACGGGGGACTAAAGTTTGATATAATGTTTCTATCTCATTAGTCTTGTCATACGACGACGACGACGACGACGACGATTCAGCGAAGTCAGCACAGGAAGAGACGTTGGGGTATCTGCCGTCGGGTGGTCCGAGGGGACAGGGACCCTAAGAGGTCCGTTCTTGTGACCTTACCCAACGGTAAAGGAAGAGGTTACGTATTTTCACTTTTCACTTTCACTTCAGCGAGTCAGCACAGACTGAGAATCGCTAGGGTACCTGACGTCGGGTGGTCCGAGGAGGTAGGTACCCTAAAAGGTCCGTTCTCATGACCTCACCCCACGGTAACGGAAGAGACGTCTTGTCATATCATAACCGTATTTTTACCGTACGCAGTTACCTTATATTGTCTCTCGGGTCTTTATTTGAGTACGTACATACCAGTTAATTAAATGTTGTTTTATCAGTTCTTATGCGTTACCCCTTTATTCAAACAAGGTATTCACCACAACCCTTTTGACCTGTAATTTTGTGTCATAGTTCTCTTTATTTTATATATTTATCTCGGTTTACCTTGTAGTTCTCGACTTTTTTGTCGTTGACTTCGCTGTTAAATTGACCTACCCTATTTGTCGTCTAATGCACTGAAGTCTACTTTTTGAGTATTTGAACTTCTGTATCTTTATCTTTATTAGGTCTATCTCCGTTTCCTTTCTCTGTCTTTTTTAAAAAAAAGAATTTGGGTCTCTGAGTCATTCGGTACCCTGTAACCCTTCGTTACATTATATGCACATTAGTCTCCGGGTTTTTCGTCCCCGTCTTTTTTTCAACTTCTTTATTACCGGTTCTATAAAAGGTTTAGACTATTGTGATTTAGACATCTAGGTTCTCTGAATTCTTCGTGAGTCGACATATTTGTTTTTCTAGTATGACAGTGTATGGTATACTCCAACGACTTTTGGTCGGTATCTTTCTAGAAGTATATTGGTCTCCCTTTTCTGCAGAATATAGTTCTACTTGTTTCGATTCTTATTGTTGTTTGTGGGACACTCTGTGATATGATCGAACCTCTGTTAGTTTGTAACCCTTTTGCGATTTTCTTTTTTTATTCGGTTTGAGTTTAAAATGCGAGCCACTTTTATGAAAAGTACTTACTTCAACTGTATGTCTGAAAGAACATGTTAGTTTTCAACTCTCTTAGTAACGGACGTGTGGACGTGAAGTTCTTTACAATTTCTTCAAAGAAATCAAACTTTCTTTTATTCTGGTACTAAAACGTGGGGCACAAATACTAGTGTTGGATAAAAGTTACGTCCACTACAAAACAAATGATAAAAACTGAGGAAAGACACGTAAAACCACTAAACAAGTCCTTCCTCTCATTTTATTCACACATAATGTAAGGGAAAAGGGTTGTTTTCCCTTTTAAAAGGAAAATTTTGAATCTTATTACCTAAAACCAATTAACGAGGATTATAAATTGTTCCGCTAAACTAAAGGAACGTAAAAATTTGTTGTAATCTGCAAAATACACCTAAGTCATCGTACGTGACTTTTGTTTACATTTTACTAATACGTCTTGGTAATACGGTTCTGTTCTTCTATAACGGACTTAAGTATAAAAGTGTAGTATAAGACGGATCTAAACCTAAGAGTAATACACGAACAGGAGAACTACACTAGACTCGGAGCACGACACCAGACACCAGGTGGACTTACAACTACAAGATTTATGGAAGAGTCTCCTGTAAGATCCTAACGTTCGAAGTTCGTTGACATTTCAGTGTAAAGAACTTAAAATCCAATGAGTATAGTTATACAAGAAAATTTCTTCTTCCTCCTTCTCCCTCGGGATGACTATGGAAACAGTGAAGAACGGGTCTCTACGAAAAAATATATAAATCTCAGTGGAACTTATATTTGGGACCCGTCAGGAAATCTACTTATGTAAATTTGTATTAAAAACTTACAGAGGACCTAAATCTCGATATCTGTCTTGTCTGACTTCTCAATACGACTACCTAACTGGGAGAACTTTATTCTAAGAACTTTATTTTAACGGTAGACCAACAGAGGAAATGATTTCACCGTCAAATCTATAATAAAAATTTTAGTCCTCTTGTCTTGTTTACATGAATACACTTAAAAACGAACTCTTAAAAATTTGCAAGAACGAGAGTTTATTTTAACTTAAGAAAGACCTACCTTTACAACAACAAGTAATGTATGCATCCAGGCACTTCGACACCCTACAGTCGCAATAAAAATTACTACATATACGTCGCGCGATACCTCCACGGACACCGGACAGTCATTCTACGTATTGAGGTCTACGCTGGACGACTGTAAGAAGGACCTACCTGAGTCAACCTCTTAAGGAGGACTAAAGTGGACTCACTCTACGGCTGTCAGAATTAAACCCCAGTAATCTCTTCTGTCGTCGTCCACAAGATAATGATAGCCGGACTGTTCAAGAAGCACTTATTACAACCAGCTAAAAGAAGGTTACCACTCAGTTGAAGTACACAGATCTTATACAAGTCGACCGAGTGAGTACAATAGGGGTGGAAATATGCACTGACCTAAACCACACACATATAAAATTCTCAAAACGTGGACACAAGTATGTTCTCTATCGGATTAAATCCTCAGGAACTCAGTAACTGATTACGTGTGACAACAGAAGGAGAATTCCACTCGAAACGACCAGTCCACGAGCGGACTCTTGAAATAGACGTGGTAGAGTGAATCCGTACGTACGTACAATTCAGCTAAGTCAACACAGGTTGAGAAACGTTGGGGTACCTGACATCAGACGGTCCAAGGAGACAGGTACCCTAAGAGGTCGTTTCTTAGGACCTCACCCACCGGTAACGGAGGAGGTCCCCTAGAAGGTCTGGGTCCCTAGCTTGGGAGAAGAGAATGTTGAGGACGTAATCGTCCGCTCAAGAAATGGTGATCGCGGTAGAGTCAATTAGGAAATTGTTTTGTTACTCTCGGGACCAAACGACTTCTCGTTGTCTCTTCACTTTATTGAGGTAGTTCCCGGTTCGACCTACCTCCTCCTCCGGTCTCAGGTGGGGTCTAACAGGGGTCACGAGTGAGGGGTAGGGACGGACTCCGAGGAACGACACCCAAATCTGGCGACGAGAAAGATGAGACAACTTAACTGAGGAACCGAGTACATCAAGGGTAAAAAGGGGTAAAGATCATTTACGGAAGTGGTAGTTTAAAAGGAACTAACTACGAAACAGGTTTAAGACACAAAACTATATACCACAAGATAAGAGTGAGTAAAGACTTATCGGAAATTAAAATTAAAACTCAAAGAAAAATAGAACTCAGTAAATCTTCTCGCTAAGTTGTAAAGAGTCATCCTTCAACGAAACCCCGATCCGAAACCAACAAATGGCAGACCAAAACATTGGGAAATTAGTCTTGAACCCGACACACTAAAGACGAAACCCTGAAAGATTTCCGTAAAAAACCATTGGAGTGTAGACCCAATAGTAACGTTGACAATGTACCACAAACGTTTCTCACGTTAAATCAACGTTAAAACAAACCATGTGTTAAGAGAGAGAGACAGATACATATACTATATACATATAGTATGGTTCAACCTACAAACACTATAAGTTTAAGAAGTATAACAATAAAAAAAGTCATACTGAAATGACAAAAGACTCTGTCTAAAAAAGGGAGGGATTAAGATCAGAAGAGTCAAAGAAACATAAAAAACTTTCATAAAGGAAAGACATAAAGGTACGCTACGATAAGTCAGGAACTCAAAAAAACGGAAAACTTACGTCCACGGAAACAGTTGTATTTCGCACACGGAAGTAGTGTGAGTTACAAACTCAGGACATAAGTCAAAACAGTTTTATATAAAGAGATTCGGTAAAAAGTACAAAAATCGTCAATGTACCGGACAGAAACGGGTAGAGAAGGAAAAGTCTAAAGGTTCAGTATTTGCGTAGACGATTCTCTCGTCTAGAATTTTCACAAATTAGTGTTCTTTTTTTTAATTGACAAGTGCTACTGTCTACAATTGATCTGTATGGGTCCACCAGTAAGTGTTGTATTGTTTATCGTTTAATACAGTATGTAGACTTTGATCATATAGTAATACACAGTTAATATGGAGTCATTTTTTTATACTAACGTAGGACGAAGTCGTATGAGACAAGGTAATAATTTTTTTTTAAGATGGATTTAGAAAACAAAAATAAAAATTTTATAAAGATCAGAAAACTTTTCAAAAAGTATAAAATTTGAAGTTTATTAGATCTTCAATTAAAGTTTATACTATACATTATGCACCGGTTGTAAAAGGGGTCCATTCACCAGTAAAGACCGTTGTATTACTCTAAATACACAAAAAACGTGTATATATATATGTCGCCTCCTGTCTCCTCGGACCGCACAACGTCAGGTACCCCAGCGTTTCTCAGTCTGAGCTGAATCACTGACTTGTTGTGATAAAAAGAGAATAAGAAATACGATCTCGTCTGGGACGTTTAAATAAAACATTGTTAAAGTATACTAGTAATACAACAGACAATAATATATAAGTAACGAAAAATTTTACTGGTTTTTACTATATACAATGAATAAAAATTGTGTAATTTATTACGAAATAAGTTTTCGTGAATGACCTCAGTGTATCTAGACCCAAACCTAAAACTGAGATGAAGACGGATGGATACGCTAGAGACACCCAATAAATTGGACAGAGATGAGTCACATAAATGAACACCTTTACAAAATTTACTTATAAACAGAACTTCCAAATGTCACTACAAATGTCCTTTCTTCATCTATGTTGTGAATCGTGTCTCGAGTTCAAAATAAATAGTCATCAGTACTGTAGTATTAAAAAATAAAGAACTAAAAAATTAAATAAAAGAATAAATAAAATAACTTCATATCAACCAAATGTTACAACAATTAATGACAACATGTCGTTTTACTTGTCAATATATATATACACACATATATATATATACATGTATGTAAGAAGAATTTCATAAGAAAAGGTAATACCAAATAGCATCCTAAAAAAAATTACACTCATATTAGCGAAATGTCACAACATAACCAAAGACGACATCTTGTCACGTTTAGTCGACATACATATGCACAGGAGAGGGAGGGAGGGGGGGTAGGGTGGGGAGATCCAGCAGTCCCTCGTGACTCGACTCGAGGGACCCGATATATCGTCGAAGGGTGATCGATAAAATGTGTACCATCACATATATGCAGTCACGATGGGAGAGTTAAGCAGGGGGAGAGGAAGGGGGTGACACACGTGTATAGACAAGCGACGTAGACACAGAGACAAGGACGGGATGTTTATCCAAGTAGTCATGGTAAAAAGATATTAAAAACGTCATCATTAGTTTTCCCGTAAACTGAATAAAATTGTATAATCAACTTAGTCTTATAAGGGTTCGGACCCAACAAACGGGGTCACGGGTGAACCGTAGTAGTCGTCCGTCCACTGTGCCCCATTGAGTCGACACAGAACACTTTCTAAACGTCCTGACGGCGGAACATTATGGTCCTCCACTACGTCGCGAAACTTACCCAAGACCTCAGACTTTATGACCCAAGTTATCATGTGTGTCGACAACAAAGATTGTGTCCCCAGACCTCAGACTTTATGACACAAGTACTCGTGTGTGTCGACACTAAAGATTGTGTTAGCGTCTTTTACGTGAAACAACCATCCATATACACGTATGTGGTCCGTAGGAAATCAGGTAAAGAGACTCTAAACAACAGACAACCACTCTCTAACCGTGAAACTTATACGTCTGTACCTAAGGTCAAACTCTAAACTGGTATCTGACCTACTTTAATAACTACATCTTGAATGAAACGTTTTCGATGGTCAAATGTGTCTGAGTGTACAAGTTTCTTCCTGTAATAGAAATAATACAAAAATTCAACATAGACAAATAGAGAGAGACATAAGCATATGTTCATAGATACACATTCCTATTAAAACTCCTTAAAAATCACCATAACACTTTCATACTGTCAAAAGTGTCACTATTTTGGTTTAGCTTATTAAAGACTTTCTCGTCATAAAGACTGTAAATTAGGAGAGGGACGGACTAAGGATTATAGAATGTTCGGGATATGTGAAAAGTACTGAATGGAGACCAGTCATATATTAAATAAAAAGAGAACGGGAAAATATCTCGATCGTAACAGATGTTACTTTCGGGACCAAATTAATCACAAATCAAACTAAAAAGGGGTCTTCGGTCACTATATTTTCTCACATCGTTTCAAAATTAATAATAAAAAACACAACAAAACAAAATAAAACAATGACTTTTACAAGATCACTACGGTTAGGGAATGTCGAAGTCATAAAACTAGTGAAAAAACCGAAAAAAGAAGGTCCTTTACCTTTCTCGTACAATCTTTTTCAAAGAAGATTTGGTTGAAAAACATATATTGGAAAGTCAAGTCAAGTCAAGTCAGTGAGTCAACACAGGCTGAGAAACGCTGGGGTACTTAGTGTCGTGCGGTCCGGAGGGACAAGTAGTGGTAGAGGGCCTCAAGTGAGTCTGAGTACAGGTAGCTCAGGCACTACGGTAGGTCGGTAGAGTAGGAGTCAGCAGGGAAAGAGGAGGACGGGGGTTAGGGAGGGTCGTAGTCTCAGAAAAGGTTACTCAGTTGAGAAGCGTACTCCACCGGTTTCATGACCTCAAAGTCGAAGTCGTAGTAAGGGAGGTTTCTTTAGGGTCCCAACTAGAGGAAGTCTTACCTGACCAACCTAGAGGAACGTCAGGTTCCCTGAGAGTTCTCAGAAGAGGTTGTGGTGTCAAGGTTTCGTAGTTAAGAAGCCACAAGTCGGAAGAAGTGTCAGGTTGAGAGTGTAGGTATGTGCTGGTGTCCTTTTTGGTATCGGAATTGATCTGCCTGGAATCAGTCGTTTCATTACAGAGACGAAAACTTATACGATAGATCCAACCAGTATTGAAAAGAAGGTTCCTCATTCGCAGAAAATTAAAGTACCGACGTCAGTGGTAGGCGCCACTAAAACCTCGGGGGGTTTTTATTTCAGACTGTGAAAAAAGGGACAAAGGGGTAGATAAAGGGTACTTCACTACCCTGGCCTACGGTACTAGAAGTAAAAGACTTACAACTCGAAATTCGGTTGAAAAAGTGAGAGGAGAAAGTGAAAGTAATTCTCCGAAAAATCGAGGAGAAGTGAAAGACGGTATGCCCACCACAGTAGACGTATAGACTCCAATAACTGTAAAGAAGGCCGTTAGAACTAAGGTCGAACACAAAGAAGGTCAGGTCGCAAAGAGTACTACATGAGACGTATATTCAATTTATTCGTCCCACTGTTATATGTCGGAACTGCATGAGGAAAAGGATATATTGGAAATCTGTTAATTTTAAGATTTCAGAAAGTTCTCTGTGACATTAACAGGTTCTTCGATACTACAGACTTTCAGAAAATCGTTTAATTAATAAACGAAAGACTAGTAAGAAAACCTCGTTATAAAGAATAATTCCGGTAAGTAATGTTCCAACCTTGATTCAGACAGGACTTAGCTATTTGACACATGTGTCCAATGTGGTTAAGACAGAACGCAAAAACAAAGAAAAGGTACTGATCCGAAGGGTCCTTCGTGATCACCATTTCTTGGACGGACGGTTACGTCCTCTGTATTACCTACACCCAAGTTAAGGACCCAGTCTCTTCTAAGGGACCTCCTCCCGTACGTTGGGTGAGGTCGTAAGAACGAACCTCTTAGGGTACCTGTCTCCTTGTACCACCCGGTATCAGGTTACCTATCGTTTCTCAACCTGTGGTGACTTTATAGAATAAGTTATCTTTAACTGATTGTGAAAGTAAAAGGTGTTGATCTCAAATAACATTACAGGTATTGAAAGTATCTTGTACCAGGAAACTCGGTGTGATTCCAAATTTAGGAAGACTTCGTGTGATCGTACACACTAGTCAGAGAGTCAGTACAGACTGAGAAACACTGGGGTACCTGACATCGGGTGTTCCAAGGAGACAGGTACCTTAAATGTCCGTTCCTATGGTCTCACCCAACGGTAAGGAAAGAGGTCTTGTGCGTTAACCTCTACGGTTTGCCCTCAGTCCTTCATCCAGACCTTGAGTCTTCGCATGAATGGGAGTGACTTCTACAGTCCTTCCTAAACAGATGACTCTCCCCTTACATATAAAGGAGAACGACGACAGTGTTTAGTGGTGTTTGGATGACCGAGTTTCGTTACGTATACATAGTAGAATGTCAAAACCTACAGTCGTCAGACTTTCTTCGAATGGACTCGACGACAGCTGCACAGTCGTCCGGACGGAGGGACGACCACCGAGGTCTCTTCACACACAGATAAGACCGAAACCTCCGACGGGCAGAAGGAGGCGAGTACCTGGGAGGACGTAGAAGTACGGTAGGTCCTTCCTCGAGGGTGAGAGAGGGGTCAGTTGTGGAAACAAAGACAGTAACGTAGTGGAGGAGACTAAGACTGGGTCTCCTAAAGTCTGTCAGAGGGGTAGGACTCTCAGAATTGGTATAGACATTTCAGGGAAAACGGTACCTTTCGTTACATAATGGAATGTGTCACCATTCGTAGAAACCCCAAACACGTACGTACGAGTCGTCGAGCCAACACAGACTGAGAGACGTTGGGGTATCTGACATTGGGTGGTCCGAGGAGACAGGTACCCTAAGAAGTCCGTTCTCATCACCTCATCCATCGGTAAAGGATGAGGTCGCTTAGAAGAACTGGGTCCCTAACTTGGGCGTAGAAGACGTAACGTCCGTCTAAGAAATGGTGACTCAGTGGACCCTTCGGGACCACTGAACCTAAGATTAATAAACCCCAAATCTTAGGTGTAATATATAAGTGTTAGATGAAAGTAACTCTTATATAAAACCCCGTGAGTGTGGTCGTCCAACCTAAAGTTTGGTGTCTTTGACGGAGAACCTACCCGTTCAATAGTCAATCAGACCACTCCCCGTCTCACCTTCCTCTCGTCACTTTGGTGTCTACCCTTCCACCAAAGGAAAGAGAACACAAAGTAACCTATTGTATAGCCACCACAAAATGCATTTTAACAAAATCGGAATTTACAAAAGATATTCTCAGGTTGTTTACTCGGAGTACGTAGAATATTTCATAGACTTGGAACCTTCATTATTCCATTCACTACAGAAAAGATAGGAATTCAAGGACAGATACCACGAACGTAGGAGTCAATGTAACCAAAATGAGTGTGGAGAACCGATACTAGTGAGATACCTGACTCACTAGTCCTCCCGTTTGTGTGAGTCACGATCGGGTCACGGTAAGTAGTCTGGAGACTGAGCCCCACCGTCCCCACAGAGACGCCACACACACCAAATCAAAGTGTTAACTTCGCCATAGTTCCTCAAGGTCTGGTAAGTCACCGTTGAAGACACACAAATAAGACCCATCCTTTGTTTTGTATTCCTTTACTCCTTCAGTTCCTCAGTACTACTCTTGTTGTGACCCGAACTCTACGACAAACACAGTAACTTACAGTCTCTGCGACTGTTCAGGTACGTCAGATGAAATTAACCTCCTATCAACGAAATGTTACAACACAATCAAAGACGACACTTACTCGAGATTCATATATATATAGGGGAGGGAGAACCTGGAGGGAGAGGAGGGAAGGGGAGGATTGGGAGATCCAGTAGTGTCTCGTGGCCCGACTCGAGACACACGACATGTCGTCGAAGGGTGATCGACAGACTATGTATCGGAAGAATTCCACAATTTGACCAACAAGAGCCTCTTTGGAAGATCGTGAACCTAATATATGGGTTTCTTTCTTTTATTCTTTCTTTCTATCCCCTTTTTTCTTTTCTCTCTTCTTTCCTTTCTTTCTTTTTGTTATCTGGGACCTTCCTGGAGGAACATCATTTGGATTTCAATTGCTATCTACATGGAGGCTCAGTCCTTTACAGAGATATGTCTCCTAGTGGACGTTCCAATCGAAGACGTCTCGAAACGAAAGACAAAGTGTCCCGCAGACACAGAAACTTTTGTAGTACGTAGAAATACTAGTTGACGACGACAATGAAAGGAGAGGAGGAAAAACACTCTGTCCTTTTACTCTACGGATTGACGCCCTCCGTAAGTCCACCTTTTGTTAATGTACTAGAATAGACTTAGACTGTCGGGAAAAATATGCTGATGGTCTGATATATCGAGGTCAATAACACTCTAATAAACAAGAATGTACAAACAAGTTTAAAATAAATTACGAAACAGTCAAAAATTATGGTCTTACTTAGTGTCTTTTTTAATTTATTCGTGTGAATTCCCTTTAGTCGATTGTCTACAGAAACACTTGAGAATCCACCGGTAATAACTTAAACATCTTCCAATAGATGGTAGGTATAGTAACTTGCTTTATTGTCGTCTACTACATCGGACCTGTCTTTTACCTTAGTTGACCTTTCCTTGATATTTAAAACTTTTCTTTTATTGTCTTCGTTCTACTATATCTTTCTCAATAGGACTTTTCGGACTCTTAATTTTTACGTGCGATTTTACCTGCTTACGTGTACATGTGTGTCTTGGTTTCATATACGAGAAATGTTGTGTGTATCATTAGGTCTTATGTAAATTACTTACATAGTTTCGTTCACAACTGAAGCAGTGATTCGGTCATTGCGGTCGGACACACCCCTGGACAGAGGTGGAGTCTTTCACGCCGTCGACCGGTGGGTCCACTGGAAGTAGACTCTCAGAAGGGTCCGTCACGAAGAATTTCAGTAAACGAGAAAATAAAAGATTTACAACTACACCGTAGTGTTCTTTCGTACATTTAGTCGGTGTTTACGTAACCAAAGACTTCCTACGATAAGAGAGAATACTGACCTCACTAAAAAGTAGATAGACACGGGTCATTTTACTAAGGTAACAATATTTAACAAAGACTTCTGGGACTCGTTAAGTTGTGGACTTATTAAGTTCTCATCAAAAGTTCTCATTAAGTCCTCATTTCTCTATTTACATCCCATCCATCATACGAAAATGTCTCGAATCTTTAGAGGACTTTAACTACACATGTCCGTACAACGATACCGCAAATAAAACGTCGGTAGAGTGGTCATAAAAAAAGTAGTAAGGACGGACTATGTCTCACTAAACGAAACGATATGTTTCGAAACGAAGAGATTACAACGAAAATTAAAAGTTTCAAAAGATTGTAATTGACTTTTGATAAACTAAGAAAAAATAACTAAATAGACCGATAATTAGGAAATAAACCCCCCAAACAAAAAGGTTAGAGTATAACCGTGGTGGTAAATTACTTGTAAATTATTGCAATAACAGTACATATTTTACTGAATTTTAAAATACAAAACACTTATAATTTTTTCGGTATCAGGGATTTAGTCCGAAGGGTCCACCGAGTCACCATTTTTTAGAAGGACGTCCTCTACCTCCAAGTCAGTGAAAAACCTACAAGAGAAGGTACGACGTCCCACTCTTAAGAGAAAGACCAGTATACTAAAAAGGAGACACCCATTTTATCCCTTCCTATCTAAAATGACTGATGTACCATCAGTACTCGGTCCCGACGGGGGCAGTCCTGGACAAGTGTCGGTCACGCAGAACTCCACTCTCGTTTCTAAAACTGTAAATTGTCGGATCTAAATTTAGACTCGATCCTAAATGGGTTCGACTGAAAAGAGAGTAAAAGGAGACACTACAAATTGATTACGTTAAATTTAGTACTCTAACAATACTCCTAAGCTACTCCATTCTTTTACATATTTTACAGATCAAGAGGCTGGTGAACGATTATCCATCAACTGTCTGTCAACAACTGTAATGTATTGATACGAGTACATGAGAATTCTGTTCGAAGGAACCACCGAGTCTGTTATTTCTTAGATAGACGGACGTTAAGTCCTTTTGAACCAAGTTAGAGACCCAACCCTTCTAGGGGACCTCTTCCTTTACCGTTGGGTGAGGTCATAAGAACGGACCTCTTAGGGTACCTGTCTCCTCGGACCTCCCGAAAAACACTCTTTATTCATTGTATAGATACGGTGCGAAGAGAGAGGTAACAAAAGGAAAAGGACTGATGTCCAAAATGTTCAAATTTTTTTGACCTTACATAAAAGTGTCTTCCCTAAAAAGGGTAGAACATTGATCATAGCTGACACAATATGAGACGGAAAGAAGGTGTATCGTCCTCGAGGATCGTCGTCATAAATAGGTTACGACAGGAAGGGTCTAAGTTACAAAATACTGGACAGTAGAGGTCAGAAGTCCACGGTTCCCGTAGGGCAGTGAACCCCGTCTTAAGTTCATTTACTGAATCCTGTCCTTAAAGTGTCTTCTCCCCCTTCTATACTCAGTTCTCCCAAGTAGGATTGACATAATCACACTTAAGAACTTCGTAAAAGAACACTCGGACGTGTCTGTAAATATCGGTACCCCACTTTTATCTCCCAAAAGAACCTAACTTTTAACTTCGTTTTACCACTAAAGTAAAATTTGAACGATAAAGGTCAGTAAAATAGTTTACGTCCTTCTTCATTTAAGAAAGGATAGAGATCGTCGGTATATCGTCAAGACACCTAGTCTCATGAGAAATACTTTTATGTATTACAATCCCGTAAATTTTAGATAAAATGGTACACCTTCAAAACACGTTATCGAACGAACGGAAAAAGATTTTTCTCGACACTGGAAAACGTAAGTCGGTAGAGAAGACGTAGTTCCAAAAATTTTGGAACGGGAATCGGTACTTAACGATTCCTATTTACAATAAGGACGATAAACATTGGTCTTGAAAGGTGGATGTGAGTGATAAGTAAACTTATTAAGTGTCGAAGGAATGGATACGTTTAAACTCCCTTTGACAGTGTTATCCTTTCTATATTAAAACACACACGTAAAAGACAAAACTACACGTAAGAAAAAACCGTCACAAAATAAATTAAAGTTTTTACCTTTTTAAAGTTCTTATCACTGGATAAATAGTAAGAGAGAGACCTCTGTCCACATCATCTATCTCTATTAAATCATATCTCTGTTATAAATGAAAAGAACTTGGTAAAGTCTCATTCGTCTTCTATGACACGGGAAAACAGTGATTCAAGAAACATCTAAAGGATGTGATGCAAGACACATCTAAAGGATTCTTGTTCCTGTCTAATAATACGTTGGTTTAACACATGTACGAGTCTGATTCAACACAGGTAGAGAAACACTGGGGAACCTGATACCTGGTGGTCCGAGGAGACAGGTACCTTAAAAGGTCCGTTCTTATGACCTCACCCACCGGTAAAGGAAAAGGTCCCCTAGAAGGGTTGGGTCCCTAACTTGGGTACAGGGGTTGTAACCGTCCGTCTAAGAAATGGTGACTCGGTGGACCCTTCGGGACATTGGTTTAATATTACTACTTCTAGTCCTGTGAATTAACCGTCAGGTTTAAGTCTAAAGTGGTCAACAGGAAAATATGGACAAAATAAGGACAAGGCCTAGGATAGCTCCTCAATACCTCAATACGATAGGTCTGTGACGTGACTCACTCAATACCTTGACGGTGAACACTTCCGTTATATAGACAGGACTGGAGACTCGTCTAAAGTAACACCTATTACGGTGGCGTTTCGAGACAGGAACTCATACAGAATACCTTCTTACTACCCTATGAGTGTTCCTTCATAGAGAGGCCTACGTGAACTACCTTAGACTGGACTTCGGATAAAACACTACTTACTTCAGAACAACTCCACCTCAGGACTCAGTACTAAGGTACTATAATCATGTCCATGTTACCGTACATACGGTTTTATTTTGGTTTCGATAGAAAGACACCGAGTGAGAGTTCTGTAAATATATTCTCAGCCCCATCAGACCTCTAACTCGTGTGTCTAACCCGTCCTACAAGACTACTACTGAGAGATATCTTTTCCTGTGAAGATGAAGACGTACAATTAATTACATTATATCGACGAACAATTGTTAAACTCAAACAATAACAACAAAGTGATTTAACACAGACTGAGGAACACTGGGGTACCTAACGTCAGGGGGTCCAAGGAGACAGGTACCCTAAGAAGTCCGTTCTTATGACCTCACCCAACGGTACGGGAGGAGGTACCCTAGAAGGGTTGAATCCCTATCTTGAACACAAAGACCGTAACAGTCCGTTTAAGAAATAGTGACTCGGTGGTCCCTTCGGGTTAGACTCAAATAGAATCACTATTATAAAGTCTGTTCTGAACATTTATGTATATAGTATACATTGTAGAACAGTCCCCAAAATATATCTGATATATGTTAAAATATATATTATAGAGTAACTACAATAATTATATACACACATATCATACATACACATATATATGCACACATACACATATATATATATTAGAAGTAAGTAACAGAGTCAGAAAGGAGATCTTATATTCGGAGGATTTCCGTACTTAAAAGTAAGACACTTAGACCTCCCACAAATTCCGTAAACTTATCGATCATAAACGAACCACTTCTATCAACATCCACAACATGATTTTTGTTCACCGTAACCAAAGTTTCTTCGACCGACGACTAAAAGTAGAATTTTTTGTTTTAACTTTACGGAAACCTATAACAATGATCCGTTTCTGGTTTTGTCTCGTTTTCTTAAAAGGTTTAAGTCGAATTTAATATTACCAATAATAAATTGTAGTAGGGATTTTAATCCCTAGTGATATTGGGTATACATATATCTAATTCCTTCTTGGTACCACGAGAGATCACCATTATAGAAATATAGACGAGCTTTTTATATTTTAGTTGATTGAAGGTCTTCATTTATTACTAAAAAATGTTACAGGTAAGTTGTGTCAAAAAGACATAAAAACATAAAACATAAAAAACTTGCAATCAAATTCTCGGATGACTTGTATAGATTGGACTCTTAATACCCTTTAAGTAAAGACAAAACTCCGGTCTCGATTTTAAGACAGAGAAGAAGGTGTAGAAACTACACACTTACAACACCAACTCCCCTGGGTACCCTTTTCTAGGTCCCTCCCCTTTGGCACCCTTTGATTTCACTTCTTCGGTCCAAATCCCGGTAAGAGTTGTCTAAGAACAACGTATTTAATCTTTTATATGGTTTTCTTAGGTGGACAGTTACGTTCTCTATACTTAGACTAGGGACCCAACCCTTATAAGGGGACCTCTTCCCTTACGGAGGAGTGAGGTTATAAGAACGGACCTCTTAAGGTACCGGTCTCCTCGCACCACCCCGATGTCAGGTGCCCCAGTGTTTCTCAGTCTGTGATGAGTCGCTGATTGTGAAAGTCAAAAAGCAGTGAAAAATGGACGTCTTTTGGTCAGTTGTTGAGGTAAGGTCTACCAATATAAAACGGACGTCTATCGTATGTTTATAGACCTGAGTCGAAATGAGTGTGGAGAGTCATTAGTTTCCGTGGCAACGTTCACTTCGACGTTAATCTCATGGGGTGTCTATTAGGGTATTGACTGGACAATCCTTCGTCGTCCGTTTGTGGAGTGGAAGACGACTTACAGGCTACGTTTTTCACCTTTACTATGTGCAGAGGGAGTCCCCACCGTCACGAAAATACCTCTCTGTCTCTAACTACCATGTTTTCCACTACGACTTCAGTGTCTGACTTCAGATCCCTCGGACCATATTGTCTATTTTTACTTAGAGACATAGAGTGGTGTGCTACCGTGGTATTCAAGTGAATACCACTTCAGTCTTTCTCTTTCTTCCACACGTAAAATAGGGTAACTAAATATGTCAGTTGTTTTTCAGATGCTGAAGGATTTGAACCCAGTATTACACACACAGACACACACACTCTCTCTGTCTCTCTCTCCCCATCTGTCCAGAAAGAATCTCATCTAACGGATCGTTCAGTCTTAGTCTTTCTTTGGATCGGACGTCATTCCATGTCAGAGTCGAGATGAGTCTATGTTGAATCACTGACTTGTTGTCGTTGTTACATCAAAGTCTTTGTCATTTCATAATCATTTCGGCACAAACAGACCTTAGATGACTTAGACTAGTCTATAAACCTTTCCTTCAACGAGAAGTGTAATTGTATCTACCGAGGGAAGGCCGAAGAGAAGACTAGTCCCCTTCATACTCCTACACAATTGAACCCATGTGTCCCAGGGTCGAGACGAGGAATACTCGACACTCTTTACTGTGAGCCAAGGAAGAGGATCTTTTACCTATTTTGTTGGACTAAGTGTCTCGCAGTAGAACTCTTTTAAAGAGTAATGCAAAGGTGACTATTTTTCGAGAGCCAATTACACGGACCGTTGAGGGATAAGACGGAAAAAGAGATTCTTAGGACGGGGTGAGTTATGGTCCGATAAACGGTTGGTAAACAATTTCCTCTCACTTTTTCAACCGAATTTTGAGTCGCAAGTCTTTTGATTATAGTACCGTAGACCAGGGGAGTGAAGTACCGTTTATCTACCCCTTTGTTACCTTTGTCACTCTCTGAAATAAAACCCCCCGAGGTTTTAGTGACTTCTACCACTGACGTCGGTACTTTAATTTTCTGTGAACGAGGAACCTTCCTTTCGATACTGGTTGGATCTGTCGTATAATTTTTCGTCTCTGCAATGAAACGGTTGTTTCCAGGTAGATCAGTTTCGATCCCAAAGAGGTCACCAGTACATACCTACACTCTCAACCTGAGATTTCTTTCGACTCACGGTTTCTTAACTACGAAAACTTGACACCATAACCTCTTCTGGGAACTCTCAGGGAACTTGACGTTCCTCTAGGTTGGTCAGGTAGGATTTCCTCTAGTCAGGACTTATAGTAACCTTCCTGATTACGACTTCGACTTCGAGGTTATGAAACCGGTGGATTACACTTCTTGACTGAGTAGACTTTTCTGGGGCTACGACTCTTCCTAACTTTCACCCTCCTCTCCTCCTGTTGTCTCCTACTCTACCAACCTACCGCAGTGACTGGGTTACCTGTACTCAAACCACTACCTCTCCCTCCGGACCACACGACGTCAGGTACCCCAGTGTTTCTCAGCTTGTGTTGACTCGCTAATTTGACTTGACTTTACAATTTCCCGGTGCAGACAAATGATACTCTGAGGATCCATATTTTTTCGAGTCACTGTTTATCCCAAGATGTGATATGACCCGGAAACCTCTTAGTTACTTGTTATGTATATAAAAAAATTTGTTGTATGTAAGACGAACCATCTACTTCCTTGTTTATAAAATAAAACCAAAATTTTATTTTATACACTTTAAGAATGTTTCGATTCTGACCTTTTTTGTAAAAGGGAGAAGATGATGATTATCTAGACTTCGCTACTACATCAAACTGAAGTACTTCGTTATACTGACAAAAATACTCAATACGTAGAATGGTAATAGGGGGTCATTTTTTGTTTTGTTTGTTTGTTTGTTTGTTTTTGGTCTTTACAATGGGGGTCTATGTCGGGAACTCGGTTGAAACACTAACGACAGAATAGAGTTTTTATACGTGGGGTAAAAAAGAGTCCAACCAGGTACTGTTTCAAAGTTACTGTAATCTATGGTCACAAATTCTATATTACCATAAGTTCTATACGTCACTGTGGTGACCAAACCTCGTCCGAACTAAATGATCCCCCTCGTGTCCAAGGTTTCCGTCCTGCCGTGATTTCTCAAAGGAAACAAAGTAATCCACGAAGAAAATGAAATACCTTCTTTGACTTAAACTTTAACAATCTCATTATGTCAATCTCTTCTCCTCCTTTGTACCTTATACCTAAATGAGAACTACCGTCTCTTTCATCTAGTCTTCCACTTCATTTTTAGTCTGTCCGAAGTACCCACCACTTTAATACTTCTGTCAAATCGTACTACCAACTTTCCCTACTTAGACTCTTACTAAACTTAGCACCAGACTATGCACGTTGAAATATTCAGTAGTATAAATCGTAACTTAGTATCATTGCAAGCTTTAAAATTCCCCCGTCCAAATTCTACTTCCTTTTTATTACAATTACGTCAATACTCTGAATCTCCGAATATTCTTTCTGAATTTTTATGCCGTCCACTTAGTTCCTCTAAACAGACTATTACAGTTTCCTCCCAGAGAGAGGGAAACGAGTCTATTTTGGAGCCCCACAAATCACCACTCTTCCCCCTCCCCTAGCTGAGTACAGGAGTGAAAAGACGTCCAATTAAAGGTAGGTCAATAAACATCTTTGAACTTCGACTTTTACGAGAACGTTAGAATCGTGGGATAAAGTTTTACCCTACACCTCTTGCCTGAACATCTGTGTCACCCCCCTTCCTCTCTCACCTTGTTTACCTCTTTCATCGTAGTTGTGTATATGCGATTACACACATTTTGTCGATCGATCACTCTTCGAAGACATACCGTGTCCCTCGGGTCAGGTCACTTGACACTACTGGACCTCCCCACCCAAACCTCCCTCCTTTCCCTCCGAGTTCTCCCTTCCCGACATACATATTAACACCGACTAAACGGACCGACATACCGTCCTTGGTTGTGTTGTAATAATTCCTTAAAAGGAGATTAGTTTCTCGTTTAAACTTTTTTTCTTTTGTTCCTTTAACTCCACGGTGGCACAGAGGACCGTATGGAACTCGTCCCGTTTCAGACTTCACCAGCTCTACTCGTTCTGTCGAACTAAAAGTCCGAGGCCCACTCATTCCCCCTACCAGACGGGTGGGACTTTGGAGACTCTTAGTCCTCGCTCTAGGTCCTTCCTACGGCCTCTCTCCGACCTTGTCTCACCTCTTTGTCGTGGAAGAAACACGTCGTCTCCACACCACAGTCCAGTGACTCCGACGGTATTCCTTCATGGTGTCTGGGTCACCGAATCTACGTTTGAATAACAGAGCGGAAGACCCCCGACCTTCAAGTTCCAGTTCCACAGACGTGTCACCACGAGACAACCTTTTGTCGTCCGTTCGCAGATAGAGGACCAAGGACCGTCAAGGGCCGACGACGATCGCATTGAGGTCCGAAGAACCGTAAGACGACACATGTACGGACGAATAAGTACACCACAAAAAAATTTCTGTGGTCAGTCTGACCAATCCCCGGGTGATGACGTTCTCCCGGAGTAGAATTGGGTAAGGTAGGTTTATTTCCGTGTAAGACTTCTTGGTCGTAATCCTGAAGTTGTGCAAAACACCTCTGTGTCAAGTCGTGTACTGTCCTCTACCAACTGAGAAATACTTGTTACTACCTAAGAGACTTAGTGCGACAGGAAGATCCCTACGACTCCCCGAAACAGACGGCAAATTAAAACAACAAGGGATCCCGAGGTAAGTACCAGAAGAAAGGAGGAAACGGGAGAAAGACCTTTAAAGTAGGTGAGGTCTCCGAATTTGACAATGAAACATAACCTCTGGGCGTCAGAACACACCAGACCGGTAAGGGGACGGGACTTTGGGTCCGGAGACACTAGACGACGTCCAGGGACTCACTATTAGGTCTGTCTTAGGAGACATTCACGGTTCGAATTGAAGAAGAGGTTGGGGTCGGTCCGTTCGGGGTCGGTCCACTCTCCGTGGAGGTCCCCGGGGGACCTGCGTACAGACCACGGAGGGAAGACGAGTGGAAGGTACAGGCTCCCAGTCAGTCGGAGTGTCTACTGGGAGGGACGAGGGAGAATTGAAGGTGGAGAAACGAAATTAAGGACGTTCACCAAGTCGGAGGAGGGGAGACATACCTATCAGTCCGTGAAGATGAGAATAGAACAAGAAGAGGTTCAGACAGGAGTTGGGACTAAAGTCTCTTTAGAAAGACTGTGAGACAATACTGGTGAACTGAGAAGAAAGCTAGACTTCTGAACGTCAGTCAGGGTCGGAGGCCGGAGTCGATAAGACAAGTGAAAGTCCAACAAGTAAAGATTTTGTAAGTATCTCCTTGACGACACACGAGTCGTGACCAGGTCCGTGTGATCCTACGGTCCCTCCGTACTTGTTGTATGAGATTTCAACAGACCCCAAAAAGGTCAACCCTAACTAATAATACAAAATATATACTTTGGAAATTCTGTCAGAATATTTTTTACACGAAGTAATTTCAACTTTCGTCACCCTGACCGACTAGACTATCCTTACCGATCTGAAACCTACTTTTCCTGTTTATTTTGACAAAAGAATGTCAGAGTAACACGAATAAAGAGGTCAGTGGGATCGTTGTGTCTAGACAGACAGAGATATGTGTTAATTAGAAGGGAAAAGAAAGACTTGGACCTTGTAGGACTGGGGGTCTGTGTAGAAACTTTTCGTGCACAGTACCGAGTCCATCGTACGTCCACTTCTACCTCTTAGTGTCCATTCTTAGTGTCCACTCTTGTCCGTCTCTATTTTATGTACAATTGTTCTAATGTCAGTTACACAATTTCTTTTTCACGTGAGAGTCGTTTTATTATTATTACCGTTATCGATATTATTATTATGTTAAAGAGTAAATGTAACAAGTAGAAATTATTCAGTGCGTACACACGTACCATTCAGCGAAGTCAATAGAGACTGAGAAACGCTGGGGCACCTGACATCGGACGGTCCGAGGAGACAGGTACCCCAAGAGGTTCGTCCTTATAACCTCACCCGACGGTTCAGGAGAAGGTCCTCTAGAAGAACTGGGTCCCTAGTTTGGACTCAGAGGACATAATGTCCGTCTAAGAAGTGGTAGACTCGACGGGCTCTTTCATATGACATGTAAATTTACTCACTTGAAATACCATACATGTTAAATATAGATTATTTCGACGATCTTTTTGGTATGGTACCTACTAGTTTCGACACAGTTCTAGTCGTTTAGAAAAATACAAAATCGAAAAAATTTTAATTAAAAATAACCTTATATCGACGAATACTACAACACAATCAAAGAAGACATCTCGTTTCACTTAGTCTATATATATATATATATATGTTTTAAAGGTAGGGTAATCCAGTGGTATCTCGTGGTACATCTCAAGGGACACGACATGTCATCCGGGAGTAATACGTAGCAAAATATGCAATTATCGTCACATATATACAATCATGGTTAGAAGGTCAAGTAGGATGTGGGAGGAAGGGGGGAACCACAGGTATTTAAACAAAAGATACAGACACAGAGATAAAGATGGAATCATTTAGAAAAAATTACACTTGTTTATAGATTCTTATAAATCTATGAAAAATAAATAAATAAATAAAAATAAAAATGAAATAAAACGAAATGTTATGACATAACCAAAACGATATGTAACTGTACTTAGTCGGTACCCACATGTACTCAAGGGTTAGGACTTGGGGGGGAGGATGGAGGGTGGGGTATAGTAGAGAGACCTAGTAGGGGCACGTGGTCGGGGTTCGTAGGACATAATCTATGAAAAATTTCTTCAGATACAAATCTTTATAAGTCAAAAACATTTAATCTAACATTTAATCTCGTAAATAGTTCACGATCCTTTTTTAGTTAATAAAACGTTCTCTTTTATTAGACAGTCAAGTCAAGTCAGTACAGCCTGAGAAACGATGGGGTACCTGACGTCGTGTGGTCCGGAGGGACAGGTAGTGGTTGAGGACCTCGAACAAGTTTGAGTACAGGTAACTCAGTCACTACGGTAGGTTGGTAGAGGAGGAGACAACAGGGGAAGAGGAGGAGGGACGTTATAAAGGGTCGTAGTCCCAGAAAAGGTTACTTAGTCAAGAAGTGTAGTCCACCGGTTTTATAACCTCAAAGTCGAAGTCGTATCAGGAAGGTTACTTATAAGTCCTGACTAAAGAAAATCCTAACTGACCAAACTAGAGAAACGATAGGTTCCCTGAGAATTCTCAAAATAGGTCATGGTGTCAAGTTTTTGTAGAGAAGAAAATTGAAATAGTCAGAGACAGTTAAACTTTAACTCCGGACTTAAAATTTGAACTTAATGAATTTACGGAGGACAGAACCGGTTTAAACCTGAAAACCGAAGTTAATCTTTATCGAAGTCCAACTCTCGAATATATTGTATACTAACCGTCGGTCCCGTCTTTCAGGACTTCTTAAGTGAAAAGATAATATGTCAATTATCAGATCACTAAAGAAACAGACAATTTCTCTACTTTTGACCTTTAATTTACCTCTTGTTCTAAAATCTAAGTTAAATGTAAGGATATTTGATTCTAGTACCGTAGACCAGGGTAGTGAAGTACCGTTCATCTTCCTCTTTTTCACCTTCGTCACTGACTGAAATATAAGGACCCGAGGTTTTAATGATACCTACCACTAAAGTCGACACTTTAATTTTCTACGAAGGAGGAGCCTTCCTGTTTGGATCAGTCACATAATTTTTCGTCTCTGTAGTCAAACGACTGGTTCAAGACATATCAGTTTCGATACCACAGGTTATCAGTACATGTCTACACTCTCGACCCGGTACTTCTTCCAACTAGCGGTTTCTTAACTACGAAAACTTAACACCACGACCCCTTTTGAGAACTCTCAGGGAACCTGTCGTTCCTCTAGTTTGGTCAGGTAGGATTTCCTTTAGTTGGGACTTATAAGTAACCTTCCTGACTACTACTTCGACTTCAAGATTAGGAAACCGGTGGACTACAGTTTTTGGTTGAGTGACCTTTTCTGGGACTACGACCCTTTCTAACTTCCGTCCTCTTCCCCCACTGTCTCCTACTCTACCAACCTACCGTAGTGACTGAGGTACCTGTACTGAAACTCGTTTGAGCCCCTCTATCACTTCCTGTCTCCTCGGGTCACACGACGTGAGGTACCTCAGTGTTTCTCAGCCCGTGTTGACTCGCTGACTTATCGTTGCAGTCACTATACGAGAGACTTTAGTTGGATTCCTACTCAAATAGTATTATGAAGTCTAAAAAAAGGGTTTGGTCAACGTGTACGTAAATAGAGTAAACCAGGAATTTTTTACCTTTTTTTCGGATACACCATCCAGGAGTTCCCTCACTACTAGTCCAGGACTGTAAGATAAGTCAAGCCAAGTCGGCGAGTCAGTACAGAGGTTCTTCTGGAAGTTCCGAACTGTGACCTCTCAAAATAATTATTCTGAATCATGTATTAAACCATAACCCGTAACCATGACTCCAACCTTTAATTTAAGAGACTGTAGGAAGGTAAAAGTAGAATTGGGGGGTGGGTAGGAGTCGACTCTGGTTCTAATTACTTCTATTTCTTTCGTTTGGAGACTCCGACTTCGACTCCGAAGTGAGTCCCACCGACACTTTTCTTAAGGAAGAACCTTAGTTTACGTAAAATCTTTGTTTTTTCGAAATTGGAGTTGTACTCAAACCAACTAATTAGTAAAATCCATAAACTCAAGTTGAAACAATTGTAAACTCTGCGGACAGGAGTGTCACGACAGAAGTGCTGGACTGAATCCCGGAACACCAAAATCAAGTTTCTACTAACAAAGTGAAATCGACTACTCCGGAATAGAGTTTTTAGGTGACCTACGAGTCGAGGGTTCGAACCCTTCTGACAGTGCCCCGGACCCAAAAATAAGGGAGAGGTTGAAACGGGAATACTCACCGGCTATAATTCGAACGTTGACTCACTCGGATTTGATTATTTTAACGGTCTTTATGTTCTGTTGGCAGAGATGAACCATATAACAAGTAAAAATTAGGAAAAAACAACACCTCAGGTCTTGTGTGTCAGTAGAAACACTCCGAAGTCTTTAGTGACGTCTAGGGAAGTTTCGTTTTGGTTAAACTGTTTTTAGAGGAGGCGGGGGCAGAGAGGGTCAGTGTACTGGTTCATTACATGACCTAAGTATGTTTGTCCATTAGGTGTCCGACGTGAGGTCTGTCGATTCACCCAAATTGCATTTGAGACTGACGTTCCCCCTCTTTGGTCTATTTTCGTAGTAAACAGAAGGTTCGAGAACGACTTTTAGATGGGTAATATGTCACGTCCGGACCTACATCCGACGGGCACGGGGAGTCTGTTCCCAGGGCACGTGTAGTCACTGAGTCGAGACGAGAAGGGAACCGTCTTACACCCATAAAAGAGTGCCGTGTAAGGTCCCAGAACTGTCTACCGACCCGACTTGAACCGGGTCCGGCTGGGCCCTCTAGTTCTGAAGCTGACTAGGAAACAAGACAGAGCACCACAGTCGTTGAACCTCATCACCCAGACAGCTGAGGTCCCGGAAAGTCACCCTCCTGGCTGGGAAATTGAGTGTCTATCTCGTTGTTTCCAGACGAATACCTCACCACCGTCAAAGATTTTTTCTCGCAAAAACACAGTCCTACAAATAGTACGCGAGTACAGTAGTGACGTCCCACCGAACACCGCCAGGATGGGGCCGACCACGTGGTCCGGAAAATAGACACTTACACTTGTACCGAAACTTCCGACCCGTCCTTTATGTAATGCTCAAATCACTATCTCCTCGAGTTTATCAACTCATTCTTCGCTCTCCCCTACTCTTTCTATATGTCGGTGATTACCCTTCTGGCCCTTTAATTAGAGTAGAAGGAACTCAACCTCTTTATTTAGGAAACAAGGGGCGGAACGACTCCTTAGACTTCATAAGTCCCAGGACGGTCACAACAAAGTAGAATGAGAAGTAGACCAAAATACTAAAAGTTATTTCGTTTATAAAGTTCAGTTAGTTTAATTAATCTAATAAAAATATGAGTGTTTTACCATTCTAGTCTCATGTACCCGGTTTGTCCCTAATAGAGGAGTGAACTTGGTATCGAGGACAAAAGTATAATCAATAAAATTTTAAGGGGTAGGTCTTTTCGACTCTCCACCCAACAAAACCTCAAGATAAAATAGTTTTGATTTAAAAGAACACGACTACATAAGTAAATTTAAATTTTTGTTGGAGTTTCATTTTATGTAAAGAAAGACTAAATGGCACAACAAATCACCGATTCAGCACAGACTGAGAAAACGCTGGTGTACCTGACATCGGGAGGTCTTAGGAGACAGGTACCCTAAGAGGTCCGTTCTTATGACCTCACCCAACGATAAAGGAGGAGGTCCCCTAGAAGGGTTGGGTCCCTAGTTTCGGTCCAGAGGACGTAACGTCCGTCTAAGAAATGACGACAAGATGGGGATTAAATGACACGTAAGTCAACACAGGCATCAGACAATGTTTTTGTTTACGGTCTTGTTGGTCTCTTCAAGGAATTTACACCCATTTTTTTTCATCACCACGTACTTTTACGGATTCTGTCTTAAGATTCACTCCTATGGATTTTGAAACACTTGAACTTTCCTGTACGACACACGGTAAAGTAACGTAAAATGTTACAAATTGAATGTTAAGTTTGTTTTGTAGAATCTATCTTCGAATTAGACGACTATATCCATCGACCAAAAGTGATGATTTATCTCAGTACATAGGTCACAAAAACATAAGTACTTTTTAATACTGGTTTGAACGTGAAAAGTAAATATAACTTTTTTTTTTTTGTCTAAAGAAGTACCCGTGTAAATATACAAATGTATTTTTATTGTACTTCATTTTGTACGAGAATCCGTACGATCTTATATTAAAATCACCTCTTCGTATAAATCGTTAAAACTGATACATCGAAATTTAACATTTATAGATTACTCTTTACTCCGAAAAATCAAGGAGAAGTGAAAGACGGTATTCCCACCATAGTAGACGTATAGACTCAAATAACTATAAAGAGGGCCGTTAGAACTAAGGTCGAACACTAAGAAGGTCGGGTCACAAAGAGTACTACATGAGACGTATATTCACTTTATTCGTCCCACTGTTATATGTCGGAACTACATGAGGAAAAGGATAAACCTTGGTCAGACAACAAGGTACAGGTCAAGATTGACAACGAAGGACTGGACGTATGTCCAAAGAGTTCTCCGTCCAGTCTACCAGACCATAAGGGTAGAGAAAGTCTATTTTTCGGAGAACTACTTTCACTTTCTCCTCTAACTTTTTCAACCGAATTTGGAGTTGTAAATCTTTTGATTCTAGTACCGTAGACCAGGGTAGTGAAGTACCCTTTATCTACCCCTTTGTCACCTTTGTCGTAGTCTGAAATTAAAAAACCCGAGGTTTTAGCGACGTCTACCACTAACGTCGGTACTTTAATTTTCTACGAATGAGGAACCTTCCTTTCAATACTGGTTGGATCTATAAGCTTTGGTCTCTGTAATGAAACGGTTGTTTCCAGGCAGATCAGTTCCGATACCAAAAAGGTCATCAGTACATACCTACACTCTCAACCTGACACTTCTTTCGACTCACGGTTTCTTAACGACGAAAACTTGACACCACAACCTCTTCTGAGCTCAGGGAACCTGACGTTCCTCTAGGTTGGTCAGGTAAGATTTCCTCCAATCAAGACCCACAAGAAATCTTCCTGACTACCATTTCGACTTTGACGTTATGAAACCGGTGGAGTACGCTTCTCAACTGAGTAACCTTTTCCTCAGTAACCTAGGATCCTCCCTAACCCCCGTCCTCCTCTCCCCCTGCTGTCTCCTACTCTACCGACCTAGCGTAGTGGCTAAGCTACCTGCACTTAGACTCACTTGAGACCCTCAACCACTACCTGTCCCTCCGGACCGTACGACGTCAAATGCCCCAGCGTTTCTTACCCTGTACTGACTCGTTGACTTGACTTACTCTTTGTCTTGTACTGAAATGAACCTAATTGTTATTACAAAGAAAACATAACCAATAGGATACCGGATACTTTTATCTAACACCAAATAGAATACACTCTCTGACACAGATTCGACTTTGGGTGTGGTTTATTTTCCAAAGGTATTTATATCTAAATAACATGAAGGGAATTGACTAGTGAAAGGAGGTATGTAACAGATAAACGTGGAAAAGGGTTTGGAATGTAATAAGTCAAGTCAAGTCAGTGCGTCAGTACAGGCTGAGAAACACTGGGGTACTTAGCGTCGTGCGGTCCGGAGGGACAGGTAGTGGTTGAGGGTCTCAAGTGAGTCTGAGTGTAGGTAGCTCAGTCACTACGGTAGGTTGGTAGAGTAGGAGACAGTAGGGGAAGAGGAGGACGGGGGTTTGGGAGGGTCGTAGTCTCAGAAAAGGTTACTCAGTTGAGAAGAGTACTCCACCGGTTTCATGACACATATATATTTTACGAATTAGTGAGAAAACTTACTTGACCTTCACGACTCATTAAACGGTACATTCCTTATGATACCAAAATCTCCCTTTACACGAGACAATTAGAATTCCTAAGTGTCTTAACAGTCGAGAGTTTTGATACTTTTTTCATGAAGTACTATCGTGTACCATTTATACTTCAGTTATAAGACAAATGTTATCGTATTTTAACATAACAAGTTTACTTTTGTCAGTTCTTGGTCCTGACTAACCGAGTTTGGTACCACAAAACAATAAATACATCGATTATAAGGTCGTCACCCGTCAGAGTTCAAAAGAGTCGACAAAACAAGGTAGAGAGTCACATAGAACTAAAAACCAGAAATATATATATATAAAAATTAAAAAAAACTACACCTAGTAAAAATTTTAGAAATAACTTGAACGACATTATAACGAAGACAAAATACAAAACCGAAAAACCGGTGTTCCACACACCTTAGGATCAAGGGACTGGTCCCTAACTTGACCGTGACGGACATAACCTTCCGTCTCAGAATGACCTGATGGTTCCTTCAGGGATATACAGAAGTATATATACAGAGTAAAGAAAAGAAAGATATTGTTTTTTATTTCTTTTCATTTCTTTCTCGATGTCATTAGAATAGAGGGTCTAAGTTGGTAATTGTGTTAAAACAAATATTCAAGAAAAGGAAATAGAAAACGACTTAATAAATTTTTTGTTTATGTTATAAAACCAAAGATGGTGGTTTTTAATATCCATAAAAGGTGGTTTTTAATATCCATAAAAGAATGTAATTTTTTAAATTTTTAGCATGGAAACATAATAGAGTGCAGGTCACACGTAAGTTTAAGAGATTTTCGTAGTCTTTCGTATTTTACGGACAAGTCAAGTCAACGAATTATCACGGGTTGAAACTCTGGGGTACCTGACGCCGTACGGTCCGAAGGAGTAGGTAGTGGTTGAGGGTCTCGAACGAGTTTAAGAACAGGTAACTCAACCACTACGGTAGGTTGGTAGAGTAGGAGACAGTAGGGGAAGAGGAGGACGGGAGTCAGAAAGGGTCGTAGTCCCAGAAAAGGTCACTCAGTCAAGAAGTGTAGTCCACCGGTTTCATAACCTCGAAGACGAAGTCATAGTCAGGAAGTTTACTTATAAATCCTGGCTAAAGGAAATCCTAACTGACCAAACTAGAGGAACGATAGGTTCCCTGAGAGTTCTCAGAAGAAGTTGTGGTGTCAAGTTTTCGTAGTTAAGAAGTCGTGAGTCCAAAGAAATATCAGGTTGAGAGTGTAGGTATGTACTGATGATACCTTTTTGGTATCGAGACTGATCTACCTGGAAACAACCGTTTCATCATAGAGACAAAAAATTATACGACAGATCCAACCAGTATCGAAAAGAAGGTTCCTCGTTCGCAGAAAATTAAAGTACCGACATCAGTGGTAGAAGTCACTAAAACCTCGGGGGGGGGGTTTATTTCAGAGAGTGACAAAGGTAACAAAGGGACAGATAAACGGTACTTCACTACTCTGGTCTACGGTACTTCACTACCCTGATCTACGGTACTAGAATCAAAAAACTTATAACTCAAAATTGGGTTGAAAAAGTGAGAGAAAGTGAAAGTAGTTCTCCGAGAAATCAAGAAGAAACGAAAGACGGTATTCCCACCACAGTAGACGTATAGACTCCAATAACTATAAAGAGGACCTTTAGAACTAAGGTCGAACACCAAGTAGGTCGGACTGTAAAACGTACTACACGAGACGTATATTCAATTTATTCGTTCCACTGTCATGTGTTGGAACTGTATGAGGAAAGGGTTAAACCTTGGTCAGACAAAAAGGGACAGACCAAGATTGACAACGAAGAACCGGACGTATAGCTAAAGAGTCCTCCGTCCAGTCCACCAGACCATAAGGGTAGTGGACCCTTTTAAGAGAGATTCTTAAAAGGTGTAAAATAAGACTAGGTGTGTCAGTCTCTGAAACCGTATCAGGTATTTCGTCTTCATCTACAAAAAGACCTTGAGAAGAACGAAAAAAACTACTAGGTTGTCTACAACCGTTAAACTGGAGACCAAGGGGACGGAAAAGATTTAGGTCGAACTTATAGGTCTTCGAGTACCAAGTACATGACAACTTCGGACCGAACCTCTTAAAACTCGTAATGAAACGATCGTACACTCTACTCATGTTAACACGTCATCCAACTCTTAAGAAACCGTAACGGAAAGAAACCCTAACCTTACTTTTGACTGGAAAAGGTCAGGACACCGGTGACGAGTCAAAAGGTTTAGAAGACCGTATAACTCACGTCGTGAAAGTGTCGTAGTAGTTTCACGGACTGAGAAAGTGTTGGTGTAAACCTCCTCAATATAGAAAACCCAACTCTCTAGAGGAAGAAGTCTAGAAAACCTGATTCGAACATACACCCTTAAACCTGTTTTAGATGTTCCTCGGTTGTTCTCCATAAATTACTATCGGGACTTAAATATATAAGTAAGTTGTCAGTAACTTAGATGATGACAAAACTTCGTTTCTTGTAAAATTCACATCAAAGAAGGGTTCAAATAAAGTTAAAAGGTGAGAGTAAGTTGATTTAAGTTGTACTTCTTTTGACTGACTCGAATCAATTTAAATTACTGTCGTAGTGGTAGAACGAATAAGACCAAGTCTTTGAAACCACAGTGGAGATTGATTCGGGGAAGGGACAGGTAGAGAGGATTTACAATGGTTCGGGTGACCATCTGAAAGTTTATGAAGGAAAAGAAAAGAAAACCAGTATTAACATCCTGGCTTAAAATAATCACTTTACTATACGTCATCCGTCCACAAGACTATTGGTAAACACATAAAGTGGAGTACACTCCAAGTGTTATTGGATTGTTCCTTCAGGGAAACAGTAAGTGTAAAATTAAGTTTTAACGTGAAGTCTCTGAAAGTAAGTATGGATTCTGACAACTCACTCATTGTTCAATAGTACGGTTGGGTACCAGAGGGACAGTCCAGGTAGTCAAGTCAAGTCAGGGAATCAGCACAGACTGAGAAACGCTGGGGTACTTAGTGTCGTGCGGTCCGGAGGGACAGGTAGTGGTTGAGGGCCTCAAGTAAGTCTGAGTGTAGGTAGCTCAGTCACTACGGTAGGTCGGTAGGAGACAGCAGGGGAAGAGGAGGACGGGGGTTAGGGAGGGTCGTAGTCTCAGAAAAGGTTACTCAGTTGAGAAGCGTAGTCCACCGGTTTCATGACCTCAAAGTCGAAATCGTAGTAAGGAAGGTTTCTTTAGGGTCCCAACTAGAGGAAGTCTTACCTGACCAACCTAGAGGAACGTCAAGTTCCCTGAGAGTTCTCAGAAGAGGTTGTGGTGTCAAGTTTTTGTAGTTAAGAAGTCGTGAGTCGAAAGAAGTGTCAGGTTGAGAGTGTAGGCATGTACTGGTGACCTTTTTGGTATCGGAACTGATCTACCTTGAAACAACCGTTTCATTACAGAGACCAAAGCTTATACGATAGATCCAACCAGTATTGAAAGGAAGGTTCCTCATTCCTAGAAAATTAAAGTACCGACGTCAGTGGTAGACGTCACTAAAACCTCGGGGGTCTTTATTTCAGACTGTGACAAAGGTGACAAAGGGGTAGATAAAGGGTACTTCACTACCCGGTATGTGAACCAGTTTCTTTGTTGTTACTGTTAATTTTACTACGGAAGTCCTTCCCGTTAGAAAGGTTTCAAAACCTTACACGAAGACTCCAAGGGGTCCCAAAGAATCTTCTGTCTCAGTGACTAGACGTACTAATCGAAGAACTTGTAAACGTTTACTTTCAATTCACTGGTTGTACAGTATGTTTATACTAAAATATAAACACGTCGATAAAGACCTGAGAGATAAGTCAAGGTTACTAGGTGAACGGATAAAGAAGAAGTCATGGTGTGATAGAACTAATGACACCGAAGTATTATTCAGATCTTCATTCAGTTAAAAAAACTGAAATAAGAAGAGGAGACGACGACACAACCTACAAAAAACAGAGTGGTATGTTGAAACTTCGGTAAACAGTCATAAGTGTTCTATCAGTCAAGGAAGTGAGTCAGTATAGACTGAGAAACGTTGGGACACCTGACGTAGTGTGGTCCGAAGGGACAGGTAGTGGTTGAGGGTCTCGAACGAGTTTGAGTACAGGTAGCTCAACCACTACGGTAGGTCGGTAGAGTAGGAAACAGAGGGGGAAGAAGAGGACGGAAGTTAGAAAGGGTTGTAGTCCCAGAAAAGGTCACTCAGTCAAGAAACGTAGTCCACCGGTTTCTTAACGTCAAAGTCGAAATCGTAGTCAGGAAGGTTACTTATAAGTCCCAACTAAAGGAAATCCTAACTGACCAAACTAGAGGAACGTCAGGTTTTCAGAGAGTTCTCAGAAGAGGTCGTGGTATCAAGTTCTTAATACTAAAAATACCACTGACATAACTTAAATATCTAGTTCAACAATTCTTGACTATCACATTGTTATAACTCAAAACAATAGGTACTTATTCTTCAGAGAGAAATAAATAAATCTAGAAACTACGGAAAGTAGTCGTAAAACATGAAAAGGAATGTAATTAGAACGTGTATAAAACAATCTAAATATGAAGTCATAAATTACACAACCACGATTACATTTACCATAACCCCATAATTAAACTTTAAGGTGAAGAAGTCATGACCATATATATTTTCTTTCGTCGAAAACATATGATTGGAACATAGAATGGAAGAATGATATTTACGAATAATCAAGGTCCTCCCAAAACAAACAAACAAACAAAAAATTACTAAGAAACCCTAAAGGATGTGTATTTATCTTTTAGTACAGTAAACACTTGATCCTTTCAAAATAAAGATGAAAACGAACAAGATTTTTAACCAAATAAATAGAAAAGTAATTGCTCAATATCTTCAATATATATATACATACATACATATATGTGTGTATGTGTGTGTGTTACATGCATATATAAATTTTCCCTGAACCTATATTCAGAAAATGTGTATTTCAAAAGGGTCAAAACTATCGAGTCCTCATAAAAATTAAAACTACTTTCTATTAAATGGATACAAAGAAAACCAACGGACCCGGAGACGACAATATTGGTACTTCGGTAAAGGATTAGGTCCTAGTGTTTCAGAATAATACAAAAGTAGGTTCTTAAAATATGGACTGGAAAAGGGAAACCCAGATACCAAGTAAAACTCAGTTAAGAACAAACACAACACTACTTCAGGTTGAACCAATAAAACGTACGACCCCTAGATCAACGGGGTCGTAGTGAATAGTCTTTCTGATTAGAAAGGGATAAATTAACAGAACCATAGGAAAACTTTTAGTTAATTAGTATTTACCTTTCCTAATAACGACCTGAAACTTAATATCAGTGACATGATATACAGACACTAAAACGGTTGGAGTGTGATAGGATTTACAACATCAAAGTATTGTTCAAACCCTTGGTCCTTACCACACAAGAGGTTGTAACAAAAAGAAAAAGTTCTGACAAAACCCGAAAGGACCAAGATATCGTGAAGGTATACTTAAAATCATTTCGTCTCTATAATGGAACGGTTGTTTCCAGACAGATCAGTTCCGACACCAAAAAGGTCACCAGTACATACCTACACTCTCAACCTGACACTTCTTTCGACTCGCGGTTTCTTAACTACGAAAACCTGACACCACAACCTCTTCTGAGAACTCTCAGGGAACCTACCGTTCCTCTAGGTTGGTCAGGTAGGATTTCCTCTAGTCAGGACCCACAAGTAACCTTCCTGACTACGACTTCGACTTTGAGGTCATGAAACCGGTGGACTACACTTCTCAACTGAGTAACCTTTTCTGAGACTACGACCCTCCCTAATCCCCGTCCTCCTCTTCCCCTACTGTCTCCTACTTTACCGACCTACCGTAGTGGCTGAGTTACCTGTACTCAGACTCACTTGAGGCCCTAAACCACTACCTGTCCCTCCGGACCGTACGACGCTAAGTACCCCAGCGTTTCTCATCCTGTGCTGACTCGTTGACTTGACTCGACAATTGTAAATTTTTTTTTAATCCAAGGACCCTAAAACTTTAATTTATACAACTTAATCATCTATTTAAAACCCCCTCTTATATAGGTGAAAGTGTTATAATTTATAGGATTGGATACGTATAAGGTAAATAAACAGAGAGTAAGTTAAAAGAAGTCACCACTAAATATAAAAGTCCACACGTAAAAAAGGGTGAAACTAATTCAAACAAGATTTTATGAACTAAGAATCCAATCTCATCAATAGTGGACCGTCTCTCCTGCTATACTGTCTCTCTTTCAAACAAGGTCTTATTTCCTCCTTACCTCCGGAATCGGGAGGGAGACAGTAACTCACACAACTCCCTCTGTCAACACCCTTCCGTTCCTACATTCTATAGAAAGAGGAACGGAGAAGAGGAACCTAAAGACACAATTTCAAGGAGAGGAGTATAGAGGTGACCGTGTACAACTTTGAGTACCCTTTCAAGACAAATCAAAATCCTTTACTCTTACAGTGTTAAAGAAACGTACGTCCCGTCACGACACGTAGTAACGTGTCGACACGATTTGACAGGAATAAATAGAGGTAGCCGGTTTTCGGATAGGGGGACGTCAGACACCTTACCAGGTGTAAAATCGGGAACCTTCGACGCTTACACTGGAACGAACCTTTTACTCAGAAGTGTCTACGTTACTTCCCTGAGTCGTACTCTAGTAGGGTCTAATGGGTCTACCGGAGAGTTAGACTACCGTTCAAAAGAATACACTTCTCCATCTCTGAGGGTCCCTACGTCGGACCCCTACCCCCGTCTCTAACCTCGGTACTCAGACACCCGTGGTGACTGTGTCACGTTAAAGACTTGTTCTTAACCCTCGAAATCGAGACGTCGTTTATAGGATGTTATATACACATCGGATGTACGTACCTGAACGAGTTGTTTCCTTAAGTATACAGTTTTGAGAAGTCCTCACTCATTACAAAAGAGTTACATGTCGATCCCATAATAACCAAATTTCATTTTATTTTCCATGGGATTGGGAAGAAAAGGGTTTATTTGAGACTTGTGTAAGTGTGTGTGTGTGTGTGTGTGTGTGTGTGTGTGTGTGTGTGCCGATCTCTAGGACTCTATAAGTCATTTTTAATTCGAGAATAAAAAAGTAAATTTCGTCAATAGGACCTTGAATGGACCGTCAGGTCACCAATCCTTAAACGGAACGTTACGTCCCACACCCAAACTAGGGACCAGTCACTTGATTCTAGAGTGCACGGAGTCCCTGTTTTTTGGTTCAGTACTTTGTCTTCGTTATAACACTACGTAAGTTATTTCTGATTTTTACCAGGTGTAGTTTTTTTAGAAAATTTTTTTCGTCAGTAGGACTTTCAACGTTATTCGTAACGATCTAATCTACTAAAAGTTAGTAAAATCCAAGTCAAAGTCCACTAAGATTTATCCCTAGAGACGTACGTCTGAGTATTCCTCCCTCAAGAGATTCCTCGTCTGTGTACCAAAGGACCGGAAGGTCGTAGTAGCAGGGTCTCATCAAGAGTAGTAGAGTCTGGTCGGGGACTTCCTCCCGAGGTTCGAGAATCTCAATCAAAACTAAGTCACCGAATATACCAACTCGAGTTCTTTTTTTTGTCGACCTCCGACCCCCTCCCGTCTCTACACCCAGTAAAATTCTCCTTGTTTTTCCGGGTTTCGTCAAGAAAGGGTCTACTTTAAGGAGACTTCTGCAAAACGGACTTGGTACAACCGACCAAGGAGACAATTTCTAAACAACAACAAATCAGCGATTCAACATAAGTTGAGAAACGTTGGGATACTTAACATCGGAAGGTCCGAGGAGACAGGTATCCTGAAAGGACCGTCCTTAGGACCTCACCCAACGATAAAGGAATAGGTCCCCTAGAAGGGGTGGGTCCTACCTGGGGTGTAGAGGACGTAACCGTCCACCTAAGAAATGGTGACTCGGTAGTCCCTTCGGGACCTAATTCCTACGGACCGTAATTTTCTCGTAATTTAATCGACACCAGGAAGACTTCCCTGTCGTACCCGAGGAAGTCCTTTCTTAACCTCTCGGTCCACGAAGTCCGAACTCTTATCTTGTTCGTGGACATAGTCAAGGACGATTCAGACTTGAGTGTACTGACAACTAGAGTCGATGGACGCACTGTCTCCGCCCTCAGACCGACGGTGCACGCAAAATAACCAAGACGAGGGTCCGTCTAACCTTTGAGTCAAACACACCTTCTGTCTAAAGTCAAGTCACCTCAGTCGTCTTTTACGACGGCCCCGAAGAAAACATAATTTAATACTGTACTACCATCAACGGCATGCAAATCTCCTTACAGACCCTCAAACACACATAAAGATTTGGGTAGAAGCCAAAAGGGACTTCTCACGTCGTCGGGGCATCCCGGGGACAATCCTACACAGTGGGTCTGGACCCCTTCGTCTTCCGCAACAAGACTCGGTCCTGACCCCCTCGTCGAGACGTTACCGTACAAAAGGTCGGAAAAGAGGACAAAACACAACGTTTAGACTTACGTGTGGTACACTTACCTCAGTCTTGAACGACTGAGACGTGTCATGACACGAACGTGACGTGTCGTTTCGGATCCAGAGGGGACAAAAACACAAACGGGGTGACNGGGGGGGGGGGGTCGTCACTCGAAGTACGTCTACCCCTGGTGGCGGTGAAGGAAAGACCTCCATATAGTACGTTCACGGTAAAAAGACCCCGAGTCCCAGAGTAAGACACAACTCCGACCTCCAGTAACACCCTTTGAGTCGGAACAGGGACCTTCCGAAAGGGTGGACTTCCTACGATTCTCCGAGGACTCCTTTTTCCTTACTGGAACACTTCACCGGGGGTCTAACATGGAAGTGACGTTTATTATATCAGTGAACTGTAAAGATCACAGATAGGACTGGGAGTTCTCACCGGACACCCGACCCCAAAGTAACGACGGACGTGGAACCCCGGGGAGTCCCTACAACTGGACCGTGACCCAGTCTCGACGATCCAAGGCAGGTGAACGAATTGAATACTAGGTGACTGTACACATGAAAAAGTATATTTGTCCCTCATCTTTACAAGTATCTGAAAAAAAAAAAAATTATACCTTACGAAGTGCTTAAACGTATAGTAGGAACGTGTCCCCGGTACGATTAGAAGAGACATAGAAAGGTTAAAATCATATAAACGACGGTTTCGTTCGTGACAAGTATCTGAAAATGAAATTACTTTCTTTTCACTTTCAATTTCAGAGAGTCAAGACAGGTTGAGAAACACTGGGATACCTGACATCGGACGACCCGAGGGGACAGGTACCTTAAGAGGTCCTGTCTTATGACCTCACCCATCGGTAAGGGAAGAGGTCCCCTAGAAGGGTTGGGTCCCTAACTTGGATCCAGAAGGCGTAACGTCCACCTAAGAAATGACAGACTCGGTGGTCCTTTTAGGAAATTGATGAAACCAAATACAATGGGTCAGATTACCGGAAAACAATAGAAATAAGTAAGGTAGTTATTGTATACCAACTCTTTGGGAACGAAAAGGAAATCGTTAAACAGGTCGACAGGGGGTCCTGGGGCTGAGGACAGACAAGAAGGAGTACTCCCGAGAAGAGTCCGAGGAGACGACGGGGGAGGCATAGAGCTTAGGGTCGTACCGTCGTGTAGGACAGGTTTCGGAGGGAGAAGAGGCACACCAGACATGAATGAGGGACCCACTGACGCAAAATAGGGTTCCGGTAGTGGGAAAGGATACTCGATCAGTAAGTGCTCGCGTACAAAAGTCAAGTCTGAGGAGGGAGGTCGGGGTAGACACAGAATGGAGACGACGGAAGAGTCGTGGAGAGGACGTAAAGACAAGAAGGGTGGTAGAAAGAATAAGAAGGCGTACCGGTGGCACCGGAGATCCGGAGAAAAGGAGAGTACGGTAGAGGTTGAGTGGTCGTTTAGGGAACCTGAGAAGAAAGTTTATATATGGGGGTTGGAGGGGTTTTGGGACTGGTCCAGGGTAGTGGAGATACTGAAGGAGTAGAGAATGGACCTACGAACAATTCTGGAGCATTACCGGTCTCGTCAGGATTACTCTACCTCTCTCAAGACGGTGACGAGACGATTTGCGAAGGTCGCCGTGACGTACAGGGAGTCGCGTCCCCAGTTCCGGAAACACCAGACCCGGACTGACGGGGAGGGGCGACCGCCAGGACTCAGGGCGTAGATACGAGGGGGAGGGGACGAAGTGACGTCCGAACCCGTCGGTGTCTATAAGAAGGGGGTCACAGTGGTACCGAGGACGGGGGTGAAGGAAATCTGGGAGTGAAGAGTAGGGGAAAGACTCACCGGAGAAACTGGAAGGGTGTATCCTATAGCCGGAAAGGTGGGGTGTTAGAGAGGGGAAATGGGGCTTAACAATAGTGAACGGAGGTGGATTGTAAGAAGGTACATTACAAGGATGTACATGACCATAGTAGACGGAGAGAGGGATGATCTTCGAGGTTACCCGTCCCCACAAGACTTAAAACAAGGGAAGTCAGAGGGTCCTCGGACCTTCCTGTAGAGCGATGGGGTTATGAGTCAATTATGAACAACTCTCTTTATCGTCATAGTTGTGATCCCTTTATTATCCTTTACTATACTGAGACTTTTATGGATATTTACTAAGTATACTAATGTGTACTTTACTAGACTTCTAGTCCCGTGAGTCGAAAAAACCAAACGAAACAAAACAAAAATAAACACCCGTCCCCTCGTTCGAAACCCCAGGGACGTCAAAACTCCGACGACCTACCGGTATGAACTTGAGTGGGTCCCTACATTCTCGTCCACCCCCGACGACCTTCTGACCTTGGCGGAGGGAGATACCATCTCTAAGACCGTTCCAAAGGAGGATGTTGGTAGACCGTCCCCTTAACGTTAAAAGTACAGGTCCACTGGTTGGACTTGGTCAAATTTCGTAAATAAAAACCGGTGGGTACTTGTCTTGACAAGTATAGTAATTTAAGAGTTAGTTCAGTGGTGAAGAAACCCTATATCGCCTTTGTTAATTTGTCGATCATCTTTTATAAAGGAAACACAAATATCCTCTAAATGAAAATAAAACCTCTAAAACCCCCGAACACAATAGAGGTTTAATCAGTACTATGTCTAAACCCTTTTTTTCTTTTAAAAGAGGAGGGACGAAGTTTCTTCTGTACTTTACACACGTACTATCACTTTAATAAAAATCCGTGCACTTCCAGTGTGTATCTTTTATAAGAGCAACCGAAACTTTTCGAGGAAAAGTGAGCCTACACTTATTTATATCTGTAAGTATGACGACGATATAAATAAGGACGTGTTTCTAAAAAGAGTGGAAATCTTATCTTGTCTACGAGAAAACACGTTGAAAGTCTCGTCCATCAACACACAGGAGTAAGTCAGGGGTTTTCCCTTTAGATACATCCAGTTCTTTCGTTGTCCGTTTGCCCCGGAGAAGGATGGAGGTGAAAGACGAAAGAGGGGTGGGGTAGGGACGAGGTCGGGGAAGGGGTGGGTGTATGGACACTTTTGTGGGGAAGGAGGTCGGTGTTTCGAGTCCAAAGACAGTGTCGATTCTTCACTGAGTCTTTCTACGATTAATTTGGTGTGACCCTTTTGTTCTCCCAAAAGACTACGAAAGGAAGGGGTAGAAGTGATTTTTACTAATTTGACGGGGGTGAGGGACGACAAAAGTCGATTTACACTAATGTTAAGTCTCTAAGGTCGGTTCAGTTTTGAGGGATTTATCTCACACCCCTTACAGTCACAGTCTCTCAGTCTCCGGTTCCTACTATTTTTGACACGTAACTTAAACTAATTGACAACTGACATTGATCTGAAGTACGAGACGTGAACAGACGACATAGTTGACGGTAGAGTAAGTCGACAAGGGACAAAATATTGTAAACACAATACCCTTTAGTCTCGTTACGGATGTTACGCAAACTAAAGGGGGAACATGTGTTTCACGGCAGAAGACGCCTGTGTTACGAGAGAACAACCACAGGCGATCACCTACGAAAGAAGGACCTGAGAGTCGGTCCTAGTCCCTGGAGTCTCGAGGGTAGTGTTGTCGGTAAACAAAGACTTAGGGGAGAACAAGGAAACACATAACAGGTTTAGTATATACACGGAAAGTCTCAAACCCCCATCCCAAACCTCCTCCCCTACGGGAGAACACCACGATTTCTGGAAACACTTCAATTGAATCTAAGCTACTTATACAATTTGATCTGGTCTCAACCCGTCAGAACTTACCCTTTAACAACGGGAAACATTAGTTGTGAACTCAACATTAACTGTTCTCTATAGAAATTCCTTACAACTAAAAAAAAAAATTAGGGTTATCTTCATACATAGTACGGATCCTGAGAGAAACTTAGGACTTTATCGAGACCGTGGTCTCTTCGATTGGACCTCCACGTTACGTGTCTCAGTTTGGACACTTTGACCCTTTGAGTTGAAGTATTTTTGTTCAGAACCAAAAATTTTATAGACTCAAAGTCAAGACCAAGAAAACAAAGAAGAAATTAAGACAGAAACTAAGTCCGATTAAGACTTCCAGGTTCCAGTAGACTTCCTTCGGGACCGAAACCATGTATGTATCTTTTTCTAAAGGTCCATACTTTGAGAGGACAATTTCAGACTCTATAACAACGTAGACCTTGGTCTCAAAGACTTCTTAATCACCTTCATAAATATACGACAGAGACACATAACCGGACTGTATAAGCGAAATTTCAAAATCGTAACTAAAACGTCACATAAACGTCAAGTAAGAGAGTAAGGAAAGGTATTTAGTTAAGTAGTCCCATATATTTAGGTCCGTGAAAAAAAGGTGATTTCGACGATATGGTAAATAGTGACCAGACTTTTCCCTTTGACTATAAATGACATAGACGTTTGACACTATACCCATTAAAGATAAGTCGAAGTATCGCTGATACACTCACTTGACAATATTAGTGGTAAATTCGAACTCTTTTAAGTTTACAATCTTCAAATCTTTAGAAGGTGTTTCATCATTCCACCTAAAATTTGTTCTAGATAGAAGTCCCACTTGAAAAAACGGACCTATCGGTCAGTGACATAACAATTATGAAGAAATAACAAGATACTAAATATGAGAGAATGAAAGACATTTTTCTTCCAAGTAAGGTATAATTAACTAAATACATAAATTAAGTTTCGTAAATAAATTGTAGAGACTCTACGATCCGTAGTTACTATCTAGGATGTCTATACTTAGACTTCCATTTCAAAAAGACCAAAACCCTTTTGTGAACTTTCACTGTATCAGCTTCAGGTTACGTCCACCGTTTCAGAGTAACACTGAAACAATTAAGGAAAAGGGATAAATTAAATTAATGAAATTACTAAATTTTTTTTTAGTCTCATTATGGATATACTTTCCCATTGTGTCCTAGGTGGGTGGGAACACGGGTTCGGGGTGAGAAGTCCACAGTAGCTAAAGTCCAATAATCGTCAAAACAGTTTCAGTCACCATTTTACTTTCAGTTCTTCTATAAAGTATACTATAAAGTATGTCATAATTTACTCTTGTTTATTTGTTCTCCCCATAATTTTTATCCAAATTATTAAGTTTGTCAAGTCATTCATCGTTTTATTCTTAGGAAAATACAACTAATTTTGACATTCAGTTTAATTTTACACGAACTTCAAAGTATGGTTTTATATTTTAGTTAGTTATTTAATATTTCGTCACTGATTTTCATTATTTTATGACAAAACTAATGACATCGAAACATTATATCAAACTTTAGTCTCTCACACTACGATTGTCGAAACAGAAGAGAGAGTCCTAACAAAACCAGTAAGTCCTCAAAGTAACGACGTACGTTTGAAATCCTGAAAAAAAAAAAGTAAAAAAAGATAAGGTTCTTTGTGGGATCCTTAAAACTTTCTCTAATGTGACTTAAATAACTACCGGAACCCATTATACCTGCAAAATTTTAATAATCAAGTCGATTAGGTACTTGTACTCTAAAGGAAGGTAAACATAGAAGAAATTAAAGAAAGCAGTTTCAAAATATCAAAATCACATTTCTAGAAATGGAAAAACCAATTTAAATAAGGATTCACAAATAACAAAAACTATGATAACACTTACTCGAACACAACAAATAAAGAAAAAGTCTATTAACTAAAAATTGTATATTATTTACATTGACTAAAGACATACAACATAGGACGTCGAAGTGATTTAAGTAACTAATAGACATTGTCAAAAAAGAAAAACACCCCTAAAAGATATATATAGTAGTATAGTAAACACCTGTTTCTATTAAAATGAAAAAGGAATGGTCAAACCTACGGAAAACAAAGAAAAGAACGGATTAACGACACCGATTTTGAAATTCTTGACACAAATTATGTTCACCATTGTCACCCGGTGAACAGAACAAAGACTAGAATCTCTTTTGTAACTTATACTGGATATATGGTAACTTATACTGCAACCGATACCCAAAAAGTACAAACTATAAATAGTACAACTCCATATAAAAAAGACATGGTCTAAAAACTCACGAAAAAGAAAAAAAAAAAAAATGGTACTTTCCTACAAACAAACACGGTTTACGAAAAAGACGTAGATAACTCTATTAGACTACTAAAAATAGAATAATTTAATTACATCACATAGTGTGACTAACTAAACACATNTGGTAACTTATACTGTAACCGATACCCAAAAAGTACAAACTATAAATAGTACAACTCCATATAAAAAAGACATGGTCTAAAAACTCACGAAAAAGAAAAAAAAAAAAAATGGTACTTTCCTACAAACAAACACGGTTTACGAAAAAGACGTAGATAACTCTATTAGACTACTAAAAATAGAATAATTTAATTACATCACATAGTGTGACTAACTAAACACATATACCTAGTAGGAACGTAAGGTCTCTATTTAGAGTGAACTAGAACCACATACTAGGAAAATTACACGACAACTTACGTGAAAGAATTATAAAATAACTTATGAAAATATAGACGTAAGTAGTTCCCATATCTAAATACTAAAATAAAAAAGGATCACAAGAATAGACTGAAACCGTCGACCTATTAGGGTAGAAGTATTTTCCTTAAAGACAGAGAAGTTAATAAACCCTCTTAAACTCTTCCCAACTGTAATTAAGATAAAATTACAAGCAGTCTTAAATGGTCACTTTGGTAGACCAAGACCCGAAAAAGAAACAACCCTTCAAAAACTAATAACTAAGTTAGAAGAATGAATAATAACCAGATAAGTCTGAAAGATAAAGAAGTACTAAGTAAGAACCATCCAACATCCAAAGATCCGTAAATTGGTAAGAAGATCCAAAAATTAAAATAACAAGTATCATCAGAGAGTACTAGGAAACATAATAACACCATATTTTGTCGTTTCGTGTATATCGTTTCTCTATGTCAGTTTTAAAGATAACTACATTTAAAAATATTTGTATAGTGTTGATTATAGTAACAAGACCTGTAAAACCAGTTACGTTGTCTAATCCGTACTTTATCTTTTTCCTCTATATTGAGATCGTTTCGTCTGTTGGAACGGTAATGAACTTGAGTGTATTAACGTACGAATTATTCACGTTCTCTTAGTTAACTTATTTTTGGATTTTAATTTATACTCATAAGTCATTTCACTCGTTTACGGTCGTATGTTGATTTTCACAAGAATACATAGGAGACATTCAAACGACCATATCTCTACCCTCTTCTAACACTATCGTTTATTTTTGACCTTGTTAGTCTTTTTATTTTAGGTTTTCACGATAATTCTTAGTGGGATTTCTCTTAACACAATTTCTATGTTCTGTTTCTTTGGTCCTTTGAATGTTTCTTTGAATTTTCACTTAAAATTCCTTATCTCTTTACACGGTACTAGAACTTATTCAGTTACTTGACACAATTTCTAGAGTGAAAAAGGGCTTAATTGAATTTAAGTATCTCATAATCATTTTAATAATCGGTACGACGACGATGACGCCGATTCAACGAAGTCAGCACAGATTGAGACACGTTGGGGTATTTAACCCCGGGTGACAGAGAACCTAAGAAGTCCGTTCTTGTGACCTTACCCAACGGTAAAGGAAGAGGTTACGTACTTTCACTTTTCACTTTCACTTCAGCGAGTCAGCACGGGCTGAGAATCGCTGGGGTACCTGACGTCGGATGGTCCGAGGAGGCCGGTACCCTAAAATATCCGTTCTCATGACCTAACCCCACGGTGAAGGAAGAGGTTTAATAATCGGTATCCTATTTCCTTTATTCAAAACACTCCTACGACTCCCCTACCTGAATTATTTTCACTTCTTTATAGTAAATCTTTTTTATCTTACTTACCCCTCTTATTTCTTCTTCTTCTTACACCCTTCAACTCGGGTAAGTCCCTATTTGATTACGAATCTAAATTCGTAGTACCGGGATAACGACCGAGGTTGTTCACCTTTCCTTCGGGGAGAGAAGACAGACATACACTGGTCCTTTTATGTGTTTGTGAGGTCTCCTCTTACCTACCAAACTAATTAGTATGGCCCTTACCTTTTTGAGTTAAAAACAAAAGTAGAGTGTAGTATATGGTTTTGTTTTTCATTTTGTGATTTAATAGTTATAAAACTTTTCTTAACTTCCGTGTCTCCTTTTATAGTTATTTTATATAAATTGTGTGATTTCAGTTTTCTGACTTTGACAATCTCATTCTTTTGTTAAACGAAATATTTACGGTCTATTTCATAATTAACAACATTATATATTATTCCAAACCATTTGTTTGTTTATGGATGTAATTTCGTGATTATTTTTAGTCGATTCCAGTCAATTGATTAAAGTTTGTTTAACGTTTAGTTATATTTTAGTTTATTTTACACGTTATCTAAACATTATTTATCTTGTGTTCAATGTAAGTACTTGATAATTGACATCTTATTCTTTGTTGATTCTATGCTGATTAAACACAGTCCTCCACATCTCAATGACACTGACCATTCAGACTATTTTGGAGAGATCTCTTTGTGCAACCTCCTTTTTGTGACCGAAACCACAAAGTTTTCGAAAATTTACAAAAATTAAAATTCGGGCGTCAAGGTGTAAAGTCTTAGGTTCCAGTACTAGTCTCTAGACTAGACCTAGGTTCACGTTTTTACCGTTATATTATCAAGTTGTTAAACATTAGTATCTTACCAAAAGTTTCCTTACCTGTTTCTTTCTTAAGTATCATGTAGGTTTTTAATAATACGTTGAGAATTCTTATTGTAAAAAACAGTAAAACAAAAATTACAAAATAGTACGTGTCAACAAGTAAAGTAATCAACATTTTTAATAATTGAATAATCAATTGTTCGTGTAGTGGTTCACGGGTATACGATTAAACTCATATTTAATATACCTCTTTTATCACTTTCATAATACTTCTTAAATTAACAATAGAGACCTATAATCACATAACTAAAATTGAGAAGGGGTCCACCGAGTCACCATTTCTTAGACGGACGTTACGTCCTCTGGACCCAAACTAGGGACCCAACCCTTCTAGGGGGCCTCTTCCTTTACCGTTGGGTGAGGTGACAAGAACGGACCTCTTAGAGTACCTGTCTCCTCGGACCACCCGATGTCAGGTACCCCAGCGTTTCTCAGTCTGTATTGACTCGTACATTGTGAGTGAGTAAAATTAGTAAAGGGAAAAAAGTTTAATTAAGGTTATATGTTTTTAATCCCCTCCTATAATCTACGTAAATCGAAACCACTTTAAGTATTTTACACTTTTAGTTTGAAGTAGGCCTCACATCCAAACCATAGTGACATCGTAATGTCCGTCTTGTTTCTTTAGTTTACCCCTCCTTTTATTTAGACACATTAGAGTCTTCCATTATCCAGGTCCACTATGGTTGGGAAGTGTAGACTATATAGGTCCACTATGGTTGGGAAGTACAGACCAACATCGTGACAAATACGTGAAAGAGACTTAGTGGAGTAGTTCGGAATCACCTAATTTGTCTCAAACCTCCTCACGACTTGTCCGATGATTACTAAGTCCGTACACAGAGTCACACGGGTGATTCCTCTTATGTTGATCCACTTTCCCCTTCAAACTAAAAATTTTCCCTCCTCCGAACTCCTCAAGTTCCAACCCCCTCCGTCCATATTTCTACGATGTCTAAGTCGACGAAACATTCTACTCTTACTGGGTCCGACCGAAACTTCTCCAACCGACCCTCTGAAATCCTCCCAGACTTGTTTTGGAAAGCACCGTCTGATTACTAACAGAACACTTAAAACGGACTTGCGTACAGTTGACACTACATCCGACTTTAAGATTCTAGTATATAGGACTTTCACCTTGTTATTTGCTTCAGACCACCACTAAACAAGGGTCTTAAAACACGGATTCAGGTAAGAACCTTTTGTCGAAAGACTCAGAAACGACACGACAGGACTCTCGTAGGACACCGGTCCTCGGAGCCCCCCCGCCCGTCACCCCCATCCCTCCACTAATTTTACTCTCGCGTCTGACCTCCAGAGGGAGGGGTAGAGGTACCCGAATCCACTTAAGACGATCTTTAACATAATAACAGGACTCTTACCGTGGTTAAGGGGGAAGACAGACAGTGGGGATTCCGAGATGATAAAGTCGTTGATTTATAATTTTAAACTTTACGTCACATTGTACGAAAGACGTTGAGTTCAAAAGGAAATTATTGTAATATTGTTTATAAATGTTTACGCCCTCCTTTTAAAGGTTGTTTTGAATGAAATATACCATAGATGTTAAAAGTCAACAGTGGATGAACTTTAGATATCGAAGACTCAAAACGAGAACAGACAAGAAAGGTATAAGGAACACACACACACACACACACACACACATACACATGTGTACATATAAGAAGTCAAAAGATAATAATTGTAAAATACAGGGAAATACCCTTGTGTAATAAAGTTTTATAATTGGTTGATAATAGACATCCTAAGTATTCCTTTCCTACGAGCTTAGGAGGAATTTATCTTTCTTTGGGTGTTCTTTTTATGAAGTCTTGTGTAGGATCCCTTTACCGCTCAATCACGGACTTACGATATTACATACTTCATAATCGGTTGTCTCGAACAAATTCTTGCTAGTAGAGTCGGATTGAATTCACATTAAGAATCTATTCTATTGGAGGGAGTATCTTGATTCCGACACGACTCATCTCCTGGACGGACCTCTTAGTGACTCAACTTGTAAAAATATTGCCCGACCCCTTGAAACTTCCCTTATGTGTAGACATGACAACTTCCTGAAGATTTAATCACAGTCTACTGAGAAAGGTCTGGTCTCTTCGCGAGTGCAGACCTTGTCCCCACCGTGCGTGACGTACCTGCGACACAGACATGTCACCGACGACGATGGCCTGTCGACAACGACAGAAATCGTGTCTCATAGGCGGAGACCTTATACGTGTAATCCTACCCTCTTTCGTCCTGTGACAGTCTCAGTAAAGTTTCTGACTACAAAATTTTTATTTTCTCAAACAGTTTATTTTTACGTTTCATTTCGTTCTCAATGTAAAATTCGTCCTTTTTTACTTTCAGGAACATACTACTTGACGAAGAGGTTGTGAATCTACTTGACATTTCTAACTCTTCAACCACTGGTTTACTACTGTAGTCTCTTTTACTTTTCAACGTACTTACATCCTTATCGACCCTTCACAACTCGACTACACCCGTCCTCCTTTCTACGACTTTCGTCTATTGACCACCACTAAGTCACGGACCCAGAAGGCCTCTGTCGTACATCCAGTTATCAATTGAAACCAAGTTCAATCTTTATGACTACAGAACCGTACCTGTTGGGTCTCCAGAAAAGTTTCTTCGTATGAGTTTCTAAAGATTTTTTTGGGTTTTGTGACCTTTTTTTTTGGTTTTGTTTTGACACTGTACGGGTGTGGGTGTGGGGGGTGGTGTGTGTGTCAAGAGTTGGTTGAGAGACTAAAACGTCAAGTAGGAATTTCACATAAGACCCTTATAATATAGACAAGGACCTAACCACCGTGTCTTACAACTACCTCCCTGTAAAGACTACCTTTTCAGTCTTCTTCAACAATACACTAAGACGTCTCTAATAATATCTACCTAACATTTTAAGAAGTCAACCTCTCGGGAAGTAAACGTCTCGTATATCGAAGAGACACAACACTACACTCGTTGAATTTCCTAGATGGTTTATATCAAATCTACTCAGTCGGAACCACGGGTGCTGTAGGTGACTATTTTCGGGAAGGTCTCTTTTACGCAAAGAAACCTGATACCCACACTCGAAGTCGAGTGACGCATAGATCCCTTTACTCTAGTGTGCTTTCATCTAACTACAAGGTCTCCATAACACACAACATTACCTTCTTTATATTCGGAGTTTTGACTTTGTTTTACTTTGTTGGAGAGGGGGTTTTACCTAGACTTTTGGTCGAAATGGTCCTGGATCAAATCCTGTGGTGCAGAAGGGGACATTTCCCTCCTACTATTATGGTTTGACTGTCATAACCCTTCTAATTTATTCTATTGCATCCTTTTGGTTGACTAAATACCATCCACAAGTTACGTCCTAATGACAATAATAGTCTGTTATTGATTTTTATCAAAGACACGCTGAACAGTCCACTCTAAGACACCAACGACGGTAGCCGAGTAATCCTAGGACCTCATATCCTTTATGAGATGAAAGGTCCGGGTCTCAAACTGTGTCTTGTTCCGTGTTTAGAAGAGGAAGTTATACTTAATATAACGTTAACTTAGATATGTGACAGATATGAGAAATCATTCTAACACTATTCCTATTAAATAGAGAGTCCCCGAAGGGGTCACCGAATCGACCATTTCTTAGGAGGACAGTTATGTCCTCTGGACCCAAGTTGGGGACCCAGTCCTTCTAGGAAACCTCTTCCTTTACCGTTGGGTGAGGTCATAAGAACGGACCTCTTAAGGTACCTGTCTCCTCGGGCCGCCTGATGTCAGGTGTCGTAACGTTTTTCAATTTATGTTGACTCACGTATCCGGAATTTGTACGAGAATATCCCTTTAAACAGAAACCCGCCCGAGGTTTCATCTAACTTAAATTTAGTAAGGATCTACACCCTAGAACCCTAACGTCAAAAACTAAAGAACTACAAATCAATTCACAATCAACGACTCAGTAAAGACTGAGAAACGCTGGGGTACCTGACATCGGACGGTCCGAGGAGACAGGCACCCTAAGAGGTCCGTTCTTACGACCCCACTCAATGGTAAGGGAAGACGTCCTCTAGAAGGACTGGGTCCCTAGATTAAGATCAGGGGACATAACGACCGTCTAAGAAATGGAAGACTCGATGGTCTTTTCGGGAAGAGCAACAAATTCTCCTATTATCACTTTCACTTTCAGTGAGTCAGTACAGGTTGAGAAACGCTGGGGTACTTGATATATCAAGTACCTTAAGAGGTCCGGTCTTAGGACCTCACCCGTCGGAAAGGGAAGAGGTCCCCTAGAAGGGTTGGGTCCCTAACTTGGTCCCAGAGGACGTAACTTCCACCTAAGAAATGGTCCACTCGGTGTTCCCTTCGGGTTCTCTTATCATTTATTATTATTATTTATTATGAATATCCTAACAACATACACGTGATTTCATACGATTATGTACATTTCTCCTACACCCGGACTATTCACGGGGTCTTTACCGTCCCCTTAACAAAACAATAACTTTTAGATAGGAGTCATTTACTTTCTATAAACTCTTCACGAGGGTACACCTACACAGGGTAAAATCGTGCACCCAGGGACGGACGTCTGTGCTGGAATTCTCAGTTCCAGTCTTTCGGTGGCAGTGGACGTCCGAGTGACCACCGTCATCATCACACTTTTAGGTACGTCAGGTCTCACAACAGTATTAAGGGTACTGGAGGAAATTGTGGATTGTCCTCTCCTGGTATACGAAATACTAGGTTTGACGAAGTAAATCGACCACAAGGACATTAGACGGGTTTAAGTGTATCTCTCTCCCTTCAAACATTAAGAGGCTTACGCATGTTAAACACCAGACTTGAGATGTTTATATTAAACCTGAATTTAGATAACCCGACCTTTATAACTTAATAGATCAATCGTTGTGATAAACATAAACTGACCAAATCAGCTAGTAGACTTATTTCACCCCAACCTTCGGTAGAGGAGGAAAGTCACCAGGTTGACGGAAATCTTGGTAGAACCACCACAACCAATACCCTGGTGTGTCCACAACAGATATGGACGGATCCTTGGTGGAAGAAGTTACTGACACTTGTCTACACTGACTCAGCAGGGACCCAGTCGACTAATCGAGTCCCGTCCGAGGACTCCGTCCGTTCAGGTTCCTGTCACAAACATCTAGTCTGGACTCAGTGGACCTTCTGTGATCTTGATTCTCGACGGGACACCACGGGTACGGGAAGAGAACGGGGTGGAATCAATAGACTGAGGAAGAGGGGTACTACCTGTAAGTTTTCGGGAGGGTTTAGAAGAGGAAAATGAATTCGACGAGTCGAGACTAAGAGTGTCGTCTGAAAACACTTTAAATAAAAAATTTTCATATGAACATACGAGGTTGAATTCCTGTGTCTAGTCATACTCTCCTCTAGCCTTTTAATTTAACTTCTTTATCAAATAAATTAAAATTTCGGAAGAATTTAAATATTTCCCTACTGGTATACAAAAAGACAGAAGAATATAAAATACTTTACTACACTAAAAGTACCTCGATGTTTAGATCACGGACTTTATCTATGACCTATTTTATTTTGGTTGGTACTTGAAAGTTATATTGTAACATTTACCATTTTATTATAACGTTTCGTCTGTCGTTTTCAAATCCAAATTCTACGTTTTTCAATCAATCGAGATAAAAGGACCCCCTACTATTATGATATAAGAATATTGAAGAATTTGAATCTTGTTTCATTTTCCTGTGTGTAAACAATAACCATTTTCAACGAAGAATGACGAAAGTTATCAAAGACAACAACAACAATACTCTATGACTTAAGTGGTATTTATTCATAAAAATTTATAAACCCCTTTAACAAAGGGGAACTTCTATTTGACATTTAAGAGTACCACGGTATACCACCTCGACCACCTGTTTCTAACTCCGTGACAAAAGTAACAAAACGACCAACGATACAAACTCTAAAAGGATAAAAAAATTGGAGTAAATAATGGTACAATTCAGACTATTCAAAGGACACTTTGAATGATAAACAAAAACATAAAGAGAAACTTTAAGAATATGTATCAGAATCACCGAATCAAGAATTTCTCCGCGTTTTTCTTTATTATCAGTATTATTACAAAGTTAGTCTCTACTATAGAGAAGTTTCTTCTACCCAACATTCTGTGTCATGTGTAGGATGTTGTAGTCACTGATATGTCTATAAGCATCTCTACCTACCTTAAAACATTCCGGATTGTATTACAGCATACGAAATTTGTTTACATATCTGAATCCCACATCTGTCAGTCTCTCTAATTAATGTACATATAAAGTAAGTAACTGAAAAGGAGTTTCACTTCTTAGTTGTAATAAGAGTTTGATCGTAAAATTCTTAAACTTTAGTTTTTCGTAAACAAGTCAATCAAATACCTTGTCCCGAGCATATCCGAACAAGTCGAAACAAAGAATATTCAAATAATGTGAATATGTCACTACTCTTTTTTTACCCGTCTTAATGTGATCCAACACACTCTTATACGTGTAACTATTTCATTAAAATAAAGTATGTATCTTAAATATTAGATAAATTTTTTTATTGTGTTCAAATATTTTTTCGATTTAATTTGACTTTTAATTTTATAAGGGCATGTCTAAATTTCTGGACTGAGTCCTTTTATCCATAAATCCTTGGTTTACTTAAAATCCTTGTATCTAACCTTATACTTATCCTTAAACACAATACGTCCTTCTCATTCTCTTGTGTCTGTGATTTCCTTGTCGGTAGACATATGAAGACTAATATTTACCTTTCTTTCTTAAGAACGAAGAATTTTTTACGAACTAACTTATTATAGCAAGTAACTCAATGATTTTCGGTTTCCGATGTGTTTTACAAATCTACGTAAATTCCATGACATCCGAGTTCATATGCCCCCAAAGGGTTTTGTAGACTTTCATATTTCTGTTTATAAAAGGGAGATATCTGTCTTTTGTACCAAAAATTTTTTCTCAGTAGACACAAACACGAGTCAACGAGTTAGCACAGACTGAGAAACGCTGGGGTACCTGACATCGGACGGTCCGAGGAGACAGGTACCTCAAAGGGTCCATTCTTATGACCTCACCCAACGGGAAAGGAAGAAGTCTCCTAGAAGGACTCAACCCCTAACTTGGACACACAGACGTAACGTCCACCTAAGAAATGGTGTCTCGATGAACCCTTCGGGGAGTTCTCTCAGTGTAGGTTAATTTATAATAGTAAATTAATATTTGATTAAAAATCGATATGTCGAATCATATTGTATATGTGGACCTCATAATGTCTCTCTGACATACAGGGGACTTCCGTGACCGAGAGTGGTTTACAAGGTCCTACGGAACACAATCCTAGTCCCATAGTCCGTCACATTAGGATTTGGTTATTTCCAATTTCCCTTTTACTTAAAATGATTTTTTAAACGATTTCCAGTACGATGGTCTTTACAATACTGTTTGGATGTGTCGTATAATTTTTTGTCTCTGTAGTGAAACGTTGTTTCCAGACATATCAGTTTCGATACTAAAAAGGTTATCAACACATGTCTGCACTCTCAACCTGGTATTTCTTCCGACTCACGGGTTCTTAACTACCAAAGGTTGACACCACAACCTCTTCTGAGAACTCTCAGGGAACTGACGTTCCTCTAGTTTGGTCAGTTAGGATTTCCTTTAGTTGGGACTTATAAGTAACCTTCCTGACGACGACTTTGACTTCGAGGTCATGAAACCGGTGGACTACGTTTCTTGACTGAGTAATCTTTTTTGGGACTACGACCCCTTCTAACTTCAGTCCTCTTCTCCCGTCTTCTCCTACTCAACCTACCGTAGTGGTTGAGTTACCCATACTCAAACTCGTTCGAGATCCTCTACCACTTCCTGTCTCTTCGGACCACACGAAGTCAGGTACCCCAGTGTTTCTCAACCTGTACTGAATCGCTGACTCGTTGTTATTGGTGGTGGTGATTTTTACAATCTTACTTGGATTGTTCTTTATTGTCCTTAGTAAACATCTTCCAGTCGACACATAAGTTTTGGGTCGCAAATATCTTCTAGGTACCATTGGGGTCCGACGTGGACCGGTACAGCGTCCACTCTTCGAAGTAGAGGTCTCTCTCTCTTTCTGACAGTATTACGTGGGTCCCAAGATGGGACTCGGAACCGAGGGGGAGACATACTGTGGTCAAGATAGGAGACTTGGTGTCACGTCTAAGTTAAAATTTTTTAAGATAGATAGATAAATAAAACAACACGACCCAGAATAAACGTCGTACATCCTAGTTCAAGGAGTTGATTCCTGACTTGGGTCCGGAGGACGCGATCCTCACTACAGAATCGGTGACCTGATGGTCCCTTCAGGGTTCTATCTAAATTAAAATTCGGGACCTATTGATTCTGACCCCTACAGTAATCGTTCTCCTCTTTGTCTAAACCCTTCTTTCCTACTCAAACCAAATGTTCATATTAATATAAAAATCGTCCTTCTACTCCATTCTTCGTACATCCAGTACTGTAGTGTGTTTACGTGTTCACAAATCCTTCATTACTAAGTCGTATTTAATGTATAGTCCCTTATAGTCATCTGAAACTTAGAAGTCACCCATTCCAATTGTAGTTCCCCACTTCTCTCTGTATTAATATTAACTCGGGAACCTCACAAAACACACAAGTCAACACAGGCTGAGAAAACACTGGGGTACCTGACATCGACGGTTCGAGAAACCAGGTACCCTAAAGGGTCCGTTCTTATGACCTCACCCAACAGTAAAGGAGGACGTCCCTTAGAAGGGTTGGGTCCCTAACTTGGGTCCACAGAACGTAGAGGACTGAACATTCATCGAAGAAATGGTGATCACGGTGGACCCTTCAGTATCCTCCTCACAAAATTAACTGAGATTTACACAAGAAACACCCTTTTTTCCTTCCACACCGACTAAGACTCATCCCTATCCATGGTTCATGTTCATGTTACATCCATAGTTCCAATGATTGTGTGTCAACACGTACATACGTACTTCCTTCCGAAGTAGGTTCTCCGCTACAGACTCGACCCGGAGTCTTTACTTGTCCTCAAATCATCCGGGTATTCCGTCACCCACTCTCCTCCTCTTAGGATCAGTTTTCTTTATTAAAGATCCCTGAAGGGACCACCAGGTCATCGACCCTAAAATGTTAGGGTTACGTCCCCCGACCCCAAGTTAGGGACCCACCCCTTGACCTAGGGTGTATGGTGTCGTTTCTAGTTTCTAAGATGTACGGTGTTGATTCTGGTCTCGTCGGTTTCTTTCTTTCTTTCTTTAAGATTTTTATTTATTAAAGATTACGTCATCAAAACATTATGACTCCAGTAATTACTAAGAAATTCCAGTTTGATGATTAAATGACTCACATTTTAAGTTCTGTGTCGAGATCCGTGACCGGGTCCCACTTTATTTCGAAGGATGTACAAAACATCTTTTTCAAACTAACCTTGGGACCAGACGGGTAAGTAATCTACGACAGACACTAACACAGGTACGGTGTCAACGTCTTCACTCATAAACGTTGACTTTGACACATAGGCCGTTTCGGATGTCACGAATGAGAGGTACTGGGAAATGTCTTCTTCCAACAGTCGTGGATACTACTCTGGAGGTAAATCGGAAAAGGAACCCGTGTGGTGAGGTCCTACCTTAACCACCTTTACGTCCTGGTGTACATTTCATCCAATACTGGTCTACACATAAAACTTTCATTGTCAGTATTATTACCACTGTAAATTATGGGATTCAATTTACTCCGGAGAATGTTATTCTTATCCCGTGTATATCCTCTCTATCGTTTTTTAGGTTTCCTTACAGGTACGAATCCTCGGTGTCAGTCCCTCTCTGCCAGGGCGTTCTGATTATCCTCTCCTCTGCAGTCTTTGGGACCCTTTGTCTTACCTTTCTTGAGCTTCTGATCTCACTACTTAAGTTCGACCTCTCGAAGGTGACCCGTTCTTTTAATAACCTAAACCCTAATCTTCGAGGGTTCTGCAAGGAAACCCGAAGGGACCACCGAGTCACCAGTTCTTAGGTGGACGGTTCCGTCCTCTGTACCAAAAGTAGGGACCAGATTCTTCTACGGGATCTCTTTCTCCACCGTTGGGTGAGGTGATAAGAACAGGCCTTTTAGGGTACCTATCTCCTCGGACTACCCGATATCAGGTACCACTACGTTTCTCAACCTATGTTGACTCACCGACTTGTTGTCTTAAAGGAAGTCGACTACCTCTCTTCCAGTATTTAAGATCATTGTGAAAAGAAGTTACCCTTTTTTCACTGTCAGAGAAGTATCTCGGTTCAAAGTGTTTCACGTTTTATAAATATATGTTAAAAGTAATACAACATAATGTGGAAGATGTTTACCCTTAGTCTTCAATAAACAACCAAGTGGGTACTACGTGTCAATCACTTTTCTACCCTCGTGAGTCGTCACTCGAGTCTCGGTCTGTCAGTTGTCTCAGATCCTCACAGGTTCCCACTCTTTGTCTAGCCCATGTTTCTTGCTTGATGGTCCGACCGGAACCTAAAGAGTTTGCCGTCGTGGAGGTCACTCTTCTGTTACCTTGTTTTGGAATTTTGCGACTCCCTTAAATCTTAAAGCATGGATCGGTTGATATTTAGTTCTCGTTCCTATTATTTCTGTAAAAGTCTGTACACTCAAGAACTTTTTTACTGGACGGTTCATGTCAAAGAGTCCCTTGAGACCTTTTACAGAAGGGGAGGTGACTCTTCATTAGGATCTCTCTCTTTCAGTGTCCTGGTTCCTTTGTCCTGGGTCTCTTCAGGTCCCTTAACAGAACCGTTTCCATTTTTCTTCAGACTCCGGTTCACGTCGTGCTGGTCTTACGGACCCGAAAACCTTTTCTTTGTAGGCATTGTTGTTTGTCGACTTGAACGGGAAGTCGTCAATGATTGTCGGATTACGGTCCATAGACGACCCCTCTTTTGTGCTTGTGTGTTATGTTGTGCACAAATAAATTTCCTAAAGATCTCACTATAATGGAGGGACAAAGTATATGTAAAGGAAGACACGAGAGTGTTTTTAAATTACAATATCTTTAATTCTATATCCTGTCACCAACATAAAGACAAGTTGTAAACACAACGTCTTAAAGAATTAAGAGTACACTAACTGACTTTTTGTTCAGTATATTAGTGATTCATAATTATCTTCAGACCCTTATTCCGGTACACGAAAAATTACACATCAAAATCAGTCACAGTGGGTCCTTGAAGGAACACAGGTAAGTGAACAGAAGAATTTCATTAGGATCTTCTCCACCACGAGTTCCCCTCCAAAGGACATCGGGGCCCATGACAGGTGCCAGTCGAAACAAGAAGGAGAAAGAGAGACATACTTACCACCCTTCGTTCTACGAAATTGTAGGGATGGACTTCGGACAGGATCACTGACGTCCGTCTCAATTGAAGAATAATTAGCAGTTTCTTATCGTGGTCGAGGGAGAGAACTCAAAATGTAACACCAGTACTCCCTACCACACTGACCTGGCGACTTTTTTTGACGTTTTACAGTAACGTAAGAAAGAGCCACTAGTAGGTAACAACGACCTGTGCCTCCAGTGCCATCGATGTAGGAAAACTGCTGAAGCGACGGTTGAATTTTGTCGATTTGTTTGTGTATATTTGTTTTATCAGATACTCAGTCAGTAAGTTTCACTTTTGAATTCTCATTAGGTATGGTATTGACGATTTTAGACTCTCTAATAGATCAAAAGCAAGAAATTTCCCGGTGCACATTTTTTCAATTATTTTTGTCGGTTGTAGTTTTCTTTGAATTCTTTCGTCTTACATTTACCTTTTTCTTTTCGAATTAAGAATTACGATAACCTCAAAATAGTCTCTAGTACATTTGGATCGTCTAAAACCAGGGTTTAGTCCCTCTACGAGAAGTCTATAAATTCCTTAATATTGATCCCTCTCCACTTCCTCCCCGATTTCCAATCGTAAAAATTTCATGGAATTTTTTTAAGGAAGAGATCAGAGTTGACCACCCATCAAACAGGAGGTCTCCTGTAAACCATTAAAGACCTCTATCAAAACAAACAGGGGCGACTCACCACAACAGAGCTCTTAATGACGACAGATCATCCATTTACGGTCTCTACCGACGACTTGTTTTATAAGAGGTCTTCCGACAAGAACTACGACTTTGACTCTTTCAAACAAAAGTAGGTTCCAGTGTCTAAGGGCCCGAGAAGTCAAGCCTTCCCTTGAACCTCTCGTTTATGGGGTTAGACGGTATGTCTCAGGGTATTACGACGTCAGGGTATTCCGTCATAAAAAGTTGACGTTGATCCCTCGACGAGTGGATCATTTTTGTGAGACCCCGGAGGTAGGCGGACAGATGTCAACTTCCAGCCTGATCCCTCACAAGCTTCAGAGAAAGGTGGGACTTTAAGTTGTCAACTCCAATGTTGACAATTACAAACAAAAGAGACACAGACAAACAAGGACAGTTGTCAAAGATACTTTTGCGGTGTAAATTCTAACAAAATTTTACGTCGAGTATGGTGTATTTACCAGGTAACAACTGACCGAAAGTTGACTATTAGTGGACTGGGTCTACCGTAGTAGTTGAGCTACCTGTACTCAAACTCGTTCCAGGCCCTCAACCACTACCTGTCCCTTCGGACCGCACGACGTCAGTTACCTCAATACTTCTCAGCCTGTACTGACTCGTTGACTTGACTGGACCTAAATAGGTTCGTAAAGGTGAACTACAGACTTCGAGTCTCAGTACGAGAGAAATCATAGAATCGGTAACCCTTCGTGAAACAGTTCGCGATTTCGATTAATTGTACGAATGCACTTTACACCCATAAAAATTTACATCTCACCGTCCGCGAAATGCACTTCCCTTCCAAAAATTCTACTCTTGTGGAACCTCACGTACCGTGACCTATACACTTTGGAGGGGTTCGCTTTAGGTATTCTTGTCTTAAACAACTCCGAGTCCTTACTTTCAAAACCACGCTAGGTTTGGTCTCAAGAGACGATCCAACGGTGTCTACGTTCTCACTACCCAAGATAGGAACCCGAATATAAAGGGCATTTGATTAAGTCAGAACGGACAGTTGTCTTCATTAAAAAAAGAAATTCAAAAGAAAATCGATGTCATATCGACGACATAAGGATCCACTTAAGGACGATATAAGGACAGGGTGTAACTTTTCAAACGAAAAGTGGGGATCACTGGTCCCCAGATGGGGAGACAGAACTGGTTCTATACTGGTAGGTTGTAAAAGTTTATTGAGGTCTCGTAAGGAACCGATACCTTCCCTCGACGAGTGGATCACTTTTGTGAGGCCCCGGAGGTAGGCGGACAGATGTCAACTTCCACCCTTATCCCTCACAAGCTTCAGAGAAAGGTGGGACTTTAAGTTAATTCGGTGTGTCCTCTCGAACCCTTACCTTTGTCGTGACAGCAGTACGGTGTCCTTTTAAATTTCAACATCAAATTTTTGTCGTGAACTGTCCTCCGTTATCTTAGTCCAGTTGATAAAAAGAAAAAGTAAAAGAATAAAAAGGGGGGAAAAACTCTTCAGAACTATGGTTCCCTTGATAGTCGACAGGAACATTTTTGTTTCGTGTTTTTTATCTAATTAAGTGAAGTCGAAGGATAACAAACTCAGTATGAAACTTTTCAGTGAGGACCCCGTGTGGGTGAGACCTGCAGGTCCGTCTGTAAAATTTTCCTCCTCTAAAAACCAGGTACTTCATTCTGATGTCTATAAGTAGAGACAAGTGATTGACAGATCTGTACCCTTTGTAGACCCTTTTTCTGGTCATAAAAGTATATTTAAAGGAAGGTACGAAGATCCAGAACGAGTCCTTTGACGAATGACGACTATTTTTAGTAGTCTGAGTGTTTGAGAAAGGAAACACACGAATAGTCGAGGAAGAAAGACGAGGAAGGATTAGTTACGTTTTCCCTTTCTTAGAAAAAGAGATCGACTAGTAGACGCGTTAGTGAAAAGACACAAGTTACCTGAAAACGAACATGAAACTCAATGTTCCGACAGTGAAAGACTTAGAAAGACTTATACGAGCAAGGTAACTCTACCACACAAAAAACAGGTCTACGACACCAAGTTAAGACAGAGATTGGACCAGAATCGGACAGACGTAGCACCTGGTGAATGAGGAACCACTAGACCAAGACGAAACAGATGTCTCTCGAGGGACCAGTGAGTCGGAGCGTCTTTCGGGAATGAAGAAGAAGAAAAAAAAAAAACCAAATCAGTTGAAAAATAAAACATAACCCCATATCGACTAATTGTCACAACGCTGTCAAAGTCCACCTGTCGTTTCCCTAAGTCGGTATGTATACGTACATAGGTAAGAGGGGATTTGAGGGAGGGGTAGGTCCGACGGTGCGTTGTAACTCATCTCAAGGGACACGACATGTCCTCCAGGAACAACCAGTAGGTAAAATTTATATCGTCACACATGTACAGATAGGGGTTGGGGGATGGATAGGGAAGGGGGGTAAGAAGGAGAAACCGTCGGTATTAAAACAAGAGATTCAGACACTCAGAGAAAGACAAAACATTCAAGTAAGCGTAGTAAAGAAGAACCTAAGGTGTATTTTCCCTACAGTACGTTATAAAGGGGAAGAGACAGACTCAACGAAGTGAACCATACCATGAGGGATCCAGGCAGGTACGGCGGTCGTTTACCGGAATATAGTAAGAAAAGTTACCTGCTCATTATGAGGTAACATATATACACGGTGTCGAAATAGGTAGGGAGGCAACTACCTTTAAATTTAACGAAGGTACAGAACTCAAAACTGAAGGATTGGGTATCGTTGGTGACAAAGTTAATTCTCTTTGTCGTACAAAGAGAACATAATAATCTAAAAAAATTTTCGACCTATACGGAGCAAACGGGTCTATCAACGTTCTCTAGCCTAGGGTGTCACGTATGTTCACACATACGACGATTTCTACAAGGTATCTACACCGACCAAGGACCCTGTAACACTGGTCAAGATGGCAGACTACTTAGAGTCCGTGAACAGAAACAGAAACTGTAAATGACGTCATTTAGGTACCTTTCCGCCTTTCTGAATTGTCAGACATGTACTAGAAACGGTGCTACCTACCGTATCGGTAAGAGAGGCACAAGTTCAGGTGCACCGTCCTACCGTCATACCTGACTTGTATTACTACAACTAGTACAACCAACACTCACTGACTTGTAGTGACAACCTTTCTCAGACTCTCTAGTAGACCACTTTATCAAGGACAACTTTACCAATATTGTTATGTGTGTCGACATTCAGTCAAAGAAAAAAAAAAAAAAAAACCGAAAAATAATCACATAAATAAATAAATAAATAAAAAAATTGAAAAATTTAAAATTTTAGAAATTAAGAATGTACGCAAGGGTTTGTACTTGGGGGGAGGGTGGAGGGAGGGGTATTGTAGAGAGACCCAGTAGGGGTACGTGGTCGAGGTTCGTACGACATAGGACGTAGTCTGTATCTGACCGCTAAGTTAAGAATGTACTATCATATGTACAATCTTACAGTAAGAGGGTTTAGTAGGGTGGGAGAGGGAGGGAGACTCAGGTGTTCAGGTAATATGTGTAGACACAGAGAAAGGGACAGAACGTATGTCCCAGCAGTAACGGTAGAAGGATTTAAGGTATATATACACAATCATATGACATAACCACAAAAAGAAAGACCGAATGAAGTGAGACATATTAGCCGAGGTACATTCAGTCAAAGATTTACGAGATCCCATTACGCCAACTCTGATTTTTATAGTTCTGAAGGATGAAAGCTGATTTTAGCGGAGTCAATTCCTACTATTGTTACTACTGAAGTGAGAGTACACACGCACGAATCAACGAAGTCAACACAGGTTGAGAAACTCTGGAGTACCTGATATTGGACGGTCCAAAGAGACAGGTACCCTAAGAGGTCCGTTCTTATAACCTCACCCAACGGTAAGGGAGGAGGTTCCCTAGAAGGGTTGGATCTCCAACTTTGACAGAGAAGATCAGAGGACGTAACCGTCCGTGTAAGAAATGGTGATCGTGGTGGACCGTTCAGGGACTCTTTCAGAAGGGACTGGTCCTTAACTTGGACCTGTCACCACCAGTCTCACGGCTTAGGATTGGTGATCTAGTGGTCCGTGGTCCCTCTCAGTAAAGTAGGAGTATCCTTTAGGACTAATCAATCAATCCATCTGTCTGTAAATAGATAATATCTACTTATTTTTCATCTATACAAAACAATTATAAAATAATAATAATTATTGATGTTAGGTGATTCGTGTTTTCGTACACATCTTCATATCGACAATGTCTCCTTCTTTTCTATCACATTTCTTAACACCAAGACTTTTTCGGCAGTTAACCTGTAGATCAGGTCGGACGAATCTACCCCGTATTCTTTAGACTTTAGGTTTCTTTAATTATAAAATCCCGTGTCTCCACTTTAACCGTCCTGAATGTAGAGTATTCATTGGAGGACAATGAAAAATGTTAAATAAAAAGATATCTCAACATCCTTACTTGGTTATTGGATCATCTTTTTTTCATTCTCCCGTTTAGGAAACTTTACGATTTTAACAGACTTTTACCCCATTCACAACAACACAACTTTCTTTCAGTAGTTCTTCTTCGAAAGTAGGGGCTCAAATTTCATATTAAGTACAATCTGATAAATAACTGTATTACGTAATGTCGTAAATGACAGTGTCGAAAATAAATAAGACATCTTTTCAATTAAAATTTTTTTAGATTACCTTAAACAATTACCCCTTTTATAGTGACTGTATAACTCTGTCTCTACAAACCAATCCATGTCACAACCGTAACTCCCATCTAAAGAAACACTCTCTCCTTTCACTACTTGACATCCTGTATTAGTTAATTCTCCTTTTTAAATGAGAAACGTAGAGTAGATTGAAGAAAATTTACCAATGGTACTTGGTCGGACGTCAAGACAAACCATTTCGAATTAAAGGTAACGAAAGGTCCATTAGGTGTGACATCGACTATGTCATCTTTAAGTATGAGTCCCGACCTATACCGAGACTTCTTCAATCAATCTATATACCATACTTGTTGATGTTTATTTACTTTTAGTCGAAGAGGTGACCGTCCATTACCTAAAAGTACTGATGGTCTTCCAACTTCTCATATTAAGAGACAGTGTTACAACCCGTGTTAAAAGCCTTCATCTTTTTAATAAAAGAAGGAACTCACTGGTCATCGGGATAGATACCCATACCTTCTGTCTGTATGTTTTTTCTTGTCTTTTAATTACGAACACGAGTTGTATTGAATACCTTTTATATAAAATCGTACACTGGTACAGTTTCACTCTGTCTTTACTTATGTAAAAAAGTTTTTCGACTCAATTTTAGAGAATCGAAGTAGAAGTCCGGTGATTGGAATAAATAAAGAGACAATTCAGATTCAACTTTTGCTAGTCCTTCCACTCCGGAGATACGTGGTTGTAAGTATTTATGTATCTCTTCCTCGAAGTTCCGGTAAATTGTGGTTCTTAGTAAAAATTTTATAATGTAATTGACAAATGGAGATCTTCTTGGTTTATAAATTTTGTATTCAAATTTTCGACACATCAACCGTACGAGAAAATTTCTCATGAAAACGACCGAGCTACTACTATGAAATTATAAAGGGGACTTCCTCCGATGAAAATTAAAATAAAAATCGTAGAAAGTTGGTTTCGTAGTTTAATCTCAAAAATTCTCGAGAAAATAAATCTCCAGTAAGAAACACTAAGTCTAAGAGGTCAGTTGTGGATTAAAGGTACAAGTAGTACCTTCGTCATTATATTAATTTACTTTAGATGTCTGTCCGAGATCTAAAATAAAGTCGGGATTGACGTCATAAGATGGTGTTGGTTGAGAATGTTCTTTACTGTTCCTGTTCGTTTTACCTTCCTAAATTAATTTAGAGGAAATCTTAGGAAGGGTTTGAGGGTAATTGAAACGATTCGTCACCTTTATCGGGTGTAAACCCATTGTTATTAGACCCTGAAGTGATCACATGTGTCATCTAGTGTGAAATTTCTATCTTAATCTAGGTGATATTCCCCTGATTCTAATATTCCTTACTATTTGTCCGAATTGGTTATCCAACTATTTACTGACACTTCTACCTAACTATTCACCCATGAACCAGTGAATGACCTGACAAATATCTCACTTCGGAAGGTAATTAACTTTGACCTCCAGTCTTTGCTCATTAATTCTAGAACGCACACACAAAAAAAAAAAAAATTTAAAACAAAACTTCTTTTAGAGGGACAATATGAGGTCACGTATCAATGGGGTGTCATTTAGTCCAAACCATTTAGTATAGACATAAAAGAAGCTCCAAGAAAAAAAAAAACCGACACGATACGTTGTGTACCCTAGAATCGGGGACCGGTCCCTAAATCCTTCCTCTTACCCCGTTTCTGATTCTTACGTGCAATATTCTGTCGCAACCCTCTATCTCCCACGAGGGATCCCTTCCAGTCTCTTCTGGTACCACGGAGGAGGGACTCTCCAATATAGGTTCCTCCTTACTCCCACTCTCGGTCTAGTCGAAGTCCTGGACTGTTCTACTCCTACAGTACCTGATCAGTAATGACAGAAGGTGTAGAAACACCTTTGGACATATTAGACCAACTACATGAACCGGAGGAAGGGAGTACCAGTATCTTCCCCGACACATTAGTCCCAGACATGGTTCAACCGACGTCATTAACCAAGTCCCTTCCCTGGTAGTCGGTTGACCTGGTCCGTGGTGGAAAGACTCCGAAACCGACCTTTAAGGACTTTTTCTACTAAAGAAGAGTGACTTAAAAGACCGACATCCCTAGAACATTCGGATCTTGACGGTGACCCGGTGGAACGGTTGGATGTCTCATTCGGACAGACTTTTCCTTCGGTTTGTTTGTCTTTTGTCTCGGACGTCCACTTCTTCTCTCTCAAAGGACCCCCTTGCACACGTAAGGACTTAGGGACGTACGGGTTCCGTCGGACGAGGAAAGAATCCGTTCCCCCGGTTATGTAGGGGGTGGTCTAGTCCGACCAAACTCAACTCAAGGCAGTATACATTAAAATCACAGACGACTGTCAGGACCTCCTCCTTTACCGTTGGGTGAGGTCATAAGAATGGTCCTATTCGGGTACCTGTCTCCTTGGACCACCCGATGTCAGGGACCTCAACGTCTTAGTCTGTGTTGAACATTTAGCCTGTATTGAATCGTTGGCTTGTGTGTACCACACCAGTCATTGACGCTTGTCGAAGTGGGTGGTCCATCTCAAATCTAAGATACACCCTCCGTTAATATTTGAGACGTTAAAACACTTAAAACAGTCCTCACTTAGTGTAACTCCTAAGTTTTAATCCTGTATAATTTGACTTAAAACACACAAACTATACTTATAGAAATATATTTTTACTCACTTCTTACCCTTTTCCCTTGTTCGAATTTGAACTTTATTCGTCCTTTATTTCAAGAATCTTATCGTTCCTCTGTATTCTTTCGGAAGGATTCACTAGTTACGTTTCTTTATCTCCTTTTGTTGTCTTACCCTTTCTGATCTCTAGAGAAGTTCTTTTACTCTCTATGGTTCCCTTGTAAAGTACGTTTCTACCCGTGTTATTTCCTGGCTTTAACATACCTAGATTGTCTTCATCTTCTATAATTCTTCTCCACCGTTCTTATATGTCTTGATATGTTTTTTCTAGAAGTACTTGGTCTATTGGTACTACCACACCAGTGAGTGGTTCTCGATCTGTAGGACCTTACACTTCGGTTCACCCGGAATCCTTCGTAGTGGTACTTGTTTCGATCACCTCCACTACTTTAAAATCAACTCGGTTAAGTTTAGGATTTTCTACTACGACACTTTCACGACGTAAGTTATACAGTCGTTTAAAACTTTTGAGTCGTCACCGGTGTCCTGACCTTTTCCAGTCAAAAGTAAGGACAACGTTTCCCGTTACGGTTTCTTACAAGTTTGATGGCGTGATAACGTGAGTAGAGTGTACGATCGTTTCATTACGAGTTTTAATAGGTTCGGTCCGAAGTTGTCATGGACTTGACATTTGAAGGTCTACAAGTTCGACCTAAATCTTTTCCGTCTCCTTGGTCTCTAGTTTAACGGTTGTGGGTAACCTAGTATCTTTCTCGTTCTCTTAAGGTCGTTTTGTAGATGAAGACGAAATAACTAATGCGGTTTCGAAAACTGAAACATCTAGTGTTGTTTGATATCTTTTAAGAATTTCTCTACCCTTATGGTCTAGTGGAATGAACGGAGGACTCTTTAGACATACGTCCAGTTCTTCGTTGTCAATCTTGACCTGTACCTGTACTAAGGTTTATCCTTTTCCTCATGTAGTTCCGACATATAACAGTGGGACGAATAAATTGAATATACGTATCATGTACTACTTTTTGCGACCCGACCCACTTCGTGTTCGATCTTTTTTCTAACGGACCTCTTTATAGTTATTGGAGTCTATGTGTCTACTATGGTGGGAATACCGTCTTTCACTTCTCCCTGATTTCTCAAAGAACTACTTTCACTTTCTCCTGTCACTTTTTCGACCGAATTTTAAAGTGTAAGTTCTTTACTCCTAGTACCGTAGACCAGGGTAGTGATGTACCGTTTATCTACCTCTTTGTTACCTTTGTCACTGTCTGAAACAAAAGAACCCGAGGTTTTAGTGACGTCTACCACTGACGTCGCTTCTTTAATTTTCTACGAACAAGGAAACTACTTTTCGATACTGGTTCTATCTGTCTCATAATTTTTCGTCTCTGTAATGAAACGGTTGTTTCCAGGTAGATCAGTTTCGATACCAAACAGGTCATCGGTACATACCTACACTCTCAACCTGGTATTTCTTTCAACTTATGGATTCTCGACTACGAAAACTTGACACCACAACCTCTTCTGAGAACTCTCAGGGAACCTGACGTTCCTCTAGTTGGATCAGTTAGGATTTCCTTTAGTCAGGACTTATAAGTAACTTTCCTGACTTCGACTTAGACTTTGAGGTTATGAAACCGGTGGACTACACTTCCTGACTGAGTAACCTTTTCTGGGACTACGATCCTTTCTAACTTCCGTCCTCCTCTTCCCCTGCTGTCTCCTACTCTACCAACCTATTGTAGTGACTGAGCTACCTGTACTCAAACTAATCCGAGACCCTCAAAAACTATCTGTCTCTTTGGACCACACGACGTCAGGTGCCCCAACGTTTCTCAGTCTGTACTGACTCGCTGACTTGACTTGGCTTTCAAGAATCTCTTTTACGAACAAAATAAGGTGGAATGTCAACAAAACAATGGTATCAAGGAACTACAAAAGATAGGGGACGTCGTCTTTATAGATAACTAAACTTTATTTATCCTGACTTATGTTTATCGACAATTTTACCTTATCTTTCTTTTTAACGAATGAGCCACAACAAATCAGTGAGTCAGCACAGATTGAGAAAATGCCGGGGTACCTGGCATCGGACGGTCCGAGGAACCAGTCACCCTAAAGGGTCCATTCTTATGACCTCACCCAACGGTAAAGGAAGCGGTCCCCTAGAAGGACTGGTTCCCTAGCTTGAGTTGAGAGGACGTAACCGTCCACCTAAGAAATGGTGACTCGGTCGACCCTTCGGGTAGACAAATGATCCATGGTGACTCATATTTCGGTAAAAGACTAAAACAAAACAATAAACGTACTGTTAGTCTACCCTACCCGTAAAAGAAGAGGTGTAAAATCTGCTCCTTTAAGTCACCTTTATTTTACTGTATTTCTAATTTTTTTATACGTCGTCCTATTCACCAACGGTTTCGGTGAGTTACAACCCTACTAGGCAGAAACGACCCTACCACGAAGACATTGGGTGGTGGACAAGTCCTTACCTACGACTACACTTCCGTCGTGCCTCGAACACCCTGTAACGAAGTCACAACTAAAATTAAATACTCTTGCATAAGACTACCCGACTGAAAGAACCACGAGTAATCTCTTCATTTTGGATGATTACCTTCTCCAGTGGTCGTAATTGGAAAAGAGAGGACAAATCTTTTGGGTCCAAAAAAAAAAAGAGAGAGAGGAAGGGAAGAACATCTTAAGATCATGGTCTTGGAGCTTCGGTTCAAAAGGGTCCATACACAATAAAATATTGGTGAAGTTTGTTCTCCGGGAGACTTGACTGTCATCGAAGTTTTTTACAGAAACACCATTTAATTTCCTCCCGGCGACTAGTGCCTTCCATTTGTCCACTACTTTACGTAGTAATCATGGAGTAGGCATTAAGTAGAGGGGGCGTCGTCTACTGTCTCGTAACCCCGCTCTCAGCTCCCGCGAGTCTTCACGTCCGAGACCCCAGTCGGGTCGTCTAAGTAATGTTGGGTCACCTTTCGCGCCGGACAGAGACACAGTTAATGCCGACCAACTATTGCCTATAATACAGTTCCAGACAAGAAAGAGTTCTACGTCGGTGTGTAAAATTTTAGTAATACTCTCATTCGTACTCGGGGTACCGGAGCCTCAAGTCAAGTAAACAATACAGGGTAATCCTGTACTTCTACGTCCGACCCCAGACCCCTTCCACCCGTCCCAACCGTCCTAGGTCCCTCTTGGGTGCCGGGTCTGGGAACGGAAGAAATTGTCTCTACACCTTGAAACCCGAAGGGGTACCAAGTCACCCATTTCTTAGGTAGACGTTACTTCCTCTGTACCCAAACTAAGGACCCAGTCCTTCTAGGGACCTTCTCCCGTACAGTTAGGTGAGGTCATAAGAACGGACCCTTTAGGACACCTGTTTCCTCGGACAGTCCAAGGTACCCTAGTGTTTCTTAGTCTGTACTGACGTCTCTCACTCGTGTTCGTCTTAGCACCAAACGGGATCATCAGTAAATGCTAGACGTACTATACTCTTCGCCCCCTTCAGTGGTGGTATTAGTGAGGACGACACCCCACTGGACCCGGTAGAGATCCTTATTTGGTCTAGGTCTAAAGTCACCTCGGACCCTCCCAAATTACTTTACTTCACGAAAGACGACCTGAGAGAGAGACGACCCCTACCTTTGAACGACCAACAAAAAGAGGAAAGAAAGTTCTTGATGTACACACGAAAGGTCATCAAAAAAGTGTAGAACCGGACAGGCTCGAGGTAAACAGTGCACAAACCACACCTAAGTTGTGTGCACTGGGTAGTAGGTTCCCTTCCGAGGTGTGACGTCTTTATCAGACCAGACCAGAGATCCGACTACACGTCTGCGATCTCTACCCTCACGCCCACAACATTAAGTCGTACGTATATACTCCTACTCCTATCTAGTAAGTTTGGGAGAACATTCTTTAACTCCCACGAGTTTTCTCGTGGGGGAGGACTCACCCGAGGTAAAAGGACAGACCTCGGGACAAAGTTCCACCAACACTTCCCGACCTTAGACCCGGGACGTGTGGAACGTCTTTACTTGTTAAGTTCAAGGAAAGTACAAGTTTAGGGGGGAGATGTGGTCTCCTTTGGGGTCACCTTTCCTAAGTCCTGTAAGTCAAGGAGTAGAGGTGTACCCTTTGAGGAGTGATTACACGGGAGGGTGTCTACGGGACCGGGGGTAGGGGAGGAGGATGGTACGAGGTCCTTAGCGTTACACCCCACTCGACTAGAACTGGAGACTCACAGAGGTGAACGTTTGTCCGACAGTCCACCTCACCCGATGTACCCGAGTGTACAGAGGTCCGACCCAAAGGTGTCTAAGGACACACAGTCTTTGGAAAAGTGCCTCGGTCGACGGGACCTCCCGTGACTGCCCTTGGTTGGTGTCTAGGTAAAGTTTTACACATTACACACAATTACACAACTTAATTTATATGACAGACGAAAGAGTCCCTTTGAAATCTCGATGAAAAGTGTTTAGATTCGTGGTCCTTCTCAGATGTGTTAAGAAGGAGGTCCTCGCCCACTCTTTAGGTCTGTCGGGGTTTTACTATTGGACTGAGACGTCGTACTCCCGTACCTGTGAGTGTCAGGGACTACGTAAACACCAAGTCTCGAAAGAACCACATAGACACTCAGACGTGAACACTGGACGAGGATTTGTGTGTGTACACGTGTGTGTGTACGCGTTTCCCCATACAACAACAAGGCAACGATTCGGTACAGTCTGAGAGACACTGGGGTAGCCGACGTTGTACCGTCCGAAGGGACAGGAAGTCATAGACGACCTCAAACGAGTTTCAGTACAGGTAGATCAACCACTACGGTAGGTTGGTAGAGTAGGAGACATCAGGGGAAGAGGAAAACGGAAGTTAGAAAAGGTCGTAGTCTCAGAAAAGGTTACTCAGCCGAGAAACGTAGTCCACCGGTTTCATAACTTCGAAGTCGAAGTCGTAGTCAGGAAGGTTACTTATAAGTCCCAACTAAAGGAAATCCTACCTGACCAAACTTGAGGAATGACAGGTTCCCGGAGAGTTCAGAAGAGGTCGTGGTGTCAAACTTTGGTAGTTAAGAAACCGAGAGTCGGAAGAAATACCAGGTCGAGAGTTGTAGGCATGTACTGATGACCTTTTCGGTATCGAAACTGATCTGTGTCCCTATATCCGTGTGTATTAAGGTAATCTAATATACCTTTCGTATAAAGAACTTATTTTCTTTTTACGTCTGGGGAGTGAACATACTTAAAACACTCTGATTTTATAATTTTTAAGGTATGCACATATATGTGTAAGACAAAAGGAGAAGTAGGTATCGATACAATCCATAAACAATCATTGACTCTCTTTGTAAAATCTTTACTTAGCAAAACGTCTTAGTAAACTATTTACTGAGTATTTACGAGACCAGTAAAACTAAGGGCATTAACAAGTCAAAGATCCCGTAACACAGGGGTTTTCGTTGAGGACCGGGTAAATGCTGAAACACTTCAGCATATGAAGAGTGACAGTACCTGGAGGGGGGGGTGGGGTAAATCAAAATTATATCACTAAAGGAGGGTAACAGTCGATAACTTACGTTCCTTATAATAATTTTTACTCGGTAAAGGTGTCACATCCCAGGGGACCTTCTTTGACAAGACACATTAAGGATTTAAAGTAAGTATTAATAAAATCCAAATCGTCGAGTTTTACAAAATGTTGTAAAATCACTTAAAACGGTCGTGTAAAGTAGAGGTACGGAATAAGAAACGTACTTGTATTCGTATCTTTTATATGATAAAATATTTTAGTTTCCTTCCTCTGTAAACAGTCTTCAAGGTAGGATCTAGAATTAATTACTCTCAAACATTTTGAGATCTGATTAAAACTGACATCGTCTTATAGGATTTTTATAAAGTAGACCCGATTTTAGTAACTCAGTCACCACCACCAAATCAGCGATTCAGTGCAGGTTGAGAACGCTCAGAATGTTAAGGTACCTGACATCGAACGGTTCGAGGAGGCAGGTACCCTAAAAGGTCCGTTCTTATGACCTCACCTAACGGTAAAGGAAGAGGTCCCCTAGGAGGGCTGGGTCCTTAACTTGGGTCCATAGGACGTAACGTCTGTCTACGAAATGACTGACTCGATACTCCCTTCGGGTAACTCAGTCATCCTCCTTTGTAAAGAATTACTAAAATTAAAATCTTAACTGTTTAGGTGTGTCTTCAACTCTTCCATCAGAACTCAAGGACGTGGTCCTAGTGAAGGGGTAAGGATTGTAGAATCTTCTACAATTAATACTACTGCACAAACAATGTCATTTACTTGGTTATGACTACGTGACAGGAATTTACTTCAAGAGACAATCAAGACTAAAGGAACCAAAGATGGTTGACGAGATCCTAGGTTGCAATGTACCTGGGTACAATAGGAACCTCCGAGGAGACGGGATCCTGTCAAAGAGTGTGGACTCTTAGTAAGAATTTATGTCTCAGACTCGGAGAGGAGAGACAAGAGTAATTGATGTATGTAAATCCATCAAAATAAACATCTCCCTCTTGACTAACCTCTCTCAACCCCTCTCCACTACTTAAGTAAAAGAGTAACACTTAGTCAGGCTATCTAATCGATTATGAAAGTCCCTTTTGGTAGTTTTTAGTCCTTTGTTACCACCCAAATTCTCGTGTGACCTACTTACTAAAGGTCACAGTGCTCCTCTAGGGGACCGTGCAGGTAATGGCGTCCCTTCTATTCCCACAAATAAGTGAATACGTCCCTGACAAAAGTCCCGGACGAGAGTGTACGGTAAAGAGACGGAAGGTTCTATTTTTCTTTATCAAACATTGGTAAAAGATAAATTTGTCTCTTCAAAATCAATAATCTATTTGTGTACATTGGGGGGTGCTTAAATAAATTCACGGTTCCGTTAAGTTCAGTAGGATTGGACATAGTAAGGACAATGAATCATCGTTCCACTAGTATGGGTCCCTCCGAGTTGCTGGAATAGAAGAGTTCATCGTCGGAGTAAAGCAAAAGAAAAGATAAATGTGAGCACAATAAGTAAACATTATAAAATCCACAAGTTTTACAAAATGTTTAAAAGACGGAAGTGTATATATAGAGTAAAAAGTTGAGTCTTTCATATAACCGTACAGTTCATAAGTCCTGTATTGTAAAAGATTATACCTTTCATGTGACTCATAGGGTAGATTATTCTTTCATGTGAACTCATAGTTTTAAGTTTGTCCAAGAGGCAAAATGAATATTAAAACAAAAAGTAGGATTCTGTCACGGTTCATTTAAACAAGTGAACGACTCAATCTAAGACAAAGACATCTGTCAAGTCTAAATATTCGGCACGACGTGTTCGTTAATATCATTAGATTTTTTGTAAACTCTGTCCGGGAATTAAAGTGAGATCCCCTTAAATAAGAGCGGTAATGGAATAAAATTCACACACCTCAGGGTCAAAAAGCCCACACGATAAAGTTCACCCAACAGTACCTTCAAAACACTACTCGCTTCTGTACACTACTCCTCTGCCCACACTCGGCAGACACTTAGGCAAGAAGGGAAGGCACTCAGTGACTGTCAACTTGTTTACCATGGGACACAGCCCATCGTGTGACCAGAGACCCCTGGGTCACTTCTCTCCACTGTGGAAGACTCGCCCCCGGAAAGACACGTGTATCTTCCTTCTACTGTCCTGTATCTCATTAACACATTACAATCTTGGTTCCACCACACCTGTCCCCTCCCACGCCCCGTCGTGGTACGAGAGCCACCCGTGAAAGATACGACCGGCTAGACCCCAGACCCCGTCTCGGACTTACTCCCCAACCCTGGGTCGAGTCGACTCGTGTTTGTGTCTGTATCTTGTGGGTTTGAAGACTGGACCTTTCTCCTAGTGACGTCAGCAGAAACCTCAACATCCGACATCCAAACATAAAATGTACTCTACTACCTCGTCTACGCACACTCTTATACAGACTTATACAGCTTCCTCCTTTGGGTCTCTCAGTGCACCTACTACAAAAACAGCCTGAAAGGGGAGGGACGAGTGACTCTGTAAGACCGGGTACACTTTAGGCTAAATCTTACTTGACACGAAAAAAAAAGAAAAATTTCGTTTAGATCATAAAGAAGATTACTTCAGTTGTAAAGTTTCTTTTCCTATGTTTCTTACACAAATTATACGATTACCGTATTGATTAAAAAATAAAGGGTCGTTAAATTTACGTTAAATAAATGTGAATTTCCGTAAGAATAAAACTACTATTACAGAATGAAGAAATTTATTTGAGGACACACACACGAATCAACGATTCAACAACAGACTGAGAAAAACGCTGGGGTACCTGATATTGGGTTGTCCGAGGAGACAGGTACTTTAAGGGGTCCGTTCTTATGGTCTCACCCAACGGGAAAGGCGGAGATCCTTCATTTGAAGATAATCTCACTTTTAGTCATAGTATCGAAATTGACATCTAATCAAACAAAGAATGAGTCTAAGGATTACTGTTTATATCAAATACTTACTACCTCTGCATTAAAGACTTCTCCTCGTTATAAATTTTACTGTTCTAGGACCTTCTACGTGGACAACCGAGACTTGCTTCGCCACCGTGTAGACCCACCCCGAACCTCGAGACACGCTCTAAGTCCCTGTGATACCACGTCACAGTGGTTGTCTGAGTGGGAAGACTGACAATCTAAAGTTGTCGACCTAGTTCACACCCCTCTTTGGAACCGTCCATTACTTCATCAAGTTCTGCCCACCAAGATTCACCCCCCTCTGAATTTTGTGTACGTGTGTCACAGAACCTCCGACCTAATCGTCGTTCAACAGACCTAATATTTCTGTCCGCACCAACCCTATGGGTTCGACCATTTTGATCCTTTACTCGTTGTAAATGACAAACACACTAAAGTCGACGAGACTCTGGAGTAAAGGAAAAGAGTCACTATAAAAGATTAATAAAGACTGGAGGAAAGAACTGTAAAGGGAGGATATAATTATATAAGATAAGAAGAATTAAGAACAATTCCATAGTTGACTTAGATACATAGTCTGGTCTGAAAAACCATATCGGAGAATCTCTTAACATCTCGTCAATAGACATAGTCAGACTTGAGGGGCTTTTACACGAATTAACAAGGTGTTTATAAAGAAGAATATCAGATCAAATTCTATGGTAGGGACTCAAATAATTTTCTGTTCAAAACTACCATACTACTACAAACAAGATCACCATACCATTAGACACTACCAACCACCCCCCACAACCAAACCCAACGACGGAATCGACCACTACGACACTACCACGACTCTACCAGTCACTACGATTCTACCGCTACGACATTACCAACTACTCCGACTCTACCACTAAGACTCCACCAACTACTACAACTCTACCGCATTACTACTTACCATTATGACACTCACTGGTCTCATATTTACTGACCCATCACTAGGACATACATTGTAAGTCACAACACTTCCATTATTACTTACCCATTTTTTACCGAAGAACAATTTTTGTAGATTAGTTAAAGTACCTTGTGTTTAGAAACGGTAGTTCTTCTATTAAGAAGTGTACATGTTCACTTTTGTTTTCAATTCCTCTATTCCCGTATTGTCATCCTGTACCTACGGTATCTACTTAGAAAAAGTTTCCCGAGAAAAAGAGAAGGAATCGAAAGACGTCTAAAATTAGTACTACTGTCTTAAAACAGTGTTGGGTAGGCATATAGTTTTTCATAAATGAAACTTCTTTATGATGAATTGTTCGTAATGAAAAATATCACGGGTTACGTTTAAAAATAAAAGTCACATTATTGACCGTTAATTTTATCTAAACCCATAGTTAAGTCTAAATAGAAGAGGGAAATCTATTTGGGTATACAAAAGTTTCCTCACTTTTTCTGTCAATTGTGTATATGCACTAAAATACTATATAAATAAGACTTATTTTCCAGAAGATTGTTACATCAACTTTCGACAAATAAAGAACACTTCAGTGCGTCAACACAGGTTGAGAAACGTTGGGGTACCTGACATCGGATGGTCCGAGAAAGTAGGTACCTTAAAAGGTCCATTCTCATGACTTCACCCAACGGTAAAGGAAGAGGTCTCCTAGAAGGGTTGGGTCCCTAGTTTTGACCCAGAGGACGTAACGTCCGTCTGTGAAATGGTAGACTCGGTGGAAGAATCCTTTAAATTTGACGTATCAAACATGGTATGGAACCGTCCATTAAAACAAAATTAAAAACATTGGAAACGTCAAATACATAGGGTTGAGACCGTTACAGAATTTAAGTCTTTCGTAGACCGGGATTTATGACACCCACTCCATACAAGACACAAGGTGGTCCTCGGTACATGTACAACCCACTCTCGGTCCACTTCTCACCACACGGTGGAGAGGAACCATAGTTGAAACACAGGACCTTGTACGTGACCTCCTTTGGGACTAGTAACGGTCAGTTTGTCCTTTCGTCTGTTTGGGGAGTCCCTCACTGTCCCACCACCTCGGCAACTCACCACACACGTAAGAGGCACCACAGAGGGAGCGTCGAGGATCCCGGGTTCGACCCCCGTCTCCCAGACCTGGGGGCCTGGGGTCGGGACTCCCTCCGAGGGCCGTCACCGAGTCCAAGGGGGTGCGTCGGGGCGGAGGGAAGAGGGGGAGGAGAAGAAGGTGGAGTGACGGAGGGACAGAAACTGAACGGGAAGTCTCAAGGTTTGAGTCCGGCAATTCAGGTTAGTACTGTGGACGGGTGACACAGGTGTCCCTTTCCATGACGGCGACCTCTGACGGCAGAGGTGGTCGGTGAGCTGGGGAGGGGACCTCGGACACACACACACACACACACACACACACACACACACACTATGTTACCTTTTACGTTAGGTGTCACGAGAAAGACAATTCCACTGTACATCGGAGACTTAAAGGGAAATATACACGTCGAAGGAGAGACACGAAAATATTTTTTATGCTAAATAAGTAAACACAGTCCAAAATCAACACCGTGCACCCGAATCAACCAGACGTCGCACACTCTAGAATCAAGGGGATGGTCCCAAGTTTGGGTGTAGGGGACGGAATGTTCCACCTAAGAATTGGTGACCTGGTGGTCCCTTCAGGGAGAGAGACGCGAAAAATGTTTCTCTAGTTCAGTCGTGTTTGTGATCGATTTTATAGTACATAAAAACGAGTTACATCGATAAAATCCCTCGAACTACGTCAGTAATTTATATTTCCTGTAAGTGACTTGTTTTACTAATTACATAGACTCTACTCGGTGAAACCATTTTTTATCCTTGACTCTATTATTCTGTCTAGACTACACACACACACACACACACACACACACACAATTAACGAGTCAGTACAGGCTGAGAAACACTGGGATATCTGACATCAGGTGGTCCAAGGAGACAGGTTCCCTAAAAGGTCCATTCTTATGACCTCACAAAGCGGTAAAAGAAGAGGTTTCTATCTAGACTATTACTGGATATTTATTTATACTCTCCCTGTCCCAGGACTGTAGTAGTCTTACTTTGTGTTATATGATGGGTGCAATTTCAAATCGATGTCTTTACGTTCCGCTACTATAAAACATCACTTGAACCGGGACTCCCCTGTACTCAAGTTTTACTTTGTCCTGTACGTGGAGACCCTCCAAATGACGTGTATTAAGACTCGCATCGAGTACCAGGACACCGGAGCCCTACGACACCAGTGAGTCAAGGGTGTCACTGCGCGTCCCAGGACGGGAAGTTCGCTTTCTCCGTGGACCTCGAAACACGACCATTGAAGATAAGGGTGTACTTGTAGGAAAACTACGACGAAGTCTATTAGAAACAACGATACAGTAGCGAATCAACACAGGCTGAGAAAAACGCTGGGGTACCTGACGTCGGGTGGTCTGAGGAGATGGGTACCCTAAAGGGTCCGTTCTTATGACCTCACCCAACCGTACGGGAGGAGGTCCCGTAGAAGGACTGAGTCCCTAGCTTGGGCACTGAGGACGTAACCGTCCGTTCGACAAATGATAATCACGGTAGACCCTTTGGGTCTTTGGACAAACCTTCACTTGTAAGAGATGTCCCCCTCATCAAGGTGAGAAACTATCCTTAGGAGGTTAATCATTAAATTCGACTCTCCACGTCAATTAATGCCATACAATCGTCTTGTTACTCCGTTAAGTAGAAATTTAAGACCTGACCGAGGGGACGTTGTAATCCCTTCTTACACGGAATCGGGAAGGACACACAAACCTATCCTTGTTCAATACTGACTAGAACTCGTCTTTTAGGTGGAGGTAGTCTTTTGGTTCTAAGGAAGAGATCGACTTGTATAGCCTAAAGACTGTTGATTAGGGAATAAGTTCCCTCTTTTATAAAAGTATTATTTTGGACTTTCTTCACGAGTTCTACATATTTGAACAAACATATTTGGTCTTGTTTCAATAGAAAGTAGTCGCCACTACCATCGTGATAATGTGTAAATTTTATATACGTAGTCCGAATCTAGTACAAATGGACCGATTACTATAGTCAACATTTGTAAAATATTTTATCGGGAAAGGTGCCAAGTTCAACATGTAAAGTAAAAGAAGTCTCTCCCACGCACACATGACAGCGTAGTCAGGACAGGTTGAGAAACGCTGGGGTACCTCGTCTCCGAGGAGGTCCGCGGAGACAGGTACCTAAGAGGTCCGTTCTTATGACCTCACCCAACGGTAAAGGAGGAGGTCCCCTGGAAGGGTTTGGTCCCTGACTTGGGTTCAGAGGACGTACCCGTCCACCCAAGAAATGGTGATCGCGGTGGACCCTTCGGGTACCCAGTCATCCCGTAGGAATAGTGAGTCTGTTGGGGCTCAAAATATTCTTTCGTTAAAGAACTTCGTGTTTTCGGTTACTGTCAATAAAAATGAAATCCTCCAAATATTACGGATACTCTTCGTTTGTGACGTCGACACTAAGGGTGAAATGACTACTTCTTTTGACACCGGGTACGAAATTCGAGTCGAACTGTGTTTCTTGTTGGTGTGTCAAACCCATGATCCCTGTCTCGACACCCAGACTACAAAATAAAATTAACTTGATCTCTACAGTCTAGTGTGCCATTTAGAGTCAAGGTACACCCACGGCTTAATTATCTTCACCTACGTATCGGGACTTAAACGTTTTACTCTTGTCCTTTAACTGTGTCTCTTACTTACTAACGTATTGAATATTTGGGTTATTCCTCTACGTCCTACGTTCTCTATTTAGTGGGCTGACCAGGTTCCCCACCTCTACTTATACGTACAGGTGGGTCGGGACCTGTGAGACACGATCCACCACGTCCGTCACGTCGACCAATCTTCTGACTGACCCTCACCCCGCACCTGTCCTCGGATGTCGTTATAAAAATTTTTAGTTCCTTTTACAGAGGTTTACACTTTATGACGTTCATCGTCAAAAGTAGAATCTCCTACAAAAAAAGTCGGTGTTGACTTGAAGAGCTCAAGTCAATACCTAAGAGCCGATCTCTTAGGTGGATGATCGTATCCTCTGTACCTAAGTTAGGGACTCAGTCTTCTAGAACTTTTCTTTTACCATTGGGTGAGGTCATAAGAACGGACCTCTTAGGGTACTTGTCTCCTCGGACGACCCGGTGTCAGGTATCCCAGCGTTTCTCAGTCTGTGTTTACGAGTTGATTTGTTGTTAAGAGAGTTCTTGAATCCCCTGTCTCCGCTCTCTTCCTCTCTTCTCCTCTCTAAAAAGAGAAAAAAAAGAGGAAAGACATGATATACAAAAACTATGTGTAAAACTCTCGTTTTACAGTGTAGGGTCGATACGTTCCCGGTTCATAATACCTCTCTCATCGTAAATTAGTCTGGTGGGGACAATGCGTCAACTGTTTTACCCCATTAAAATCACAGAAGTTCGTTGAATAGTTAGAAACAAACGAGTTGTGTATAGCCAATGTTCCAGACGTCCAAAACCCTAAGTCTCGTGACTCGTCCTGTACCGGGGACTCGAGTCCCTAGGAGACACACTTTCCCACCATGGAGAAACAAACGTAAAAGGAGGGTTTGAACAAAGAGCGAGACAGAAGGGTTCAAGTGTGGTAAATGTGACACTTTTACGTGAACTGAGAACTTCGACGGTGACAAACTTTGTCCAGTGAAGAGTGACACGGGTAGTGTCGTGGAAGAGTCATAGTCCTGGTGCCACCAAGTCGACGGAGAGACGGAAAAATCATTTTGTAGAATTTTTGGAGAATGTCAAGAGGGACGGAGAATCTAAGTCGAGAGACTTACTGTAACGTTTTGGGTGAAGAGACGGAAGGCCGGTGTCGGAGACTTCCGACGTTCGTGGAACCCCGGACACAGGGGTCCGAAAGGGAGCCGGGTGGTCCGTCTCCGTGGGTCGAGAGACCGGCGCCCAGGATCTAAACTCTCGAACGTTTCGAGGCTTCTAAACACAAGAGTACCCGGAAACGTCGTTGAGACTTAACACCCACAATGACACTAAAGTAAAATCTTTTAGTCATCTTACTGAGTCCTCTAACCTCACTAAAAGGGGTTTAGAGTGTCGAGTACTTTAAACCCATACTAGAAAAATTGTAAATAGATAAATAAAAACCGACACGACCCAGAGTCAACGACGTGCCCGAAAAGAGATCAACACTACGAGTCCGAAGAGTAACGGCACCGAAGAGAACGACGTCTCGTACCCGAGATCCCGCACGTCCGAATTTATCAACGTCGTGCACCCGAGCCATCAACGTTGAGGGTCCGAGATCTCGTGCCCGAGTATCGACACCACGTGTCCGAATCCTCGAGACTCCGTACACCTTAGAAGGGTCTAGTCCCTAGTTTAGGTACAGAGGAAGTGACCGTCCACCTAAGAAATGGTGACTCGGGGTTCCCTTCGGGACCTATACTAGAACTATTATTTAGGACCAATAAATTTGTAGATCAGTCTCGAGAAGGACAACACACGTCAAATGTGTCCCATGTTACTCCTGTTTTCCTTTCTTTCACTCTTTCACAATCAGTGAGTCGAAGTAGACTAAGAAAACGTTGGGGTACCAGACAGGAACCTTAAGAGATCCGATCTTATGACCTCACCCAACGGTAAGGGAAGAGGTCTCCTAGAAGGACTGGGTCCCTAGTATGGTCCCAGAGGACGTAACGTCTGTCAGAGAAATAGTGGACTCGATGGTTACTGTTGTTTCGGATATGTTAGATAACTGGATTCTTTCAACATTTCCTTCTTATGACTACATTCGAAACTATCCTTCTACCAAAGGGTGTAACCTTTGGTCCCAAATAAAGTATGTGTGTCCTGTGATTCTCGGGACGACGAACGGGTGCAGGGGGAGGTCATGACACCAAAACGTTCAAGATTCAGGTGAGGGCCCGATCCTCCTGGTTCACCGGTCCCTCCACAATCGCCGAACCAGTAGTCGAAGTGGTCGGAGACCGTCTACGACCTAATGGGGAGGACTAAGTGACCCCGAGTGTTTGATTGGAACCAAATAGAGTAAATCAGTCGCTCCTTTTTGGTAGATATTCCTGTGGGTCTTCGAGTCCCTTGTATTCCAAAAAGACCAGGGTACCTACCACAACAGAAGACGGTGTGTCTAATTAATTATCCCTCCCTCTTCCGTCGTGGTGTCAACAGTTCCCACTCCCCAATAATATTTGTTCGGACGGCGAGGTGACTTACTAAATGTCACCTATCTTTAGGTGTCACGGACCTGATACTGATTATAAGTACCGTGTCGTAGACTAATCTAGTATTTTAAAATAACATAACAATAATCATAAATACATAAGGTCATCAGTACATACCTACACTCTTAACCTGGTATTTCCTTCTATTCGTACCTTCTTAACTATGAAAACTTGACACCACAACCTCTTCTGAGGAATCTCAGGGACCTTGACATTCCTCTAGTTTGGTCAGTCAGAAAAAAACCAACAACAACAACAAAAATTTTTTAATTAAATAAATAAAATTAGCTTCCGATTAATGAAATATGTGTTACCTTATAATGAGTTGATAATTTTTCTTACGTAAACTTAGTCAAAATTACTCCACCTACTTTGACCTCGGATAATATGTCTCACTTCATTCAGTCTTTCTTTTTGTGGTTATGTCATATAATTACGTATATATACCTTAAATCTTTCTTCCATTGTTACTGGGATATATTTTCTGTCGTTTTCTCTGTGTCTACATTTCTTATCTGTAAACCTGAGACACCCTCTTCCGTTCCCACCCTACTAAACTCTCTTATCGTAACTTTGTACATATAATAGTATACACTTTGTCTAACGGTCAGGTCCAAACTACGTACTCTGTTTGGTCAGGTAGGATTTCCTTTAGTCAGGACTTATAAGTAACCTTCCTGACTACGATATCGACTTCGAGGTTATGAAACCGGTGGACTACGCTTCTTGACTGAGTGACTTTTTCTGAGACTACGACCCTTTCTGACTTCCGCACTCCTCTTCCCCTGCTGTCTCCTACTCTACCAACCTACCGTAGTGACTGATCTACCTGTACTCGAACTCGTTCGAGACCCTCAACCACTACCTGTACCTTCGGACCGCAAGACGTCAGGTATCCCAACGTTTTTCAACCTGTGTTGACTCGTTGACTTGATTTAATCATAAATATATTTGAATTTATCTGTAAAATTTTTTAAAAATAAAAATGAAATAAAATGAAATGTTATAACATAACCAAAACGGTATGTAACTGTACTTAGACGGTGTCCACATGTACTTAAGGGTTAGGACTTGGGGGGAGGGTGGAGGGTGGGGTATAGTAGAGAGACCTAGTAGGGGCACGTGGTCGGGGTTCGTAGGACATAGAACATAACTTGTATCTGACCGCTAAGCAAAGAATGTACTATCATATGTACAAAGTTACGGTAAGAGGGTTTAGTAGGGTGGGAGAGGGAGAGGGAGTCTCAGGTTTTCAGGTAAGATATGTAGATACAGAGAAAACGACAGAGCGTATGTCCCAATAGTAATGGTAGAAAGATTTAAGGTATATATACACAATCGTATGACATAACCACAAAAAGAAAGACCGAATGAAGTGAGACATATTAACCGAGGTCAAAGTAGGTAGGGTAATCTTGACTAAGTTTACATAAGAAAGATTACCGACTCATTATGAGGTAACACATATACATGGTTTCGAAAGAATAGGTAAGCAGACGACTACCTGTAAATCCAAAGGTACAGGACCGATAATATTTGTCACGACACTACTTGTAACCCCCATGTACACAGAGAAAGTCAAGACCAAAGGAACCACACATACGGGTCGTCACCCTAACGACCCAGTATTCCGTCAAGATAAACGTTGAAAAATTCCTTAGGGTGTGACAAGAGGTATCACCGACATGATCAAACGTAAGGGTAGTTGTCACATTCTCCCAAGGGAAAAGAGGTGTGGGAGAGGTCGTAAATAACGAACGTCTGAAAACCTAGCGTCGGTAAGACTGACCACACTTTACCATGGAGTAACACCAGAAGTAAACGTAAAGAGACTATTACTCACTACAACTCGTAGAAAAGTACACAAACAATCGGTAGGCATACAGAAGAAACCTCTTTACAGATAAATCAAGAAACCGGGTAAAAAAAAAATTAAAATATCAAAAAATAAAAAATTTAAAATTTTAGAAATTAAGAATGTACACGAGGGTTTGTACTTGGGGGGAGGGTGGAGGGAGGGGTATTGTAGAGGGACCCAGTAGGGGTACGTGGCCGGGGTTCGTACGACATAGGACGCAGTCTGTATCTGACCACTAAGTTAAGAATGTACTATCATATGTACAATCTTACGGTAAGAGGGTTTAGTAAAAAACTAACCTAGCAAATAAAAAGACCTTAACTCGACGTATTTAACGAACATACAAAAACTCTAATCAACAAACAGTCAACGAAGTAAATGATAATAAAAGAGGGTAAGACTTCCGACAGAAAAGTGGAACGAATATCAAAGGAAACAACACGTCTTCGAAAACTAAAATTAATCTAGGGTAAACAAATAAAAACCAAAATAAAGGTCATAAGACCCTCCACCTAATATCTCCTAGGACGACACTAAATACAGCCTCTCACAAAACGGATACAAGAGGAGATCCTCAAAATATCAAAGACCAGAATGCAAATCTAGAAATTAGGTAAAACTCAAATAAAAACACATACCACAATCTTTCACTAGATCAGATTTCTTTGATTTTTGGATATATATCTTTTGATATTTTGTGACTACTTTCTTTAGTTTCTCCTGTGATTATCTACCTCTTTATATGGTACAAGTACCTAACCTTCTTAGTTATATCACTTTTACTCATATGATGGGTTTCGTTAGGTGTCTAAGTTACGTTAGAGATAGTTCGATGATGATCGTCATAAAAAGTGTCTTGATCTTGTTTATTAAAGTTCTAAACATATCTTTATGTTTTTTGGAGCTTATCGGTTTCGTTAGAACTCTTTCTTCTTACCTTGACCTCCTTAGTTGAACGGACTGAAGTCCGAGATGATGTTTCGGTGTCAGTAGTTCTGTCATACCATGACCGTGTTTCTGTCTGTATATCTAGTTACCTTGTTTTATCTTTCGGGTCTCTATTTAGGTGTGTGGATACCTGTGGAATAGAAGCTGTTTCCTCCGTTCTTATATGTCACCTCATTTCTGTTAGAGAAATTGTTCACCACGACCCTTTTGACCAGTTTATCTGTAAACTGGACTGAACATGTGCCCAGTTTCATTTTTTTTTAGTGAATAAACCTATCACAAACTAGTTCTTCGTGTATAAAATAACAGTAGTTTACCTTTCTACCAAAAAACAAACAAGTTGACGTTTAAAACAACAAGTAAACAAAATCCTTTACCTAGTTTTGTACGTACTATCGATTAACGACCACGTGAAGAATTTAGACACCACCCTACTACCCTGGATACAACATTCTGTTTCATGTAAAGTTATGATTTAAGGACCTCCTCCACACCGTAATCCTTGAACCACAGAGGACGGACATGAAGGCCCCTGGTCAGTCTCAGTTCCACTTAATATTCCCTCCTTTACTATTAAATTAGTAGTGTTAACTTTTATAGTCGACTTCCTTCTACTACAAGAACCCTTTATCTTCCTTGGAAGTCAAAACTTTCTGAGGGAAACAGAGGTCAACCCTGTCACTACACCTAGGAACCCTTTTCCTTTAGGGGAGGGGGTTCTCTTAGTTTATAAGACAACCGACTTGGAGGTTCTCCCGATTGTCATCACACAATTTATTTTGTACGAAGAAGGGGTCAAGTTAAGGAACCAACCCTTCTAGACGACCTCTTCCCTATCCGATGGGTGCGGTCATAAGAACCCGAAGGGAACACCGAGTCGACCATTTCTTAGACGGACGTTACGTTCTCTGGAACCAAACTAGGGACCAAACCCTTCTAGGGGACCTCTTCCCTTTCCGATGGGTGTGGTCCTAAGACCGGACCTCTTAAAGTACATGACATATCAGGTACCCCAACTTTCTCAGTCTGTACTGACTCACTGAAAGTGAAGTGAAGTGAAGTGAAGAAGAAACCTCTCCCACCACCCCTCTGTGGTCGGCAGAAGGGAACCTTCCCGAAGGACCTTAACGGAACGAAAGTACTCAGACAGAGTCCGAACCCGTCTCCGTCGATTTTTGTCAGGAATAAGAGTCGAAAAGATGTACCTTGAGAGGACTTTCTTCTGATACACACTTAACTACTTTGGTTGATGTTTCCGTAAATTACGTCCACCAAATTTTGTATCCGAGCCCCTAAGCGATGTTGGGTTAGGTAGACAGACGTGTACGGTTCGAAAACCAGTGGGACAACGACCTCCTTGTCCTTACGTCTACTCTTTGTCCACCCGCACCCCGTAGACTCCTGGGGGAGGAGACAACCCACCTCGGCCTCACCGTTCTTGACATCAGTGAAAATGACAGACAACAACAAGTCAGTGATTCAGGACAGACTGAGAAACGCTGGGGTACCTGACGTCGTATAGTCCGAAGGGACAGGAAGTGGTAGAGGACCTCAAACAAGTTTAAGTACAGGTCACTCAACCACTACGGTAGGTTGGTAGAGCAGGAGACAGTGGGCGAAGAAGAGGACGGGAGTTAGAAAAGGTCGTAGTCCTAGAAAAGGTCACTTGAGTAAGAAGCGTAATCCACCGGTTTCATAACCTCAAAGTCGAAGTTGTAGTCAGGAAGGTTACTTATAAGTCCTGACTAAAGGAACTCCTAACTGACCAAACTAGAGGAACATCAGGTTCCCTGAGAGTTCTCAGAAGAGGTCGTGGTGTTAAGCTTTCGTAGTTAAGATTTCAAAAGCACCTTCGATTGTACTCAGAACTTTCACCCCAACAAAGGAGTTGTAAAAGACGTATCGGTGACACCTGGTAAATGACAATACGAAAAGTCGGGTCAAAAGTGTCCCAACCCATCGACCCAGGAATGATAAGCGGTCAACCGTACTCCCTCGACGGGAATCGGAAGGTCACACCAGAGACTACTACCACATCCATCGTTTCGTCTTTCACTTGTACATAATTGTTTATTATTTGTACGTAAAGAGCTCAAGTGACCGTCGGACTTCTACTCGAATACTTTTCCATTTGACGGTTCAAGTACCGTCACGCACACTACAGACCTGAGGTAGGTTATATGGACCTCGTGGACAGTCGGATTAATCCGGTCTACACGGAAGGTGCATTTACCTGGAGGGTTCTCCTTATTCCTGTCTAAAATCCAAGATCGTTTCCTGTTTTCCGTCCCCAACCCCTTCCTACTTCCTCTCCGCCCTGAGGTTGGGTCCTACCAGGAGAACACTACAGTGAGAATGGACCGTTAGAGGAGAGAAATCACAGTGGAACTGACTTGAGTCACCTTTGTCAGGATGTCCTCCCACTCTTTTCGCTGAATAAAATTCACTTCAGATTCAATTAAAAGTATAAGTTAGTTTACTTCTATAAACGATTTGAGAACGTAGAAATCGTGTGTGAACGTATGCACGTGTGCGCGCGTGTGTGTTGGAGTCGACGGAGATCTAGGAGTCAATAAATTTTTTACTGTAAATTCAACACGGTTGAAACTGTCGGGAAGTTGATTCACACGTTTCGTCTTCGGTTCTTTTTTGTGGTTGTCTGGCGGCTAAAAGAGTCCAAGACACTAAGGGTCTCGTGCCACGTGTGGTCTGTCCGAAAAACGTTGGGGTAATGATAAATTTTGTTTGTAAGACATTTGATACTTTACATTTCATGTTTATCACCCACAATACATTTTTTCTTTTTTTTTTTGTGATATCGAAGGTCCGTCAAAAAAGGTAAGTACGATATTTTACAGCATAGAGGTTTTGTCTTCACAAACTCTCCGTCTGGAAATTCGAGTCGGTCCTTTTACGAAGAGTCTTTTAAAAGGAAGTACAACGACGTAAATCATTGATGGAGCTACTTTGGTCAAGAGTCAACGATACAGAGCTTCTTTTACTACTCCGTGTGACCCTCTGATGCCCCGTGAACTACCGACGAATTATTAAGCAAATGCCTTTTCGAAGTAACTGAAAATGAGCAAATACAATTTATGTCAAAGAAGTCGTTTGTGTATACGTCGTACACAAATGAGACACGGTCTGTGTCGAAATTTGTGAAATATTTATTATTGAATAAATTACGAACACCGATAGGACACGACATTCATGGTAATAAATATGGTAAAATGTTTATTTCTTTATCTCCGTCTTCTTCCAATTCACTGAATGGTTCCAGTGTGTCGATGTAAGATTTATACATCTTTACACCCACCAGTTCCTCCTAATAGAAAACACACTCTTTGATCCTCTCTACTACACTACTCTTAGGACGACCTTATCAGAGTCGAGTCGGTGTTCACCGTTTACAAGTAGAGACACCTACCTCCCCTCACAGGAGTTCGTTCGACTAGACTTCTGTCAGTCCTCACTCTAATATACGGTTAAGGTCACAGGGTCAAGTGGGGGAAAACGAGGGGAGTCACAGGTACGTAGGTAAGAGAGGCAGACACAAAGATAAGGACGGGACGTCCCTCCAAGTAGACTTAGTAAAAAGATCTAAGGTATATATACGTAATTATATACTACAAACAAAAAGAGAAAGATTGAATGAGGTGAGACATACTCTCAGAGATCCAGGTAGGTGCAGAGACGTTTACTACATCGACTAAGTGAAGTCACATACCGTCTTTGATTGTGCTATAATATCTCGTCGACATGGGACTAAATTTTTTTTTGTTCTTCACTCTGCTTACCCTTTGTCCATAGAAGGAAAACCGGGACACTTGGTAAGGTGTGTTTGTCCCAAATTCTCAGTAAGTGACAAGATTCCTGTGACATAAGATAGAACAGTAATTTACTTACTCCTGACTTCTCCTGTGGTGTCAGTCCCACTCAGGACTGGTGTCGACTCGTTTCATCCGAGTCGGGAAGAGAGTGGGATCTAAAGCTGAAGAGGACAAAGTACGATTCTGGTGTAAAATGATTCGGTCGGTACAATGTACCCTCGGAGTAGTATCTCGAAGTTCGTGGACTTAAGTAGGTCACTAACAACGGTAAGTCAGTGAGTCAGTACAGACTGAGAAACGTCGAGGTGTCTGACGTCGTGTGGTCCGGAGGGACAGGTAGTGGCAGAGGACCTCAAACGAGGTTAAGTACAGGTAACTCAGCCACTACGGTAGGTTGGTAGAGTAGGAGACAGTAGGGAAAGAGGAGGACGGGAGTTAGAAAGGGTCGTAGTCCCAGAAAAGGTTACCCAACCGAGAAGGAAAGTCCACCTGTTTCATGACCTAGAAACTATATACTATAAACGTGTTTAAGAGTTTTAGTATTCTGGTCTGCATGATTTCTCTTTGTAAATTATGATACACTTGTGTACAAATCCATTTTATATTGTACCTTTTATAAAAGGATAAATATCTAAAATATACAAGTAGTGACTACCTTTCTTTGATAAAAATGTGACTCTTCAGAAAACCGTACACTTTATTTCCCGTGTTTCAAAGAAGGTATACAGACATTTTTTATATTTCAAAATTTAGATCTATTTAACTCTTCACACTCTAATCATATAAAACTAACTTTTGGCGTATAAAGTATAACTATTTTTACTGTTTTTACATAAACTCTACACGCTCCTAAAGTGTAGACCGAAAATATCTACCAGTTTTTAAATGGTGAACTTTTTGTTTTTTTGTTTCAACTCGAAATCAAAAGTATCGTTAGGATCACTGACTAGTGTCCTTCGACATTGTAAACTCTAGTCGGTTCGACAGATACCCCAGCGTACCTCAGCCTGTGCTGACTTCGCTGAATCGTCGTCGTCGTCGTTCATGGAATCACAGATCGAAGTTTATATGTTACAGACATTTTCTACTTGTACAGAACGACGAACAACTGAGATTGGTTGTGAAAACCCACTAAATCTCTCATTTAAAGGTCAGTGGTCTAACGGCGAATGAGAACAGATCACTTTACCACATCTTCGAATTAAAGAGACCTTAATTTTTATTGTCCTTGGATAATTGTTGTCATTACTTACGTTCTTCGTATACAAAAATAAACAGTTTATACGGAACTGTGAAGACGAAGGTAAATAATACTTCATTGAACTTCGTCTAGTTGTACGGTTGAACTCTTGTTCGTCCTTTTGATGTAATTTGGTAAACTTACGGGACCTCTCGACAGTCCCACTACTCTCTAACTTCCTAGTTCCAGGGTCTCTCTTCTGGAATCTCTATGTACTCTGGAAGGGTTCTCAGTAACAAAAGACTCGACAATGGTCAAACAGGTCTCCAGTCTTGGTTTCAACGTCCGTCTCTTTACGAATATTCTCCATGGTTGTCTTACAGACCGTCGCAGAATCCTGACCTCTGTTTCTTAGACCTCAAATCCTGAAGTTTTGTCGACCTTAACTCTTCGAGTTAAGACCCACTCAACTTCCTAGACCTCTACATAATATCAAATACAAAAAAACGGATCTCCGTAAATACCTTAAGAACTCTTCTATTCGAGTCGTCTTTCGGTGACTTTTTTCATTATCTTAAAATACTATAACAACCTTCTAGTTTTTGACAATAAGTTCGTGCTGTTTCCTCTTTCCCAAGAGGCAATCTATGGGGTCCGGAACCCACCTGACCGACCTCTCACTCCAAGATCCTTACTTACTTCCTGACTCTACCGCGGTCCTATTGAAGGTCGGGTCAAGCCAACAGAATCGGGATTGAAACTATTTTTACTACACGGAATTGACTTAGAGTGGTGGTCTCCCATATAACATTGTAAAGACCTCCTTCTCTTGCCAGAAAGTGTCCATTTTAGATTGAGAGTTATTTTTTAATTTTTAGTGTGGTTTTTTCGTCTTAGTTCTTCTTTTCTCATTTTTTTTTTATCATAATCTGAATGTTTATTGGGTTAATTACTTTCATACTATTTGCCTGGAATTTGTTGGTACTACATCTTATTTTAACTTTTTACGTTCTAACCTTAAGTCTTCAATTTTCTGTCCCAGAGGTTGTCACTCCCGTCTCGTTTTCTTTCTGACCCACTTGACCTTTTATTTGGTCGTTTGTAAAAGTTCTGATTTTCCACCCATATTCTATCTCTTTTCCTTTTTTCTATACCCAACATCACTCGTTTTTATTTTTATTAAGAGTAGATCTTGACGGAATTTGATTTTACTCTTGTAAGTCTTTCTATTTTTCAGAAACCTACCTTTGTACTTTTACGTTTTTTCCTTACTTCTCATTACTCGTACATTTGTATACTCTTTTATGTTTGTGCATGACTTATACTTTGTTGTTAGTGGATAGTGAATCGTACTAAATTTCATACATTTTTGATTCTACGTATTCTTGTATTCCCACTCTTCTTCAAGATGCATTACAAATTTTTAAGACACCTTATTTCTCAACACACCCTTCGTTTCATTGATAATGTGCAATCATATAATATTGGTTATACGTACGTCATAGACAATATTATTTTATTCAATGTCGATCTATATGAAATCATTTTAGTGATTAATATAACAAGATTTTATTTAATTTTTTAGTCCAAAATTAGAGACACCATTAGTTATGTTTACCATTTCTATTACGTTCAGTTATAACCGTTTTTTAACGGTTAATTAGGGTTTTTTTCTATTTTTCTTTCTTATTTTCGTTTCTTGTACCCCTTTTATACTTTGTTTATCATTTTACACCCTGTATTTAGGTTTACATAGTCATTTACATTTACCGGATTTAAGAGGTTAATATTTTATTTCTAACCGTCAAAACTGTCCTTTTTTTGTTGATGTATAATGAATGTATCGAAATTTAGGAATTTAACTTCCGGTGTGTGGGATATACCTTAATTTTTCCTTTTATTCACTTACCTATTTTTGTTGTTTGTAATAGAATTTTTTATTTGATCAAATCGATTTATTTTAATCCTTTACATCCACTATGTTACTCTACTTAACATTAAAAAAATCAAGTCGCACATAAGTCTTTTTTTATCTTAAAAAGTTTACATTACATAGACAGTTTACCTAAATTAGGAAGTAATTTTAACAACACCATCTTTTAAGTTTTATTGAACGTCTGCTAGATAATCTTAATTGTTTAAATCATTCCAGAGAAATATATCTAAGTCACATTTTCATCCAACATAAAAAGATGGTCTTATTTTGTTCATCTTTACTTCAAATTTTCCTATTAAATATTATCGTATTTCAGTTTGAAGAGTTTTATTTAAATTATTTCTTTAAAGTAAATACCTCAAATCTTTACCTTACGATTCGATACAAGAACCTACTTTTCACAGTCATAACATTTCTGTAGTTAATAGAGATTGTAAGTATATATCTAAATCGTCTTAGACAGATCTAAGATCGTCTCAAAAAGAATAAAGAAACCACCTTTTATTGTTCTCGAAAGTTTTCAAATAACTTATGACGTCTTCCCGAGGTTTATCGGTTCTTTTTATAACTTTTTTACGTTTTAACCTTCTACCTGTGATTATTTGTGTTTCAGAATTTCACTTGCTGAAACCCGAAGGGGTCACCGAGTCGACATTTCTTAGACGGACGTCACGTCCTCTGTGTCCTCTGAATCCAAGCTAGAGACTCAAGCCTTCTAGGAGACCTCCTCCTGTACCGTTGGGTGAGGTCATAAGAGTGGACCTCTTAGGGTACCTGTCTCCTCCGACCGCCCGACGTCAGGTATCCCAGCTTTTCTCAGTCCGTACTGACTTCACTGACTCGTACGTTTCACTTACTGAATTCTGTCACACTATGACTACGTTCTTGTCTACTCTCTGATTCTCTTGTTACGTATAAAGTCTATATCTGGATACATTTGTTTGGGCAACTAAGTACTAAACGGTACTTTATCCCTTTCTTACCACTAAAGTTATTTACGTTAATCCACTTGACCAGGAACGTTCTTTTTATTTAACAAGAACCGGGATTCGTCTCACATATATTTTAGTCACGTGATATATGACGTGACATATCTTTTCAGTTAAGGTCCACCTAATATTTAGGTGTGCTCCTACCGTTTTGTTATTTTGCAACTCTGTTACGGTATCCTTTTATAAAAACATAGGTACCTCATTCGTTTTTTTTAGGAACTTGTCTTTCATTTTAAGACCGTATTACGTTTTTCTAATTATTGAAGTCAAAGTAATTTTATTTTTACATAATTAGTTTTCTTAATTAATTGACTCATTTGGACGTCCAGTATGTCGTACTCTAAATCGTTATGTGTATTACCTTATTTTCGAACATAGGTCTTACGTATTTATTGAGAATTCCTCGTTTTATTTTTCTTTCTTTTTTTTACCTGTTAGTCTTAATCATTACACTCCGTGTCCTTTAAATCGTCTGTAAATCGTTTTATTCCTGAGACAGTTGGTCATTTGTCTAATTTCTCTTCACTTTCACTTTCACTTCAGTGAGTCAGAGAAACTCTGGGGTACCTGACTTCGGATGGTCCGAGGAGGTAGGTGCCTTAAAAGGTCCGTTTTCAGGATCTTACCTAACGGTAAAGGAAGAGGTCCCCTAGAAGGGTTGGGTCCCTAGATTGGGTCCAGAGGGCGTAACATCCGTCTACGAAGTGGCAGACTCGGTGGTCCCCTCAGTGTCTGTAAACAACGACAAACAAGTGAGTCAGCACAGGTTGAGAAACACTGTGGTACCTGACGTCGGGTGGTCCGAGGAGAGAGGTACCTTAAGAGGTCCGTTCTTATGACCCCACTCAACAGTAAAGGAAGAGGTCCCCTAGAAACACTGGGTCCCTAGCTTGGGCAACAGAGAATGCACAGGACGTAACCACCCGTCTAAGAAATGGGTGACTCGGTGAACCTTTTGGGAAAGTAATTGGTATTCATCACTTCAGAGAGTCAGCACAGGTCGAGAAACACTGGGGTACCTGACATCGGATGGTCCGAGGAGGCAGGTACCCTAAAAGGTCCGTTCTTGTGACCTCACCCAACGGTAAAGGAAGAGGTAAGTAATTGGTACTGGATTGTGTTTAGTCCGAAGTTAGTCTATTGTGATGTATAGATGGTCTTAATCGTTCGTTTGTTTTGTTTTGGACTTTTGTGGTTTTCATCATATATCCCTACACTTCCTTGACTTTAAGAACAAGTGACAACCCTTCTCACATCTGACTATTTTGGTGGAATCTTTCGGTCAACGACGATTCAGCGAAGTCAGCACAGGCTGAGACACACTGGGGCATCTACCGTCGGGTGGTCCGAGGGAGCAGGGACCCTAAGAGGTCCGTTCTTATGACCTCACCCAACGGTAAAGGTTACGGTAAGAGGTTACGTACTCTCACTTTTCACTTTCACTTCAGCTAGTCAGTACAGGTTGAGAATCGCTGGGGTACCTGACGTCGGGTGGTCCGAGGAGGTAGGTACCCTAAAAGGTCCGTTCTCATGACCTCACCCCACGGTAACGGAAGAGGTTCTTTCGGTCAACCATGACAGGTTATTTCGGTTTGTGTGAAATGGACCTTAAAGTGTGGATCCGCACATAGGTCACTTTGTAGAAGGACACACAATAGTAGGCGACTCCCTTCAAGTAGTTTCACAACGAACAGGATTTACCTTTTGTTAAGGTTTAAAAGTAGTTGTTACCTTGTTTCCTCTCTTGTAAAAATATAAATCTGTTCATTGACACCACAATCGCTTCTGAGAACTCTCAGGGAACCTGACGTTCCTCTAGGTCGGTCAAGTAGGATTTCCTCTAGTTAGGACCCACAAGTAACCTTCCTGACTACGACTTTGACTTTGAGGTTATGAAACCAGTGGACTACACTTCTCGATTGAGTAAACTTTTCTGGGACTACGACCCTTTCTAACTCCCGATCTCCTCTTCCCCTACTGTCTCCTACTCTACCAACCTACCGTAGTGGCTGAGTTACCTGTACTCAAACCCATTTGAGAACCTTAACCACTACCTGTCTCAGTCTGTGCTGACTCGTTGGCTTGACTTGACTTATCATATTTCGTAAAACTTGGGGATTTCGCATTATCATTGACCTTCTTCGTCTATGCTTTCTCCCGTAGGATATACTAAAGGTACATTTGTTTTAAATTTTTATTCGTGTCAATTAGGTACCACAATCCTCAAAGTTGTCACAACTGGGGACACCCTCCATAATCTTCAATGCCACCACCAAAAGGGGTCCTCTCCGAAAGGAACATAAAGGCACTAAGGGTGCTGTTCCTACCTTACCAAACGGTACTCTCTTTGAAGTCGACGACACTTTTGTTTACACTACTTTTTTCTCAGAACCTTTGTAGATTCAGATCCCGAAACTGTCGGACCTACGTGGGGACAGAAAGGACTCCAAATCCACAAGACATAGGAATATAGACAATGGGTTAGTCAAGAGATTAACCGACGTTGACGAAATTCTATCAAAAGACTGGGTACGTTCACTCACTTGGAATTCATCCTGGGGCCAACGGTCCTCTGTCGTATTCACCACGCCCTGAAAGAAGACAAGTGACGCCCCGTCAGGACGACACAGGTCCCCTACCACACAGGGCCTCCTGACCGGAAGTCTTAGGAGGAACCTTTAAGACCAGACCGGTAACCCTATGACCCTACGCACAACACAAAAGATCATGGTCCTCCATCTTCCTCCCATACTTCGACCGACTTCGTACCAGTCTCTCGTCGTCCGACCTCGTCCCCTCCTCTCCGCCCGGTTCGAGATCTGGGAGTCGGTGGACTCAGTCCCACGAGTATCCCTTCCTCGGCGTGGGAGACACGTGTCCTTTCCTCGGAGTCGAACACACGAAGACGGTTACTGCAGAGGCGAGGTCGACGGAAGTATAATTCGAATTTTGACAATTCGAAGGATCTCTACAATCTTTACCTGTAAAATTTTCTAGTGAATACATAAAAGAATTGACCTCATGGATGATTCGCTATCCGACTAATGGACCACCTGTCTGAATAGCTGCAATCGACCTCTTCTCCTACACTCTTCCCCGGTTCCCTCTCTGACGTTCTACTACTTGACTACTCGAGAACTAAAGTGCCGAAGTACCCAAAGGATTAGCACCACGAGGAGTGTCAAAACATAGAATACACCACCTTCCAAGGGGAGGGGGGTCGGTTCATAGTTCACCTTTCGATCTCAATGTTAACGTCAGGTCAACAGTGAAATGATTTACGTCGACAAAAGACAATAAACTATCGTTACTGTTTAGTGGCTTCATAAAAGTTTATACGTCACACGCACACACACACACACACACACACACACACACACATACTTTAGAGTGGAGAATGGGACGGGGTAGTAGTTTAGGTCGATATTTTTAAACCCCGAAAATTATGACCGTTAAAAAGGAAACAACTTATAAGAACAACTAAAATGGATTACCGGAGACTTCAATAAAGACCTTTGTTAAATTCTTTTGTTTCTTAAAGTTTCTTAAAATTTAATGTCACGGTCTATTACAGAATTCGAACGGGTCGAGTCAGGGTGAGTTCCATTTTGTTGAAATCTATTTATTTTTACCATCTAAGTCTTTATTAGTTCTGTTTTGGAAACTCGGAGCACCATTCTAAGACAAGTGGTCAAAGGGATATCAGGTAAATCTTGAACATGAAGTATGCAATATTTACCATAAACATCAATGTCAGTTAAAATATCAATATTAGTTATCCAATTTTAGTTATAGATGTCGTTTCTAATAAAGGATTAAAGTACTTGACTTTTCCGTGGTGGTGGGAAAGAACCAACCTCTAAAGAGGGAGACACAGATAGACGCCTGTATCTCTACCTTTATGTCTCTTTTGGTTGGAAGTCAACGACTCATTGGTAAGTCGATGGATTTCTATAGTCCAAATAGAGCTTTGTAGAATTTTCTGAATAATACGTACATTATCACTTTCGTTTCTATGTGTCTTACTTATTGGTCAACCATAACACTACAACCTCTTTTCGAACTTATTTATTGTTCACGTCCTCAAGAAACCTTAGTTTTGGGGTACGGTATCCTTTTGTCTGCATTTACGAAGAAATATAACGGAAATCGAGGGATCCATACATTGGATTATAGGAAAGAGTTTCGGGTTGTTATTGATATATAAATAAATTCGAGAATGGTTACATTTACTCAATCGTTACAACTAGAGGTCTTGACCGTTATTCTGCAAATTATTTTAATACACTAATCTTCCTTAAGATTCTCCTCTAGAAAAGGTAAAGGGTCAGAACTTTATTTATGATAAGATTTTTTGTTCTGGTTTTTTTTTAGGTCTTTTTACGTTTGTTACTCAATAGACTGTTATCTAAAACACACAAGTAGAGACTTTTGGTTCATGGGTCTTGTCATAACCAGGAGTTATTTACAAATATCTTACTTACTAACGTTTTTATTTTTTACATACACCACCTTACTAAATTAATTTGAGCTGTATTAATTTACATTTTAGGCGTAAGAGACAAAAAGTGACTTTATATAATTAACGGTCGTACATATATAGAATTGTCGGAAGGGTCCACCGCGATCACCATTTCTTGGTCGAACGGTTTCTCTACTCGGAAGCTAGGGATTCAGTCCTTCTAAGGGACCTCCTCCCGTACAGCTGAGTGAGGTCCTAAGAACGGACCTCTTAGGGTACTTCTCTTCTCGGACCACCCGATGTCAGGTACCCCAGTGTGCCAGAGTCTGTGTTGACTTCGCCGAATCGTACGTGTGTATATAGAATTGTTAGGAGAGGTAAATTAAGTATGAAGTCTCCGACCTAAAACGAAATCATTACTTTATGAATCAGGGTGGTTAAAAAAAAAAAATTCTTTTCTAAATTCTCATAGACTCGGAATTTGAGGGTCAAAAATCGATAATAAAAATATCAAGATCTAAAATATATTTCCAAGACTTTTTTGTAAACATATCCTTAAGAACTAAGGAAAGGGTGGGTTCCTGTTTATGTGTTTCCTTTCCAGAATAAAGAAACAGAAAAACTGACAAGGAAGTCGCGAAAACACAGAAGCGATTCTATGACAAAGATGGGTCTCGAGGTCCTCTTCAATTTGTCAAAAAGACTCTCAAGATTAAAGAATGCGTCTTATCTAAAACATAAGGTTGTTTCTCTCCGAAAACGCTAAAGAGAGGGAAGTCGCACTACCTATTAAAAGGTTTAAATAAGAGTCTCTTCAAAAAAGGGGAGTTGAGAAAATTACTAGAAGAGACAAGAGAAAAATTATAAGATCTCCTAAAGAGTTTAGTGTACTCCATTTCATTTTACGTCGGTGGCTGAGTGATCTGTTAGTGTACTCTTGACATGACTAAAAAGACGATATGTGATATAATAAAATGTGCAGCAAAATGTGTACGAAGATTTTAATGTCGAGGAATCATGGACACACACAGGAACGTTTCGGTATTTTTAATCCCCTAATACAGAATGATCTCACAAAGTCCCCGAATCGTTTCGAGGTCTCTAGTGATATTTTTCTACATTCCACCTGACTCTAACGACCCGACCCCAGACCGCCATTCGGACAGCGTCCTTGCGATCGTAGAGGAACGTAAACGGGGAGGTCAACCTAGTGAGAGCGTCGACCTATGACGCATTCGATAAAAATCAAGGAAATGTCCTAGTCGTGAGAATGACGTACGAGTACGTCAAACTAAATAAGAAGGAAGTATTTAGAAGTCAGGAGACAGGAGAAGATTAAAGAGTTCAAATTAATCACTAGAAAGAAATTGTTCTCCTCAAGAAAGTGAGTGAGGCAAGGTAAGAACGTTCAGAAAATCCCTTTAAATTCTCGGTCCTTTCGAACTTCCTCCCCACTTCACCCTCCGACCTTAATAGTCTACATTCGAAAACATATATCTTACTTATCTGTTGTTCCAGGATAACGGATATAAGTTATAAGATACTATGTTTCATTGCTGTTTCTTATATTCTTTTCTTATATATACACATATACATATTGACTTCGTGAAACGACATGTCGTCTTTAATTGTGTTGTAGTATTTAGTTGACGTGAGGTTACTTTTCATAACTAATGTTTTTAGGTCCTTTACAGGACGGAGTTGTAAACATGACTTCGACGAGAATAGTTCTGGTAATTACTGAAGAAACTGTTATTTACGATTTCTAAGAAGAATTCACATAATAAAGTTGACTTCATACCAAATACATTCACTGTAGTTGTGGAATTCAAATGTCAATTGACTTCGTAAGGTTTACTTATGTAGGGTCACCCCTGTACCCTGTAAAGTAGTGGAGTCTCTTGACGGAGCATTGAGAACAATAGTCCGGGGAAGGGGTCTCCGTCAGTAAACAAGATAAAAGTCACCGGTATCTAATGAAAACAGATAGGAACTTAAAGTATATTTACTTATGATGTCCTCCATGTGAAGACACGGACGGAGAAGGTACGTAGTAGTATAAAGACTTTAAGTTGATGTAACAAGAAAAATAGTCATCGTACCGAAAAAGGGGGAAAAACATAACGGCTTATAGGGAAATATATTTTTGTGATCTTAAACGGAGTAGGAGTGTGGAATCTCACCCGGTACGTCAGTGATGTAAAATTTCCCAGTTCATACTTACCTTATAAAAAAAAAAAATGAGTAATCCAGTACGGACTGACAAACGTTGGGGTACCTGACATCGGGTGACAGGACACAGATATCCGAAAAGGTCCGTACTTATGTCCTCACCCAACGGTAAAGGAAGAGGTTCTATCGACTACTCTTCGACGACATATTGTGTTCCTCGGGTCGAACCACGAGTCACTACTGAGTCTAACCCACCCTATCCCTCTACCTTCCCTCCGAGTTCTCTCTCCACTGCATGCTTATTAATACCGACTAAACGTAACAATATGCCGTCTTTGGTTGTGTTGTAACATTTCGTTATAAGGAGGTTAGTTTTTTATTTTGTTACTTCTCAGTTCGTACCTTTTCTCCCTATTTTCCTTCTCAGTGAGACGTCACCTGTCTGGACTGTTGGATGAAGTCGGTCCACTGGTGTCAGTCACAGTCGTCCCTATATAGTACAACTGTCACACGTACCACTGGCCCACACTACTCGATCGTGGAAAGGACACATTAGCAGGAGGGCTGTTATATGGTCGAAGTAGAACTCTCTTCGCAGTCTACTTAAGGTTGTCTTCCTGTCGGATGTCTTATGGGGTATTTCGACAGTCCCAACAGTTTTTGTTCCTTTCTGACTCTTGACAGTGTTAGGTCTCTTTGACTTCCTCGAAACTACTGGTTTCTATGACACCTTAGGATCAACTCAGGGTTTGTCTTCCTATAATCTGTTTTTAATTCTAGAATTGATTGTTTGACACTTCAAGGATTTTATATACTACGATATAAGTAAGGAAGCAACATCGTACGTTGATACATTCTATCAGACTGTATACCCACACACACGTACGATCGATTCAGTGAAGTCAGTACAGGCTGAGAAACAATGGAACGCCCGACATCGGACGGACAGAGAAGAACGGGTACCTTAAAGGGTCCGTTCTTATGACCCCACCACACGGTAAAGGATGAGGTTTTTCCACCTGTCGATTAATAGTTTACTCATATTCATTTCTTTTTTTTCGAATTATTTTATTTCCATTCTGGGTTTCTTTGTCCTGTAGAATCGACAATTTTATTGGTGAAAGAGAGCAGTAGACATATGTATATTGATTCAAGGTGGAAAGAGGAGTTTAAGTCCAACCCTACTCCCGTCCTAGGACCTCACACCTTACTACTGGTCTCAGTGACAAGAAATTCTTTCTTCTGTAAATGACTTATGACTCACACTACATATACCTCCCCTCCCCGAGTTAGTACAGGCTGAGAACCTCACCCAACGGCACAGGAGGTCCCCTTAGAAGGACTGGGTTCCTAACTTGGACATAGAGAACGTAGAGGACGAAACCGTCCATCCAAAGAATGGTGATCGCGGTGGACCCTTCGGGTGACTCACGTCATTCTTATGTTTTTATAGTTCGGACCATATTTACAAGAGTCGGTCTTAGTCGTAAACTCTAAGTCATGTAAAAAAAAAAAATGGAGGAACAGTTCCTTATCTTTCCCCCGGTGTCCTTCGTCCCTCTTCTTTACACTTTTCTCTTCCGAATTACTTGTAGTAATACCACAATGATGAAACTCTCCGTGGATGTCAGTCATTTGACAGGGATGTCAGTCAGGACGTCAGAGAAATCCTTCCTTTCACTGAATACGAGTCTTACATGTTTGTAGATTACTCTTCGTGTGTGGTGGTCTCTTAGGTTTTCACACGTTCTCCTCTCAGTACATTTCTTGGTTGCACATTTCTTGTCGACTTTCCGTCCTTCTAGATTTTACAGAGATTCTGTCACATCCACAAAATTTTACATGAAAATACTAATCTTTTCATTGTATAAAAATAATAAATTTTTCGTGATCCTGTTATTTCTGCTCATTTTTATCAGTCTTTCCTGAGTCATGACGATAGTCTTTCAAACCTTAAAAAAATTACACTTTTACTTTGATAAACAAAAGTAATAACAAGACAGTGAATTTACTTATTACGTTTCTTTATCTCCTTTTATTATCTTACCCCTTCTGATCTCTGGCGAAGTTCTTTTAACCTTTATGGTTCCCTTTTAAAGTACGTTCCTACTTTAAGGTGGATTCAGCTTCTCTTATTCCTCTCCACAGTCCTTATGTGTCTTCTTGATATGTCTTTTCTAGAATTACTGGGCCTACCACACCGGTGAGTGGACCTCGAATTGTAGTACCGTACACTTCAGTTCACCCGGAACCCTTCGTAATGAGACTTGTTTGGATCACCTCCACTACCTTAAGGTCGACTCGATAAAGTTTAGGACTTTCTACTACGACACTTTCACGACGTGAATTATACGGTCGTTTAAACCTTTTGAGTCGACATCGGTGTCCTAACCTTTTCCAGTCAAAAGTAAAGTTAGGGTTTCTTCCCGTTACGGTTTCTTACAAGTTTGATGACATGTTAACGGGAGTAAAGTGTACGATTATTCGAATACGAGTTTGATAGTGATCCAGACAAATGATTCAGTGTCTATAAAGGAACTATACGTCACTTACGATATAAAACCAAGTCAATCAGTGAGTCACTTTGCATATGTGTCGTCACCTTGGTGTGAGAGTGAAAGGGTTTGAGAAGAGGGAACAAAAGACGTCACGACTGGACTTGAAAAATACGGTCGAACGTCGGTCCAGTCCAGAGAGAGTCGGGACGTAAGGAGGTACCTTACAGTGTTTCTCTGTACTATATACATTCGTGGGATTAAAACGTAGACCTAAAGACTAAATCGAATTTCTACACATTTTTACACATCTTGGTGTAGACTTCTTCGTTTCCTTGGGAAAAATAAAGGGTTGGTAGTCACACTAAATACTAGAGATTTGACAAAGGGCTAGGGAATAAACTTTTAACCGGTGTCCTTTTTTTACCTTCTCTGCGTCTAGATTCCTGGGTCTCTCGAACCTTTTACCTATAAGTACCTAGTTTATGAACCGTACCTGGAACGACAGTCGTGGAGTCCACGTATTACGTAAAGGTTAAAATTTCTCTGATAAAACTAAAACTTTATTAAGTGTGAGTTGAGAAAGAAATCTCTCCAGACCCATTACCAATATGTTTTTCTTTCTATAATGGACCTTACTCAATGTGGTACGAAAAGATTGAAAAGGTTGAGTTCGATTATCCTTACAGTAAAAAGGTACCGAAACTATTTATTTCTGAACTTTTTTTTTTCTCAAAATTACTAGAATAGGTACCGTCCACGGTCATAGTGTTCACTCCGGTATTTAGTGTTCTCGTGTGTGACTACAACAATTCTTGCTCGTCCCTTTTACACTTACGAAGACCAGTTGAAAAGAACTTTACGTTGCAAAAATTTAGGACGAACACACTATACATCAGAGACTAGACGGATGGTCAGTATCTAGATTTTGTTTGTTGTTACGAAGGGGTTTTCAGATCAGGCCTTTTGAAAGAAGAAGGCCGAGATCTTTAGTAATTCTATTGGCAATACTTCCGACTTACAAGGAGGTGTAACCTTCCGCAACACTACCACCAATGAAGAAGAACCGGTGTTCTATTTCGTTCCTCCTCTCTACGGTGAGTCTGAGATCCAAGGTTTAGAATCTCCAGAGTCAGAGAACCGATGTGACTTCCTCCGAGTTGTGAGGACACCAAGGAAAGGACTTCGAGACTTCTTCAGAGTACAAACCTTGAGTCCTAGTAAAGAAGCACCTTTGTCCCAATTCTAAAGTCTAAGAGTGTCTTCCGAACTGGTTACTACCAAGTAGAAAATAGACTTTTAACTCTGACGTCCCAACACTTTTTTAACCTTACGTGGGACTCTTTGTCCCCGAATCCTTCTTCCAGAAGAACAGAGGACTCGGGGGTGTGTGTACGTGTGGGACTCTGAAGGTGGGAGCTCGTAAGAGAGGAGAGATCTAGGTATCGAAAAAAAAAAAAAAAAAAAGTCAAAGAAGGACAGTAAGTCTCTTCCCGAAGGGACTACAGAGTCGCCATTGTTTAAGTGGACGTTATATCCTTTGGGTCCAAGTTAGGGACCCCAGTCCTTCTAGGGGACCTCCTCCTTTACCGTTGTGTGAGACCATAAGGACGGACCCTTTAGGTTACCTGTCTCCTCGGACCACCCAACGTCAGACACGCCGGTGTTTCTCAACCTGTGTCTTCGTTCAGATACCCAGAGAAGTCTATATGAACGTACAACATGACTCCCTTCTCTCCTTTGGGTGGTCTCTAAAAAACTGTTTTATCTTTTGTTCCCTTGGTCTCTAATCAATGGTACAAATCTGTAGGGCGTCGAGACTGTGTGTGAGTCTAGGGACTATAAAAAAGTGGTTCTATTATTTCGATCTGCGTAAAAAAGAAGGAGAAATAATTGAAGACATGGAAACAAGAATTTTACCAGTACACCAGTAAGACACAGAATTTTAAGGTCGGACCAGTACGACCCAGATGGAAAGGATGATATATACGGTTCTTTAGGAAAGATAGGAAGGACTCAGAGTAGGAAAAGAATTTAGTGTGTCGATTTATGTTCGTGTGTTCGGATCCTTCATTCAGTGACTCACGTCAGAGGACGTAACGTCCGTCTAACAAATGTCAGACTCGGTGACCCTTCGGGGGGTTTTTCATATTTACAACAATAATTTTCTGTAAAAATAAAACAAATCAACAAATGAAAAACCACGGACCTGTCCCTGAACTTGGGACCCGGAAGTCTAATTTTCAGACTACGAGATGGTCGACTCGATGGGTCCGAAACTCCGATATTTCTCAGATTTCGGACTCGTACTTGGACTCAACGGTGTCTCTTAGTGTCCGGAACCACGGGGAACAACCCGGCACACAAGGGGCCACCGAGTCTACCATTTCTTAGACGGACGTTACGTCCTTTAGATAGGAACCCAGTCCTTCTAGGGGACCTCTTCCCTTACCGTTGGGTGAGGTCATAAGAACGAACCTCTTAGGGTACCTGTCTCCTCCGACCATCCGATATCAGGTACCCCAGTGTTTCTCAGTCCATGTTGGCTCGTTGAAGGTGAAAAACGGAAAGTGTAACACTTAATCTTATGAACAGACAGACACGGAACCTGTCACGCTACGGTGAGTAGACGTCTCTAGTTCCAAGACTTTTTCCTTTCTCTTTTAAACCAAATTTCTGAGATTGTAGACCTTGACATTGTAACGGTAATAATAAAAGTAATTTTAAAAAATACTTAATTTATCTAAAGACGAAAATTTTACAGAGATTCCTTTGTAAACGTCAAGACCGTCGGGACCTATAGATTTACGATCGTTGTAGATAAAACACTTTATGTTTCGTATACGACCATGGATGTTACCTAGGGACTATGTATCTAGATAAATAAGTTCGAAAATATTAAAGTACAATGTAAAAGTGGAAATTTAAAAATAAAATTTTTTTCCGTTTTGACCGTGAACTACTCTGACGAAAGGAAAGAAATCCACTTTTAAAAGTAGACTTTCTAGTACCTACACTATTATAAAATTTATAGATGTGAAAGAGGACTTTTTAGTCGAATACTTTTACAATAAGAATAAATTAAAAGAAAGATTCACCCCACCCGAGGATCGTCATTTGTTTATTTTGACCTGAACTAAAAGAGAGTAACGTTACCAAAACCTCGTCTTCGAACGTCTCCGACAAGATAGAGGGGGTTTCGGGCGACTCTCACCTCAAGTCCCCCGTCTCCAGTGGGTGTCGGAAAAGGAAGAACAGTCCTTCGTCACTCCCCCGTCGGACGTCTCCTTCTGGTCTCGTTTAGTCTCTTAGTAAAGACACCTGCACCTCGTTCCCTTTTGTTTCGAACGACGAGAAGGGTCTCTCTTCCGTCACCTAGACAGTAGTCTCGAGGTCCACCACTTTGGGAACGGGACAAGTAGTGTGATGGAACACATATTTCCACAACCAACGCTTCAAATAAGGAACAATCAAATCCCCTAAGGATCTTTCTCTTAATACCTAAACTTCAGAGAAACTGACGACTTTCTCTCTTTCTTTCCTTCCTTCCTTCCCTTTCCTTTCTTCTCTCTTTCTTACTTTCTTTTTCTCTCTCTCCCTCCTTCCTGGATTTCCGATCTCTTTTCCGTCAAGACCCTCAGATTCTAAGGGACCCATAACGAGATTTTACTCTTAAGATCTAAGTTTATGGTAGAAGGATAAAGAGACGAAAGTTTGAGACGAGTCCCTTTCCAAATCCTTGGATCTTGCAAGTAAAACCTCCCCTCTTCTCCCAACTACAATGGGAGTCGGTGTTCCTTTATTTATCGGATTCAACACGCCCTCTGTTGTCTACACAGAACCCAGGGGACCAGAGGTCCTCCGTCCGCTCAGTGGTCGAGTTCTTGTTGGATCTCGTGTTTCGGGAGGAGTCCCTACCTCAGACTACTGGTAGAAACGCGGACACTCCGAGGGTCTGGGTTCTCCTGTCAGTCCGTCCAGTTACTGGGTCGCTGGTGAAGACACGAGACGGGGACGAACAGAGGTGTGTCCGTTGGTACTACCCAAGAGGTCCAAGAAACACGGCACATGAGGGACACCGATTCAGTATCTCGTCCCGAAACAAGGGAAAGGAGAGGGTTGAACGTGACGGGACCGAAAGTCTTCCCTCGTTCCCGCAGGGTCATAAATTTACTGACTTACTGACCCAGTCTACACAGTGGAGTCTAAGTCTTCTTTCGAGACCTTCTAAAGTCCTGGAAAGAACACTGTAATGGTACTTATAGTACTTGGGTGAGACGTTTGGAGGGTCTGGATCACGAGGAAAGACACTCTCTTGTAGGTCCAATATTTCAGTTTCATACATATGTGTGTTTATATGTAAAAATGCTTTAAAGACATTCCCTCCATAGACAGAGAATCTGTTCTTTAGTCGACCTAAAAAGTTACATTACCGACACTATGGAAACACTATGACTTACACGAGTCATCGAGAAACGGTGGACCACTTGACATCGGACCTCCTAATTACAATCCTCGACCCAATTAAAATCTGTGGTCCGAGGAGCCAGGTACCTTAAAAAGTCTCTTCTTCTGACCTCACCCAACGGTAATGATTTTGATAAAGAGTCAAATAATTTGGTTGGAAGTCATCTGTATGTGTGTTAAACCAATGGACCTGACTATGATTCTTGATGAGGACCTTTTGTTGTCGTCCGGACGACTGAAGTATTCGTACACAATTTTCGTTTGACTCTTACGTACTTATTACTTCTCATACTCTACCAACCTACCGTAGTGGCTGAGTTACCTGTACTCAAACTCATTTGAGGTCCTCAACCACTACCTGTCCCTCCGGACCGCACGATGCCAGGTACCCCAGTGTTTCCCAGGTTGTACTGACTCGTTGGCTCGTTGACTTGACTTGACTTGACTTGACTCTTACGTATGGTTTATAAACATCTGTTTATAAACATAGACAAAAGGACATGGCAGTGAGTCCATGTCTATTCTAGCGAAGTCCGTATATTTATACTAAATCATTAAATGAAGAATGTAAGTTTCTTTGGGGACCCTCATTACTCTCAACCCATAAAAATTTACGTAACTTATATCTGAAGTCTAAAGGGACCACCGAGTCACCATTTCTTAGGTGGGTGGTTTCGTCCTCTGTCTCCTAGCTAGAGGTCCGGCCCTTATAGGGGACCTCTTCCTTTACCGTTGGGCGAGGTCATAAGAACGACCTCTTAGGGTACCTGTCTCCTAGGACGACCCGATGTCAGGTACCACAGTGTTTCTCAGCCTGTGTTGACTTCTCTGATTTCTTGTTGTTGTCATGTCTGAACCCAAGAAGGTACCTCGAACGGGTCTCCTTTAGTGAATCTGTCGGAGTCTTAGACCGACAAACCAGTATCCTACATGAAATCTTATTTAGGTAGGATAAACGAACTATGTAGGTAACAGAAAATAAATATTACTTTCTGTTAGTTTTCCACATAAAACTTCTCAACTCCCCTCCAGACACTCCCTCCCAGTAGCACTTTAATCCACACAACAAAGAGTCTCAGGACAATTGGAGCGACAGTAGAGGTCTCACAACACACACGATTCAGTGATTCAGCACAGGCTGAGAAACGCTGGGGTACCTGACATCGGACGGTACCCTAAGAGGTCCGTTCTTATGACCTCACCCAACGGTAAAGGAGGAGGTCCCTTAGAAGAACTGGGTCCCTAGTTTGGACACAGAAGTTTCCACCCAAGCAGTGGTGATCGAGGGGGACCTCCCTCGGGGGTCGGTATGAGGGGATGGACGGTTGAGGGGCGGAACCGATGTCTCGAAGGTTACCTCTGCACCAGTATGTTCTCCACTTAAAAGGTTTTACGTGAAATAAGGTACCGAGTAAAAAGGGGGAAGACAAAAGGACGACGGTAATGGTACTTCAAATTTCCCGTGAATTCTCTCATTTAATCTTTCGTTCCGACCTCGGAAACATCTTTGTGTCCGTTCAAAAATAGAACCTGACGAAAGAGGTACTTTCGACGTCGCTTGTGAACCTTACTCCACCTTTGTTTCCGACCTTCCGTAAAGACTCGTTCACAAGACGAGGGACGGTCGGACACCTGATTGACTGAGGGATGGGGCGCCGACAAATACACCCCTTCCTTCGGGCCCCGTAAATCCGGCGGGCCTCCGGTGAAGGAGGGCGGAGTGACCGGGTGTCTTCCAAGTCTTCACTATGTTACTCCGGGTTGTATCGAGACAAAGAAGGTATCGCACACCTCACCGGAGACGACACCAAAATCACCGAGAAAGGGACTACTGGTCTGTGAGAGTCGTGAAAACGCAAACGAGTCACCCGTGGACGTACAGAAGAAAACGGGTAGAACAGTTAAGTAGGGACGTACAATCCAAAACTATAAAAATTACGAAAATTTAGGATAAAAGAAAATGTTAAAATATATATAAAAAAAGTAATGATAAGATACCTTTGCACAAACTACAAACATATAGCTGGGAGATTTGGATACTGGGATAACAATCGTTTACCCGTTTCCACCCTCCCCCCCACCCTATTTCATCCTGAAACCATAATTAAAGTATGTGTGACACTATTTATTTTTATCTATTAGTTGTTACGGGATGACATATCGTGTCCCTTGAGATAAGTTATAAGACGTTATTGGATATACCCCTTTCTTAGACTTTTTCTTCTCCATGTACATATATATATTGACTAAGTGACACGACATGTGGACTCTGATTGTGTTGTAATACTTGGTTGAACTGAGGTTATATTTTAATTTTTAATTTTCAGGATACCGGAACAATTAAAGTGAAACCCCAGGATCCTGAAACGAAAGAGAAGTAGGCAATAAAGTGCACTCAAAGAGAATACACGTGATAGTAGTATCAATATCGAGTCAACCATTTCTTAGGCGGACGTTACGTCCTCTGGGGCCAAGCTAAGGACCCACCCCTTCTAGGCGACCTCTTCCCTATTCGATGGGTGAGGTCATAAGAACCCGAAGGGAACACCGAGTCGACAATTTCTTAGACGGACGTTACACTCTCTGGACCCAAGCTAGGGACCCATCCCTTGTGGTGGACCTCTTCCCTTGCCGATGGATGAGGTCTTAAGACCGGACCTCTTAAGGTACCCAACATATCTGGTACTCCACCGTTTCTCAGTCTGTGTTGACTCACTGAAAGTGAAACTGAAAGTCCCTACATTTCAAGAAAGAAACAGAGATGGACCCTACGACAGAACGAAAGACGAAAAAACGTGACTGACCCTGTCTTACAAAGTCGTGTCTACCGAACTTTTACTGTCCTACGATGGATAGAGACGAGTGGGTCATGGGGGACTTGGGTGGGACACCGTTAGTATACCAGGAAGTAAGTGATCAGTACACGATAATCACTTCCTCTCGTTTCCGTTCTTCCCAAACTTTCTAATTAGACCTACCATTACCAATTATTTTGTTCTTTCTTTTCCGCCCATGTTTAACAATTAATAAAAACTCCTTTTTCTTTTAAGTCTTACCAGAACGAATATTTAATTTATCGTATTATATATTATTGTTAAAAATTTTAAATAAATAAAATCTCCGATTAATGAAATGTTATAACATAACCAAAAACGGTATGTGACTGTACTTAGACGGTACCCACATGTACACAAGGGGTAGGACTTGGGGGGAGGGTGGAGGGAGGAGTAGGGTAGGGAGACCTACTAGGGTCACGTGGTTGGGGCTCGTGGGACAGAGTACGTAGCTTGGACCTGACCGCTAGACAAAGTATATACTATTATATATATATTATTGAACTAACCCCTATTCGTTATTCCTGGTCTAGTTCAAACGAGACCGTTACTCGTTACGTAAAGTGTTTTTCGATTACGAATCTAATTTTTTTAATAGAATAGTGTTTGTATTTGTGTTGTATGTCGGAGGATGATTTTCTGTATTATGAACTTATGTCTTTGTATGACATTTAGGAGAGGGTTTATTAGATATGTGAACCACAAATCAACGAGTCAGTGCAGGTCGAGAAACACTGGGGTACCTGACGTCGTGTGGTCCGAAAGGACAGGAAGTGATAGAGGGACTCAAACGAGTTTGAGTACAGGTAACTCAACTACTACGGTAGGTTAATAGAGTAGGAGACAACGGGACCCCTAAAGGGTCCGTTCTTATGACCGCACCCAACTTGGGTACAGAGGACGTAAACGTCCACCTGAGAAATGGCGACTCGGTGGTCCCTTCGGGATTCTTCTTGTCCGTTCCGGAAATTGAAACGATAAAGTTGACTTACGAGGTATTCCGTGCAGTGACTACCAGACTGTAGTCCGACATATTTAGAAGTGGAGAGACATCTACGACGGCTCGCCTTTCTAACGTCGACGTCGTACTTGACTCAGGGGGACCCTACTTCCCAAGAGATTGTCGGAAAGAGACGTGAGTTCCATATTATGTCTTTTCGAAAGGTATGAATCTTGTGTATTTTCCCCTGTTAGAAATTTAACGACTTGGACAATTTTGTGGTACCAAGGGGAGCAGTCGTTCATATAAATGTTACTTTCTTCCCCTTTTTTTTTTCCAGTCGGTCATAAAATATTTTTGCCAAGTGTGACTATTTTAGACTTGTCATACTTAATCGACCCAAATACTTAGAAGAATGGTCACTACATGCAGAGAGGATATTTAAGCATCCGTAAAATAAACTTTTTTTTTCATATAAAAGACATACTCTACATTGGTTTTTGTCAGAGTAAACTTGAGTAATTTTCCTGCCAAATGTTTCTCGTGTACAGGAGGTCCCGGACCCCGACCACTCCCTGCACCCCTGCGGTTGACACACGTCCCATGTGCGGACCGTCTGGTGTTACACCAGCACTTTCCCTCACGGACGCAGCAGTCTATCTTGAATAATATGTTTTCGTAGATTGAGTTTTGAAAGGATGGTCTGTAAGGACCAGCCAACGGTTCCCACCCGAGCTTCAGAATCCCTTAGTGTTTATACATCCAGTCACCCCCGGAGTACCCGTGTCGAGGAAGTCTCCGTCCATACAGAACTTTGGTACTTCCCAGTAAATCTTCCCTAGTACAGCTGTAGACGTCGTTGACGAACTGTACCATAGTACTAATTCAGACAGTTTAAGGTCTCGTCTGAGTCTTTGACTACTTTTTAAGGTTCCTGACTTTCCCTCGTGTCCCATGTTCAGGGAAAAGAGAAATCTTCGCGGACTGGCACTAGTCTGTTCGACGGGAAACACGGTGAGACCCGAGGTCACTGGACCGTCCGTACCACTCGGGGCGAGACGTCACCCCTGGACCCCTCATCTGTCACTGGGGGCTGACCGAGCTGTCTCCTCCTCCCCAATAAATGTCTCCTCCCAGTGGACCCACTGCAGAAAGTAACGTGACGGAGGACAGATTAGTCCGTACATACGACGACGACGACGACGACGACGATTCAGTGAAGTCAGTACAGGCTGAGACACGCTGGGGTATCTGTCGTCGGGTGGTCCGAGGGGGTAGGGACCCTAAGAGATCCGTTCTTATGACCTCACCCAACGGTAAAGGAAGAGGTTACGTACTTTCACTTTTCACTTTCACTTCAGTGAGTCAGTACAGGCTGAGAATCGCTGGAGTACCTGACGTCGGATGGTCCGAGGAGGTAGGTGCCTTAAAAGGTCCGTTCCCATGACCTCACCCCACGGTAACGGAAGAGGTTAGTCCGTACATATCTTTATTAATTTAGCGGGACACACCTACGTCCTCTACGGGCGTACAACCCGAGTCACGACTCACTGTGTCCTACCTACCACGGCAATAGTCCCCGAGCGTATGGTGGGAATTTGGGAGAGTAGTCGGTAAAAGTATAGTGTTCGTCACCAAAAGTATTACCTTTGTCTGCACAGTGTGTAGGGTGCTACCTAGAGACCGTCTTTCTCGCAGCACAGCACCTCTCCCGAGCGAGAATCAGACGCACTAGTAATAACACCTCCTTGTAACTCGTCTCGGATGAAACGACCCTAAGTCCTCCTTAATAATTATCTTTACACACATAAGGTCACCTACGAGAGAAAGGAACCGAAGAATCTTGAACCTTCCCGTCGTTCGTCCTCGGGAACTTCAAGTCTCACTCTTTAGCGTCTAAGACGGGGCCACAGACGAAGTCTCATAAAACCCATTTGTGTTTCACATTCCGAATTTGAATGGGTGAACACTTTAAGTAAGTAGGAAAGAAAATTTTTGAGTCCTCACTCTACCAACTCCGTAGTCATTTTCTCACACAATTTCCTACGACTAAAACACCGTAAGTCCATATCATCCCGACAATCGGGTTTACAGTACTAATATACACACACACACGTGTACACGTGTGAGTTCATGTGTGTGTGTGTGCACACGTGTAGGTGTCAATTCCGGACCCCTCCTGACCCCCAGACCCCTCTGACGTCTATGTCACCTTGACAGGGAGCCGTGAAGGGGGTGGGTGTCGGGGGGAAGGTGTGTCGACTCGAGGACGTGTCTTACATCGAGACCCCTGGGACACTCTCCTGTGTCCTCAACTTTGATGATCTTTTAGTTTTCACTCGAGACGAAGATCTATACACGTATACAATATGATCTGAACATTGTCTTTGTCTTTTGTGCGGTGACACCAAAGAGTGAACTGTCGTTCGAAGGAAGGTGCCGACAGGTGCAGGTTACGGGGAACTGCACCGGGGACGGACTCTACGGTCACCCACACCCCCTACCCCCACGGAGTCACAGGAACCGGTAGAGGTGGCCCCGTGTGCCGCAGACCAGGAAACTGGTCCCGCAGACAGTGTGTTTACGGTACAGAATTAACCCGTCACCTTGCGACGGGTCCCACCCAGACTTTAGGAAGAGTCCTAGACAACTGACACCCGTCACGGGACGCCAGTGATGTCTAACCCCTCAAGACACAGACTCTTCGTGCACGTTCGACACAACCTTTAGAGGAGGGCAGACAGAAAAGACATGAAGGGTCGGAAGACCACTCGGGTCGTTCATACGATAATTACGGAGATACGACTTAGTTTTTTTGTCACTCTTTTAATAGACTTAACAAGGAGGGGAGGTTAAAGGGTATTTGTTCTCGTCTCCCCGAGGAGAACACCCTGCAGGTAGACAGGTGGGGTGAAACCAACCGAAACCCTCGCGGAGACAAAGACACTGTCGTAGTGAGCACAAACGATACTAGAGAAAGACGTAAAGGAGGGAGGGTGGGACCTGACGGTCGAGGATTTCGTCGTCCCGTTACGGAGTAGGTCGAAGTACAAAGGTCGTTTTAGAAACAAAAGGAAATACGTCCCTGGTGTCATTCATAGACAAGTTAATGATCTCTTTATTTTCATTCTTGTAATTGTTGAATTCTCCATCCACAAGGAACGACGTGTTCACAGAATGTACCCACCCTAGATCTGATATCGAAAGAATCACCCCTACCCCTCACTCTCGGAATGAGTGAGTCTAGAACTCTCCGTCTGACTGTCGACCCTTCCATCTCCTCCGTCTCTTCGGGTTCGTCTCCCTGGACCAAAGGCCCCGAAGGAGGATTGAGACGGAGGAACTCGTAGGGGCCTCTAACGAGACAAATGACAGTAAAGGGATAAAAATTGAGGTGTCCGACACACGTATAGAAGGGGCGAGGCAGGGAAGTAAGAGTCGGAGGTAGGTTTCAACTACCGGACTCCTACCACGGCCTCGGCCACTACACTACCACCCCCGCCCCACGTCACCCACGTCGGGAGGGAGAGGGGTGGGGGGTGGGGGCAACTCCGGTGAGACGACGGGGAGGGAGACGAGACGACGGGTGTCGGAGGAGTGTGCCGGGAGGGGAGAAGGGGGTTTTGTCTCACCTTCGACCACCTCTTCAAGATAAGGACTGTTTGTTTGGATACTCACATTGGACCTCCCCTACAGTAACGACCGGAAGACGAGTACGTTTACCAGGAAAGAGGTCCTTGTATCCCTGAGGACTTTGGACCGTAAATGACCTACAAGTGATTGACGGTCTGCGCCACACGACGTTCACGTAGTAGAGGGTTAGGTGGGTCTGTCGGAAAGTTTCTACTCTTGCACCTGTGAGGTCCTCCGTCTCTTTTGGAAGGCCCCTGTCCAGGTGTCATTCTTTCTACTTCGACCGAACCGGTCCCGCCTTTGGACACCGAAATCCCTACCCGTTACAGAACCTACAGACCTTCCATAAAGTCAGAGAGATGGACAATGTGTATTTTATGAAGAGACTACTAACTTTTACAGAAAACCCTCACGTATAAAGAGACCGAGTGTATCTTAGTTATTTTATATTATAACTGTGATTATGACTAGTCGAATATGACGGGTCAAACCAAACTTCTCCACTTTTTTTAGACTCATATGAATGAATATTATCATCGAATAACGGGTTCATTGAAATCATTTATTACACGAAACAAAAAGGAGGAGGATCGAATTCAGGAGGATCGAATTTTATAAACTTTGAAACTAACCGAATGTTCGTGCTTTAAAGTATTCCCATTATGATTTTAATCCTTCGAGTTCTTACACACACACTTCTTCGATGAAGTCTTTCGGGCACGTCTAAGTACATAGACCAACACCGTCCAACTTATAAGACAAAGAAGTGCATTTATCACAGGTCTCAACAACCTTCGATCGTCCTTATTAAGTAAAAGGACGTTAAAATCACGGTAATGACCATCGTTTGTACAAAACTCGGCAATGACAAAAGGTCTTTACAACGTTACCTATGATTTACATACTAGAGTCAAACCCCTCTCCTATACTGAAGACAACTCAGGTTCCAACCGGGGTACCCACGGAGACACAGGACACAGGGAGCACCCCGACACATACCAGATTCCTTTCGTGGGTCTTGTCACAGACCATCTGTCGTATGGTTCAGTCATTTCTTAGTACGGATAGTTCCGAAGTTAGTGTTTTCGATTCACTATAAACCCTTACCTGTTAACTGCACAAGTCGAGGCTATGTATTGTTAAATTTATTCGACCACCCTAGGTTTTAGTCAAGACAAATGACTACTAGTCAGCATTTCCGTAGTACACAAGGAAGAAGTTCATCGGCTAAACGAATTTTACGCGTCTCTCCGCACGATCGGTAGGAAGCACCGATACAAGCGTGTACAAACCCGACCAGAACGTCCACTTTGGACTCAACCGGTGTCTTTGGTTTAAGGTTGGGTTCTTTCCCACATACAGGACTTTAAGACGTGGAAGGACAGACAGGACCCACTCCCCGGGGTGAAGAGTCTGGTGTCACCTCTCGTCCCACTGGGGGACCCACCTCTGGCGCCCACTGGGTGGGGACCGGTGGGTGCCGGTCTTTTCGTGTGGCCCTCACTTACATTGAATTCTTGGACCTTATTCGGTCCTCGTAATTTTGTGAAGCAGAGTCCCTGATTGACTTCCTAAGGTAGGAACCCAAGAAAGGGACTTAGACTCTGGTGCTTCGGTTTCGACCCCCGCCCCTCGGTGCCCCCGCCCCGTCACGACGTCCGCGGGACCGGGTTTACCCGGTGACACCTGGTACGGGCGGGTCCCGGACCTCGAACACGTCGACCACACGTTACACACTTACCAGGTAGCTCCGACGACGTGCAGGCCACAAGTCACAGCCCTCCTCCATCGGACACGATACCATGCTACGACCCCACAAAGTCGGTGAGACACACAGCTCATGTTTGTGAGGGTATAACCGGACAACGAGCTTCACCGACAAAAATCTTTAGTTAGTCATCCTCTCGGTGAGACTTCTCCCTACTTACTAACGAATCCACACGACACAAGAGAAATTGGTTTTGACTAGAGACCGGTAATCAGACTTGGACTCTGCATGCTCACACAAGGACTGTCGGTCAGAGAAAGTTACAGGGACATTACTCCACTTTACTTCCCAAAGTCCTAGAGTAAAACCAATTGCAAAAGGGGCTGGACGTCAAAGAGACTAAACGGGATGGTAAACGAGGCAAAAGTTCCACTAATCGTGAGAGAAACACCTCTTTTGTAAAAGTCCCAGTAGTTCTTCCCTGGACCCTGTCCTTTAGTCGTAACTGTAGTTGTCTAGCTTCGACAACCCTTGTTTGACTCACCTAGACTCGGGTGCGCGGACCCGTACGAAGTGCACCCCGATTTAGTTCTTTTCTCCAAACAAACACATAAAGTCACTTATTCGTGTTCTAAAATCCTTTACCACTTAGAAAACAATTTTAAGTGCCGGAAGACCCTAATAACGTGGTAAGTAATGTCCATAGTTTCGTCTTTACTTTAAGACAACATAACACTTCAAACCGGGTAAGTTAGCCTTTTTAGAATTACTAGTTCTTTGGTACACAAAAATGAGTCTATACAAAATACTGTCTCGACATTTTAGAACAGAGTTTATCTGGATGGCGTCCGGACGTAACAAAGTCTGCCATTGTCCTGAGCGAAGACTTTACGAAAACATAATTCAGCTCTTCTAACTACTTTTGACCTCTCGAAGTGCGCCCTCAATAAATGCTGAGGAGCACTGAGTGTGCTCCTAGAGTCGCCGTGAGCCGTCCGGACACACTCGAAGTCCAAACGTCTTTAATGTCGGGGCCCACACACTGTCGTCAAGTTTCCGTCGGGCGGGTCCGGTGACGATTGTTTACACAAATTTCCAAAAATTGAACCGTGTTTAGCCCCAGGTCTTCCTAATTTCGTACTTCACAACCGGTAGTTAGATCTTTGTCATAAAAAGTATTGTAAGTTTCCCCTTTTTTCCTTATACAACAACAAAACTGAGTCATAAGGTGTCTCTTTCAACAAAAAAAACAAAAAACAAAAAAAAAATTTCAACGTCCGGAGAAAAGAATTCCCTTTTTTCTAGACACTTGAGACTGGTTCGTTTACGTAAGTAGATTATGTCTCAGTTGTACATCCGTTTCCAGCCTACGGAAAAAATTTTGTTACTCTACGTCAGAATCTTCAGAATCTAAGGGATAGGTAAGGGGTACTAACTGAAAGTGTCTTTCAGACGGTTTAGGAGGGCATCCATTCCTAGATCGGACTAATAAGTGGTTAGTAGATGTCGACGGCTGGAGTACGTGGAATCTTTGTGGATTTCAGAACAGAAAGAAGGATTTCGGAGGTAACAGTGACCTTTATACAGTGTTTCTTTAGACTTGACACCTTGGTCGGAGCGTAAATGGGATAGGTCCATGGTTTCTGTTTAAGACATTTTTATTAACAGAAATACGTATTTTATAAACAAGTTTTGTATGTCCCTTACGGACGTTGATAGTCTGTAGTAACAAAATCCGATTGTACGTAAATGGTATAAGGTTGGTCCACTGGAGAGATCAAGAATCAATTTCAAACCTTAACACAACTTTTACCCTAACAGAGTCTGTAAGAACTTAGGAAAAGATAGGGATCACTTACAACGTACACACATAGACACACGAGTCACACACGATAGACTGAGAGACACTGGGGTACCTGACAACGGGAGGTCCGAGGAGACCGGTACCCTAAGAGGTCCGTTCTAATGACCTCACCCAACACGAAGGAAAAGGTCCCCTAGAAAGACTGGGTCCCTAATTTGGGTCCAGAGGGTGTAACGTCCGTCGCAAAATGGTAGACTTGGTGGTCCCTTTGTAACATGTATTACCCACAATTTAATTCTAAATTAACTCATTACCTTCTGTTTTTGTTTACTTTCAGAAAGGGGTCTCCCTCTGTGGTGTACTTAAGTTTAGTCAGCACAAAAACTTTGAATAGGAAATTCATACGTGTACTACGAGTCGTGACTGGAGATCTGAATGGGACCGTCAAGACAGAATTTTTCATGTCAATTCCTAACTTGTTTCGTAGAGGGACATTTGAACACATAACCTTAGAAGTGGAGGTCCTCGAGTCTTACTGATATAAACCTTTCTCCCGGAAATTTCTCTACTAATTCCATTTTACTCCAGTAACCCCACCCCGGCACTCGGTTATACTAACCGCAGAAATATTTCTCTTCTTTAATCCTGTCTCTGCGTCTCCTTTCTGGTAATTCTGTGTCTCTCTTCTCCCGAGAGATGTTCGGTTCTTCCCTCCTTTGGTTGGACGGGTCTACGATAGGACCCGTAGGTCGGAGACCTCGAGACTCTTTTAACTAAAGTCGACAAATTCAGTGGGACGGACACGATGCAACGATACCGTTTCGATCGTTTGATCATAAGAGTATAATTTGGAATAAAGTAGAGAAAAATGGTCTCTGAGAAAACAAAATTTAAATTTGAAAAAGAAAATATAACCCAATCTCGGTCAATTGTTATAACACCATCAAAGTCCACTTGTCACTCACTTCCCTGAGTGGGTACATATATATGTGTATAGGTAAGAGGGGATTTGAGAGGAGGGTAGGTCCGACGGAGTATTGTAACTCGTCTCAAGAGACACGACATGTCCTCCAGGAACAATCAATAGGTAAAATTTATGTCGTCACACATGTACTTGAAGGGTTTGAAGGATTGATAGGGAAGGGGGATAGAAAACTTTAGACGTCTGTTTCTCAACCTTACGAGTATAAAAGGAAAATAGACTGGGAACCGAAAGACCAGAGATCGACTGGGAGTCAAGAGACCAGACATAGACTGGGAGCCGAGAGGTCAGATATAGACATATACGTAGATGTGTACACCCACTACTCAATTTGAGCCGTTTATCGTCGCAGACGTGAACAAAGAGATTAGTCTCACTGAACTCCAGTCACAAGACTGGGGTAGAGGACACGTCTGGACCGGTACTCGTCATGTTACTACGAGAAGGGAGTACTACCTCCCCCTGTTCCCCGTCCCCCGGTCTCGTTCGGTCTACCGACACTTCTTCCCGTGAGAGGACCGGACCTTCCACCGGGCGCACGACCATCTTCCGTGCCAAGATACAATCTCCGCCGATGAGAAGGTTCTCGTCTGCACTGAAGAACTTTCACTCTCTTGGAGTCACCTTTGTCCATTTAAACTGAACCGTCACAACTTGAGAAACTTGACCGATCGTTAGTGGGTCTTTCGAAACAATCTCTGTAACATATGGTCTTTTACGTGTTTGAACCACATTTTTGTCCTGGTATTTTATTTAAGATACTTTCAAAAGTCGGTATTAATCCGATAAAATATGGCAGAGGTTTTGTTGGGGTAGGTCGATCGACCCACCTAAACCCCTTCCCTATCTCCGACACACAGGTGTTGACAAGAGGGTCCGATCCTGTGGGACACCTACGTAGAGACAATGTTTTTATTACTTTACACGTCGGGTCGTTTTTCGGTCCACATGAGGGTACAGACTCCCAGGAAACTTTAGCATACTCTCCAGAGTTTAACACGTAGTCTAAGACGTAAAGGTGAGTGAAGAGATACTTAAATAGAATTTACAGAAGTATTCTGTAAGATACACTCTGTGGGAAGGATCGTAGCTACACGGAGACCAATGCTCAGATGTCGGCTTTATCCTTAGTGGATGGTCCGTGATGCTACTGAGAAGACTCTAAGTTTCTGTAACGAGGTTTCTCAATCTGGACCTCACGGTACCGGGTCGGTAGTAGTTCCTTCACTCGAGAAATCATCAACACGAGTGTAGACGATCTGAAACGGACCCTTAGGGTACGTGATAATGTATTATTTTTCGTTTTCGTCGAAGACACTCCTTCTCCATAGAGAGAAGAGAGAAGTAACAAATAAGTTGACACATGGATGTGCTCGTACAACCCAAGTACCTATTACTAAAATAAGACTCCTGACGTTAGGTCAAGTCAAGTCACCGAGAAATGCACAGGAGTATAGGCTGTAGTTAAGAAGCCGTGAGTCGAAAGAAATATCAGGTTGAGAGTGTAGGTATGTACTGATGACCTTTTTGGTATTGAAACTGATCTGTCTGGAAACGACTGTTTCATTCCAGAGACGAAAAATCATACGACAGACTCAACCAGTATTGTAAAGAAGGTTCCTCGTTCGCAGAAAATTAAAGTACCGACGTCAGTGGTAGATGTCACTAAAACCTCGACGTTAGGTCAGTAGGTAACTAAAAATAGTAAGGTCAATAAGGTCGGAGTTGGTGGTCCTCGAGAAAGTCCGGTCGAAGATACGGGAAAGTCACACAGGACGGTAGAGGACCCGAGTCCGAGTGACGAGCCATCACACCCTCCGAGGTCCAGGTACAACCTCGAAGGGACGGACGTGGAGGAGTCTCAGGACTTTCTATAATTTTGGTAGTAAGTCGGAATCAAACCTTTGGTATCCATAATGCGTCGAACTGTTACGATACACGACTACTGTTGACAGGAGACAGGCACTACACTGTAATCTTGAAACAAAGAAAATCCGAGTTTTGTAGTTATCTTTGGGGACGTGATTCACACTAGTGACGGTGAAACGACTACTCTTTTGTCTGATTCTTCTTTTCGTTCATCAACAGGTTGCAGATCTTTTTCTTCCTCGACCTTTTTTTCAGGAAATTCGAGTCTGAGGAGGGTTGAACGTTCTTGGTTTGATTCGTTTTGTAACCTTTGAGAACAACAGTCAAACTACCGGTCGACATACAACTCGATACACTAACATCACTTCGGTCACTCAGGAGGAGAGAAAACACCTTTTTTTTTTTACGTAAAAACTGGTTTCACAATGGATAGGAGTAGATCCTATTTTTTGACACTTCTGACTCAGTCAGACTCAGACTTTACTAAATTGTTAGTCTTCCTTTATGTGTGCTCAGGGCTCTCCTTATCAAGATCACTGTCTCACGTGGGACCGGGTCTAACGTGTGGTCCACAAATACGGGACTAGGACCGTTCTTCACTTCGACCCCTTCTGGACAGGAAAGGGTGAGACAGGGCACCGAGGACTTTTGAGGTTCAAACCAGTTAGTGAGATGTAGGATATTTCAACCATTTAAGTACGTTTTTCCTTACGAGGAACCTGACGTTATTCAAAAAGAATAGGTAAAAGGAAACTAATCCATTGTCTACTGTCAAATATTATCTCCTCGTCCCATACCCTTGTACCTTTTTTTCGTATTTTAACTTGTAAATACATAAAGGTTGAGGACCAGTGTACAGTCTCTCTAAATTTTTACTAATTCACTCCTTAAATATCGAAACGTGTTAGTGTAAATGTCGTTATTATAATTCCGCAAGTCTTCCTACTTTTTACCTTTTTCATATTGCAATCCTCAATAAAAATCATATATTAGACGATCTCGTTTCTGAGTGGAACCTAGGTGCACCGGAACGACCATCAACAAAGACTCTTTTCACTGTGACTTTACTGCACTCTTCCGTCCAGACGAACTCTTGCTAAGACCCTTCCTTTCTGTTGTGGAACATTCCACTGTGCAGTCCTTGTCCCCAAGTGTGGGGGCAGAGTACAGACTTAATTTATGTACTAAGACCATGAGGTCTTGTAAGGTACTAAAAGAACGTACTGAGACTTTGGTCGTCGGTCTTTCATCCCAGCAATGACTCATCAATGACTTGTGTAGAGTCAAGGTACTACCGCAAACGACTGAGTCCTCTCTTCCACGGACACTCGTGTGTTCCACTTCAAAGACGAAATGACTCGGAAGGGTCCTCTGTGTGCCCTCTTCTCTCTGACGACTGTATCCACAGAATGATACACTCTGTCGGCTTACCCATATGGGACACATGTACCTACCCCCACGTACATAGATATACAAGTCATTGTATACAAGTCAAGTCAAGTCAACGAGTCAGTACAGGTTAAGAAACACTGGGGTACCTGACGTCGTGTTGTCCGGAGGGACAGGTAGTGGTTGAGGGTCTCAAATGAGTTTGAGTACAGGTAACTCAACCACTACGGTAGGTTGGTAGAGTAGGAGACAGTAGAGGAAGAGGACGGGAGTTAGAAAGGGTCGTAGTCTCAGAAAAGTTTACTCAGTCAAGAAGCGTAGTCCACCGGTTTCATAACCTCAAAGCAGAAGTCGTAGTCAGGAAAGTTACTTATAAGTCCTGACTAAAGGAAATCCTACCTGACCAACCTAGAGGAACGTCAAGTTCCCTGAGAGTTCTCAAAAGAAGTTGTGGTGTAAGTTTTCGTAGTTAAGAAACCGGGAGTCGAAAGAAATATCAGGTTGAGTGTAGGTATGTACTGATGACTTTTTTGGTATCGAAACTGATCTACCTGGAAACAACCGTTTCATTGCAGAGACGAAAACTTATACGACACAATTGAACCAGTATTGAAAAGAAGGTTCCTCATTTGTAGAAAATTACAGAAGGGACGTCAGTGTTAGACGTCACTAAAACCTCGTTTTTTTATATATTTCAGAGAGTGACAAAGGTAACAAAGAGGTAGATAAACGGTACTTCACTACCCTGGTCTACGGAACTGGAATCAAAAGACCTACAACTCAAAATTCGGTTGAAAAAGTGAGAGGAGAAAGTTAAAGTAGTTCTTTGAGAAATCAAGAAGAAACGAAAGACGGTATTCCCACCACAGTAGACGTATAGACTCCAATAACTATAAAGAGGGTCGTTAGAACTAAGGTCGAACACGAAGTAGGTCGGGTTACAAAGAGTACTACATGAAACGTATACTCAATTTATTCGTCCCACTGTTATATGTCGGAACTACATGAAGAAAGGGATAAACCTTGCTCAGACAACAAGGTACAAGTCAAGATTGACAACGAAGGACTGGACGTATGTCTAAAGAGTCCTCCGTTCATTCCACCAGACCATAAGGGTAGAGAACTTCTTAAAGGGTGTCAAACAACACTAGGTGTGTCAGTTTCCGAAATCACGTCAGTTATTTCGTCTTTATCTACAAAAAGACCTTGAGAGAACGAAACAACTACTAGGTTATCTACAGCCGTTAAACTAGAGACCAAGGAGACGGAAAAGATTTTGGTCGAACTTGTAGACCTAAGTACCAAGTACATGACAACTTCGGACCGAACCTCTTAAAACTCGTAATGAACGATCTTACATTCTACTCACGTTATCACACCATCAAACTGGTAAGAAAACGTAACGGAAAGAAACACTAACCTTACTTTTGATTGTAAAGGTCAGGACACCGGTGAGGACTCAAAAGGTTTAAACGACCGTATAACTCACGTTATGAAAGTGTCGTAGTAGAAAATCTTAAACTTTATCGAGTTGGTCCTAAGGTAGTGGAGGTGGTCGAAACAAGTACCACTACGAAGGATTCCAGGTGAACTGAAGTGTAAGGTCCTATAGACTGAGATCCACTCACTAGTATGGTATCACTAATAGACCCAGTACTTCTAGTAAAAACATATCATGAAGATACATAAGAATTGTGGAGAAGAATTATAGAAGACGAAGATAATCGTCGAAGGGACGACCGAGTCTACCATTTCGCAGACGGACGTTACGCTCTCTTGACATAAACTAGAGACCCAGACTTTCTAGGGGACCTCTTCCTTTACAGTTGGGTGAGGTCACGAGAACGGACCTTTTAAGGTACCTACCTCCTCGGACCATTCGTATCAGGTACCCTAACGTCTCAGCCTGTGGTACCTCGTTGAAGTGAAGACAATCCAGGTATGGTAAAGACAGGAAATAACACGGGTAGAAACGTAGTTTACAAGGGAACAATAGAGGTTAAAAGAACTTCTCGAGAGATCAGAAAGGGTAAGATAACGAAAAGAGATAAAGAAACGTAACTAGTGACTCCTTACAAAAGAATAGAGAGGAACGATGAGAAACCTTGAGACGTAATTTCACCCATATAGAAAGGAAAAAAGGAAACGGAAATCGAAGAAAAGAAATATCGAAGAGAAGAAATATTGAAGAGTCGATAAACATTCAGGAGGAGTCTGTTGGCAAAACGGAAAAACGTAAAGAAAAAAAACCCCTAACAGAACTAGCGACGGTGACATATACACATGTCTATGCAATTATGTAATCAATCAAGTCAGTGAGTCAGTACAGACTGAGAAACACTGGGGTACTCAGCGTCGTGCGGTCCGGAGGGACGGGTAATGGTTTAGGGTCTCAACTGGTACCACCGATGAAGTAAAGAAGACTCCCCAAGGACGGGCGTGCATCATCTATATTACCAGTAGACTCAATTTAGGTGGGTAAGGTCAGGTGTATTAACATAAAACACACACAACAATAGATAGTCAAAACTATCTAGTATTCTAGATTATGGATACATATCATACACACACAGTGTATATTATATTATTATATCGTTAATACAAATATAACCCGCAAGGACCACCGAGTCACCATTCCTTGGGCGGACGGTTTCGTCCTCTACATCCAAGTTAGGGACCCAGTCCTTCTAGGGGACCTCTTCCTTTACTGTTGAGCGAGGTTGTAAAAGCGGACCCTTTAGGGTATCTATCTCGTCGGACCGCTCGATGTTAGACACCCCAGTGTTTTCTCATCCTGTGGTGAATCCTTGATTTGTAAATATAGTAGATATATTTATATGTCTGTGTGTGTATATATATATTTTATACACACATGAAGGGGAAATAGTTTCGATCAACTGTCAGTTATTGATCTAAGTCATTTTTTCGTTAATAAATTTTTTTAAAATTAGGTTTTGATTTTTCGTTTATAAGGTAGAGATACGCAGGTGGCTTTACTTTTCTTTGTTACACGAAATGTGGTCGAATTTGTCTTGTCCTTCACCCCTCTTCGGTTTAGTGATTAAGTAAGACTCCATGGTTCAAATCCCTCCCTCCAAGCGACCACCGAGTCACCATTTCTTGGACAGACGGTTACGTTCTCAGCATTCTCTACACCCAAGATAAAGACCCAGCCTTTCTACGGGACCTCCTCCGACCGTTGGGTGAGGTCATAAGAACGGACTCATAGGATCCCTGTCTCCTCGGACCACCCGATATCAGGTATCCCAGCGTTTCCCAGTCTGTACTGGCTTCACTGAATCGTACGTACGAGACTCAAATCCCCTAATCAAAACATTTCTCCGTTATTGACACAGACCTCCAAACAAACGAAAACGCCTTAATCTATTCTGTCATACCTCTGTCGCAAAGTCCATTATGGTACGCACGTCGGAAGTCGTCAAAAATGTCCTACCACTATTATCCTTACTAAACACTACTACTACTTCTACGGGCCTACTCCTCCCTGGGTTCAATACGAATCTATCATTGGTACCTTCCGGAGATATTCTCTCACTGACCGTTCTCCTCCAAAAATCTTTATAAAGGTCATTCACATAAAAGTTACTCTTCTATAGTTTAGTGTAAATTCTTCCTCCTTACACCCGGAAATCTTTCGTAATATTTTTACATTCTATTTGGGGTGCTCCTGTTCTCATAAGGTCCAACATGGTAAAAAGGAGAATTTGTTATTCTCCGTAATCACCACATTTTTAGGTGAGTCCTCTACCTAATTCTTTTTGTTATCACACTTCACCTTAATTCGACCTCCTTCGGAGGATCGACTAACTACCTACCAGAAAAGTGTAAACAAACGAATTTGTAAGTCCGGATCCAAACTTAGTGACTAAACTCAGTCACTAATGTCTCCTCAGACCATAACATGTGGTGTGTTATCATGGGTTGGTGTCATATTCTGATCCAGACTCTTACCTCTGCTTTCAGAAGTGTGAAGCCACACAAATAATTTGTATATATTAGGTTTTTTTTTTTTTTAAGGGATGAGGATCTCTTAAATAGTAGGATGATGGTTGTTCGTCTTCATCGTCTTTAACTTTTGGAAGGTTTTCAGTCCCCCTACCACCTATTTCTTTATCAACCCACTGGATTCCTGTCAGTGTACCTGTGTTGTCAATGATTGTCAGTGAGGAACTTGGTTAATATGGGACTGGTAAATGACACACAGTCTGTATGTACGAGTCTCGACTCCTGCACTACTACCAACTCTCTCTTTAGGGGGACGGGACTTCCCAAATATCGGACAGTCGTCTGTGTTTATCCTTGGTTTCTTTGTCGAGGTGTGTCTTTCCAAATAAAACGTCATATGACAACAATTCCTTTATTCGTCTCACGACATCTCCCATTTTGGCTTCTCCCTGTTACTGACATGTTTAGTACAAATGTCCACTCGTCACGTCACACAATACTGACGTCGAGGAGTGAATTTGTTGAAGGATAGACAGTTTTATTGTTGGGAACGACCAAACAGTATATAATATCTCTTATTCCTCTTCCCCCACTGTCTTATACTCGACCAGCCTACCGTAGTAGTTAAGTCATCTGTGTTCAAACTCGTTTAAGGTCCTCTGTCCCTTCCTGTCCATTCCGACCTCACGACGTCAGGTACCCCAACGTTTCTCAGCCTGTACTAGGTCACTGACTTGTCGTTGTCGTCTCTTATACTTTTACAATACGAAACTTCATACATTGTACTCATTAGGGTCTTGGAAGTTTCATTGTAAAGTCGAATAGATGATAATTACAAAATTAAAATTTTTTAATCAGAATCTAAAAGGAAGTGAGTTCCTTTCTACAATACCAGAAGTAAAAAATAAAGATAATAGTCAAGTCAAGTCAAGTCAGCGAGTCAACACAGACTGAGAAACACTGGGGTACTTAGCGTCGTGCGGTCCGGAGGGACAGGTAGTGATTTAGGGCCTCAAGTGAGTTTGAGTGTAGGTAGTTCAGTCACTACGGTAGGTCGGTAGGGTAGGAGACAGTAGGAGAATAGGAGGACAGGGGTTAGGGAGGGTCGTAGTCAGAAAAGGTCACTCAGTTGATAAGCGTACTCCACCGGTTTCATGACCTCAAAGTCGAAATCGTAGTCAGGAAGGTTTCTTGTGGGTCCTGACTAGAGGAAATCCTACCTGACCAACCTGGAGGAACGTCAGGTTCCCTGAGAGTTCTCAGAAGAGGTTGTGGTGTCAAGTTTTCGTAGTTAAGAAGCCACGAGTCGAAAGAAGTGTCAGGTTGAGAGTGTAGGTATGGACTGATGACCTTTTTGGTATCGGAACTGATCTACCTGGAAACAACCGTTTCATTACAGAGACGAAAACTTATACGACAGATCCAACCAGTATTGAAAGGAAGGTTCCTCATTCGTAGAAAATTAAAGTACCGATATTAGTGGTAGACATCACTAAAACCTCGGGGGGGTTTTATTTCAGACTGAGACAAAGGTGACAAAGGGGTAGATAAAGGGTACTTCACTATCCTAGTCTACGGTACTAGAATCAAAAGACTTACAACTCGAAATTCGGTCGAAAAAGTGAGAGGAGAAAGTGAAAGTAGTTCTCCGAAAAATCAAGGAGGAGTGAAAGACGGTATTCCCACCACAGTAGACGTATAGACTCCAATAACTATAAAGACGACCGTTAGAACTAAGGTCGAACACGAAGAAGGTCGGGTCGTAAAGAGTACTACATGAGACGTATATTCATTTTATTCGTCCCACTGTTACATGTCGGAACTGCATGAGGAAAAGGATAAACCTTGGTTACACAACAAAGTACAGGTCAAAATTAACAACGAAGGACTGGACGTATATCCAAAGAGTTCTCCGTCTAATCCACCAGACCATAAGGGTAGAAAAAGTCTTAAAAGGTGTTAAATAACACTAGGTGTATCAGTTCCTCACTCATTATCAGGACGAGAGGGTTAGGTTAAGACAAAACTCAATTTGAAACAGAACCTAAACACATATAAACTATAAAGAATATAAAGATATACTTACACAATCTCAAATTAGAGTACAGATTATTTCAATAACTTCTATAAAGGACCACCGAGTCTGTTATTTATGAGACGGACGTTACGTCCTCTGGGTCCAAACTAGGGACCTAGCCCCTCTAAGGGATCTCTTTCTGTACCGTTGGGTGAGATCATAAGAACGGACCTTTTAGGGTATCTGTCTCCTCGGACCGCCTGATGTCAGGTACCCCAGTGTTTCTCAGTCTGTAATGACTCGTTGATTGTGAAAGGAAGTGAAATGTAATAGTAGATTTTGGGACCCTTCGAAGAAAATGTCTTATGCATAGTTATTCACCTCTATTCTCTTGTATTCACATCTTCACACACACACAATCAGCGAGTCAACACAGACTGAGAAACGTTGGGATACCTGACATCGGGCGGTCCGAGGAGACAGGTACCTTAAGACGTCCATTCTTATGACCTCCTCCGAAGGTAAGGGAAGAAGTCGATTCATAGCTTCGACCTAGTGTTTTCGAGTCACCATACGAGTCATAAAGAGAACCAGTCACCGGCTCACACCTGTCCACCATCCACCCTACTGTTCTTGGGACTCCGAGAAAAAAGCATCGAAAAAAAGGGTATCGAAGAAAAAAAAGTCCCTAGACGTTGGTTAGTGTGTTCTGTTGTACTGTCACTACAAATCACTACCTGAACAAAGAAACGGTTGTAAAATGAATCTTTCACGAAAGTCCTCAGGTGAATCTCTACTTTTGTCACCCCGCTCACGTCGCCAGAGACACGGTACATTGTGTCCCGAGAGTCCATACTCTTCTTACGTGGACCCTAGACGGACTTAGGTCCGCCGATAGTTTCCGAGGTCTCGGTAACTGCGACGGCGGACTAGACGAGACAGTCGGAAGGGTGGGTGACCGTAAGAAACGTACTGAACACACGACTTGAACGACCATAGCTTACGTGTAGCTCTACCATTAAATACCTCACTCTTTCGGAGACGATACCTGCGCTCAGGAGGACCGAAGGGACGACATGAGACCCAGAGTGCGGGGGAGAGAGAAACGAAAGAGGAGGGAAGTGAAGGGGGTGAGCCAGAGGTGCGAAGTAGAAGTCCAGTAAAACCTCAAACACCTATCTCAGGGTTTTCATTCTCGTACGAATTAGTTTCGACACTGACTGTTTGTGCGTTTGTTGCCACCTTAATTTATAAATTACCATTTCAGAGACAAGGGACGGAAATATGTGTCACCACTACTAAAAATAAATGTACAACACACCAACCACACAAATTTATTGTACCGGACACGCATTCTGACTTCAGGAAAAACCAAAAGTATTACCGTTTTGACTTGATTTCTCTTTGCAAAGATCCTTTGTCTTTTGGTCGAGTGTATGACAGATGTCCTGTTTTGTGCTATCTTTCTCTGTTTTCTTACGAAGTAGATCTCTCACTTTAGATACCTAGACTAATACCTTTCGTCGGACGTAAAAAGTCCAAAGTCTACGACTGAATTGGTAGACTACACTTTTGGGTGTCAAATTTAAGTATACATAAAAATTCAACTAAAGTAATAGATACTGACTTACACACTCAAAAATCTTCGGGAAGTACCTGTGACAGATGAAGATTTTAAGTCTATCATGTCGGGGATCAAGACCTCTAATTTCGAAATTTTTTATGACTTTGACGGTTCAGGCTCAACAGGACTATGGTAGACCCGCGTGAATCCTCTCTGACAAGAAACATCACCAGATTAAAGAGTTGTGGACACGAAGTGCCCCGACACCCCACGTACGTCATACCTCAGTCTACAAGTGTCACACAAAGACCGGGTAGCTGACTGACGTTCTTTTATCGACAGGTCAAGAGTGACGGCGTCACGTAATACATCGAGGAGAGTCCGAGTTCTTATAAAATAGTAGAGATCACCCTAGGTCTCTTTATGTCCTTTTAGAGTCTCCAGGATATCCATGGAAGGGAGATCATGTTGTTTATTCCTCCCGTGAACGTACTGGTGACTCTCAATATATATACATATATATGATATATATATATATCTCTCTCTCTCTCTCTCCCCTCCTCCCTCTCTTTCTCACTCTTTCTCATTTGAAGTCCTCTATCACTTCCTGTCTCTTTGGACCACGTGACGTCAGGTACCCCGACGTTTCTCAGCCTCTACTGAATTTTTTAGTTGGGACTTATAAGTGACCTTCCTGACTATGACTTCGACTTCGAGGTTATGAGATCGGTGAACTACACTTCTCGACTGAGTAACCTTTTCTGGGACTACGACGTTTTCTAACTTCCGTCCTTCGTCTCCCTCACTGTCTCCTACTCTACCAACCTACCGTAGTGACTGAGTTACCTGTACTCAAGCTCGTTCAAGGTCCTCAACCATTACCTGTCCCTTCGGACCATACGACGTCAAGTACCCCAACGTTTCTCAGTCTGTACTGACTCGCTGACTTGTTGTTGTAAACTTGTGTTTGGTAGTTTGAAGAAATCAATGATTCGTTCTACTATCAGTTTCTTTACGGATGGCACAGGATCTAAAATTTTATTGTCAATATAAGTACAACCCTTGATGGATTTATATCCAGCCCTCCAGGATTTCTTTTACCTCCTACACTACGGTGCCCAACTGGTCTTGAAAGTCTCCCACCGTCAGGAAACCCACCTCTACGGACGAAAAGAGGAAACAGTGACAACGCTAAAACATAGACACATACACTCAGACGTGTACACCAATCTTCTCTGTTTACGTATTTACAAACTATAGTATCGTTACAGTAAAAAGTCCGATATTTCCGGAAGATTACACTTTATTAAAAAGTAAATTTTTCACTTTCTTTAGTTGTCTTCAAAAGGTGTATCAATATAACTAGAAGTTTCCTATTAGTATAATTTGACACATACTTTCTTTCAACAGGACAGGGGTCGTATGAGTCACAAGGGTAGAGACTATATGAGTAAATTTACATAACACAGGTCCAAACCTACTGGTCTGTGAAGGATGGCCCTAGTTCAGTTACTACTCTTTGAACACATCTTTTGTTTTAAACTCCTCGTTTTGTCAGTCGTTAGTTCTAAAGAGGGGAAAGAATCCGAGGTCATACTGAGACGTAACAAAATAGAAATAAATTTATATAAACTATAAACTAAGTAACATTAAAAAAGTAATTAAAGACAATTCCATAAAGTAATTCTGTAATAAATAAAACTAACAACTTAAAAAACCTAGGAGAATTTAAAACTTGGGGTCCAACCAAACAATGACCAGGTTCAAGACAAGGAGTTTTCTATTTACAGAAATACTTTTTAATGTCACTGTAGAGTAAATTGAACTAATTATCCCTTTAGCAAACAAGTCTACTATGTGAAAGAAAAATCATCACAGATGTAGACGACTCGACAGTTCAATGGACACTCTTCACCTAGAATTCTTGATGGGGGGTAGGTTAACGATTTCCCTAGAAATAGGTATCTTGTGAACAAGTTCCACAAGTTCAAAATACCTAACTAGAGAGTCAGAATATGAACTTTTGTATAAAAGGATTGGTGTGTCAAAATTAGATCCTTGGTCTACACGGTCACGAAAACTTTTTATGATGTAATTTTTTTCGTGCCTCGTGAAGGTCAAAGTCGCGGTTGTACATTTCTCGAACCCTTAGTAGTGTGAGTAGGAGTGTTATTCTCTGCCAGACTTGTTTGACTTTTAGTTTCCGAAAGAACTTGGGTAGTCTCTTAGTTCCAGGATCCCGATTGACGGTCGGATTTTAGACCTCTATACCCGGTTAGAGCCCCTAGTGTCGGTTCTGGTCAAACGGGTCTCGTCGTCTGTGGCGTCCGTAATTTGACCGTCCGGGTGAGATCACCATTACACTTCTGAACGACCTCCGACCCATACCCGCTCTAACCACCACTCCCCGAGGACCCCGACGTCAGGTCCCTCTGGAAGTAGGAAATTACCTAAAATTCACTTCCTTGGGTCGTCTAAGAGTACCGTCCTCGGCTTTTGTCAGCGGAGACCGATACTGTACTTCCCCTCTTGTGGTCGACGACTCTTCACCCGGGTCACAAAAGAGACACTACTTGTCAATGAGAGTTCAGTGATTCTTGAGTGGTCTCTGAACAGAGTGTCCCCTCTTCCCGTCTATGAGTGGAAATCAGTCACGATTGGAAGGACAAAGTGGGTTCTCCTCTCTCTCTTTTTCAAGAGATCTTTATCAATACTTTCAGTATCAACATACTACGTCTTTCTGGTTTCAATTAGTAATATCTGACGAAAGGAAAGGTGTAACGGACGGCGACGTAATTTGACATGTTATTCTCACGGAATTTGACTTTGTCGACGTTTCAAGTCTGAGATAAATTCTTCCTCAGAGGTCCCTTTGGGTTACTGTTATCCCCTCTCTTTTAAAATCGGAGACTATGGACGACGATGTAGTTTGTCATTTGTATCGGTTAACGGTGGGTTTATTTGGACTTTAGAGGAAGGTTTCCGGATAAATGGAGTCAAGGAGGATAAGTCATGTGGTGTAAGTCGAAAGTCGTTTTTAATGTCACCTTTAAGTTTGTGTTTTTGTGTCGGAAGTCTCTGTTTCGTTCGTAATCTTGGTCTGAGTCTTTACCTTTTCCGAAACTTTAAAAATATGGTCCTAAATTTTTATCGATTAATTATACGACCCGAAAGGACCACTAAGTCTACCATTTCTTAGACAAACGTTATGTTGGACTTAAGTTATGGACGCGACCCTTCTACGGGACCTTTTCCCTTACCGATGGGTGAGGTCATAAGAACGGACCCCTTAAGGTACTTGGACCTCCCAATATCAGGTACCCCAGTGTTTCTGAACCTGTGCTGACTCACTGATTGTTAGAGTGAAAAGTTAATTATACGATTATAGGGATTACCTTTTCATCTGTTGTACGTTCTTATTTACCCATTATATTCGTTTCTCCACTTTTCAGATTCTTTCTCAGTTTTCTTTTACGATTTTTATTTTTGATGACGATTATCTTTACTTCTTACGGAAAGTATCCGAGTCGTCATTCGATATGTACCGACTCCTTTCTTAGTCATTTGAATTTCGATCTGAAAGGTTTGACTTTACGTTTATCTTTTTTCCCATTTTCGTGTCTTGTACTAAGAAATTCTACTGTTGTGAGGAATTAAACATACATGGTCTTTTTCTGTAATGTAACTTTGGTTCCTTTAGACTTATTTTCCGAAATACATTAGTATTACATAGTCATCAACAAAGAATTAATATTGTTTACTAATAAAATAGTATTAGTATTGTTTACGTGATTAGACTGTATTGTCCTTTTCGTCGTACGTCCCATATACCTGTGACACATGATTATAAAGTTAATAAAAGATGTAGATTTCGTTAATTTTTTTTTGTGTTTCGGATAAATTTTCGTTACCTTCCTACCGAAACATTTTTTTTTTCTACTTTTACTTTTTCTTTGTTTTTCCTTTCATTCTTCTGTTTTCTTGTAGTTGTGGTGTAACTCAGACCGACTTATCTTGTTTGTTCACTTTCACTTTCAGTGAGTCAGTACAGGTTGAGAACCTCTGGGGCACCTGATATGTTAGGTACCTTAAGAGGTGCGGTCTTATGACCTCACCCTCACCCATAGGAAAGGGAAGAGGACCCATAGAAGGGTTGGGTCCCTATTTTGAGTATAGGGGACGTAACGTCCACCTAAGAAATGGTCGACTCGGTGTTTTCTTCGGGTTCTTATGACCTTACCCATCGGATAGGGAAGAGGTCGTCTAGAAGGGTTAGATCCTTAGTTCGGTCCCAGAGGTCGAAACGTCCACCTAAGAAATGGTTGACTCGATAGTCCCTTCGGGACTTGTTTTTTCTCCTGTTGTATTGTGGAAAGAAGTTTTACTTTCGTCTTACGAAATCTTCAATTAATCTTTATAGTCCATGACCATTTTTACAAACTAAATTCTCTTTTTTTCTACTGAGACTTTATGTCAGATTAGGTTACGTTATGCCGTCGACATTGCGTGAACTTTATAAATTGATTTGATGTTGAACGTTCAAAAAAATAGTTCGGTCATATCTAGTAGAGAAGAATTAAAAATACTATAAATAGTCAAGTTTTGACACTAAAGTTACGTGACTTTCGGGTCCTACACCAATTGTAAATCTCCGTCGGGTTAGTCAAGAACGTTTATCGACCTTTTATCCGCTTTGATTTATATTACGTGGCTTGGACGTTTAACAGTAGTGACCACACCACAAGGAACTCGACGGAGGCATGAGTGTGTACCGTGATCGTAAACACGCACTCACGTGTCAGTGAGGCAACACAGGCTGAGAAACACTGGGATACCTGAGTCGGGCGGTCCGACTCTAAGAAGTCCGTTCTTATGACCACACCCAAAGGTACGGAAGGGGGTCCCCTAGTAGGGTTGGGTCCTTGGTTTCGGTGTAGAGGACGCAGAGAACGTGACGTCCACCTAAGAAATGACGACCCGGTGACCCCTTCGGGTCGTAGTTGTAAATGTAGTGATGTTTAATTTGAATGTTTTACTCAAAACTTTGAAACATAAAATAAACTGTAGTAATTTGGTTGTAAAAGACTTACAACAAAAGGGTTCAATCTTCTATGATTCTTGTTGTGTGTGTGTTAATGAAAAAGAACTCCGAAATAAATTTCCCCCTTTCGTTTCTAAAAGAATGTAAAAACATTTGTGTCCGTGAATGATAGAGTTTTTATGAGGGTTACTTTTGATAAGTTGAACAGTTGTCGACCGAATTTACTGTTCTCTTCTGAACGGAAGGTATAAGTTTCCTACAACAGATTCCTGTAGGATTACTGACCCCTGGTCCTTGGTTATCTCTCTCTTTCCTCGTTTAATTGATTTCCTGAAGTTTACGATTTCCTCGTTTAATTGATTTCCTGAAGTTTACGATTTCCTCGTTTAATTGATTTCCTGCAAATGTTTATTATGTAAATCATATGAACTTTTTGGTTTGTGAACTTTGAGAATTTGTACATAAACTTGATACCCGTCTCTCTGTAAGAACTTTCTGTTCTACCAAGACACCAAGTAGTAAATCCAGAGAAACACTACGCAACAGACAGGATGTTTCCTACATCCCTCGACCTCTTTACTACCACCAGACACGAGGGTTGGGGGAATTTAATCATCCCCCTCCCCAATTTCAGAAGGGTCGACCGCGATCACCATTTCTTGGGCGGACCGTTACGTCCTCTGGATTCTCTTCTTCCAAGCTAAGGACCCAGCCCTTCTAGGGGACCTCCTCCTTTACCGTAGGGTGAGGTCATAAGAACGGACCCTATCGGGTACCTGTCTCCTTGGACCACCCGATGTCAGGTATCACAAGGTTTCTCAACCTGTACTGATTTCCGTGAGTTATTCGGTCGTTTAAACCTTTTGAGTCGTCACCGGTGTTCTGACCTTTTCCAGTCAAAAGTAAGGTTAGGGTTTCTTTCCGTCACGGTTTATTACGAGTTTGATGGAGTGTTAACGTGAGTAGAGTGTACGATCATTTCATTACGAGTTTTAAGAGGTTCGGTCCGAAGTCGTTATGCACTTGGCACTTGAAGGACTACAAGTTCGACCAAAATCTTTTCCGTCTCCTTGGTCTCTAGTTTAACGGTTGTAGGCGACCTAGTAACTTTTTCGTTCTCTCAAGGTCTTTTTGTAGATAGAGACGAAATAACTGATACGGTTTCGGAAACTGATACACCTAGTGTTATTTGACACCTTTTAAGACTCTCTCTACCCTTATGGTCTCTGGTGGACTGGACGGAGAACTCTTCGGATATACGTCCAGTCCTTCGTTGTCAATCTTGACCTGTACCTTGTGGTCTGACCAAGGTTTATCCTTTTCCTCACGCAGTTCCGACATATAACAGTGGGACGAATAAATTGAAGATACGTTTCATGTAGTACTCTTTGCGACCTGACCTTCTTTGTTTTCGACCGTAGTTCTAACGACCCTCTTTATAGTTATTGGAATCTATACGTTTCCTGTGGTGGGAATACCGTCTTTCACTTCTCCTTGATTTTTCGGAGAACTTTCACTTTCTCCTCTCACTTTTTCAACCGAAGTTCGAGTTGTAAGTCTTTTGATTCTAGTACCGTAGACCAGGGTAGTGAAATACCGTTTATCTACCCCTTTGTCGCCTTTGTCACAGTCTGAAATGAAAAAACCCGAGGTTTTAGTGACATCTACCACTGACGTCGGTACTTTAATTTTCTACGAATGAGGAACCTTCCTTTCAATACTGGTTGGATCTATCGTATAAGTTTTCGCCTCTGTAATGAAACGGTTGTTTCCAGGTAGATCAGTTCCGATACCAAAAAGGTCATCAGTACATACCTACATTCTCAACCTGACACTCTTTCGACTCACAACTTCTTAACTACGAAACCTTGACACCACAACCTCTTCTGAGAACTCTCAGGGAACCTGACGTTCCTCCAGGTTGGTCAGGTAGGATTTCCTCTAGTCAGGACCCACAAGAAACCTTCCTGACTACGATTTCGACTTTGAGGTCATGAAACCGGTGGAGTACGCTTATCAACTGAGTAACCTTTTCTGAGACTACGACCCTCCCTAACCCCTGTCCTCCTCTTCCCCTGCTGTCTCCTACCCTACCGACCTACCGTAGTGCCTGAGCTACCTGCACTCAGACTCACTTGAGGCCCTCAACCACTACCTGTCCCTCCGGACCGCACTACGCTAAGTACCCCAGCGTTTCTCAGCCTGTACTGACTCGCTGACTTGACTTGACTTGACTTTCACTGAAACGTCCGTGTTCCCCAATTTTCACCTAGGACTCTGATTGGTCATACTGTGTTCAGGAGTGAATTTCCATAACAAAATGACTTTTCACCTCAGTATAAATGACACAATTCTCAAATAGAATCTGTCTTTAACTTTAGTCCCAAGTCTCAACAAAAGGTCAAGGAAAGGAAGAGTTATGGGGTTGTGACTAATTGAAAAAAACGAATAGACCGTTTTATGAATAACTCGTGGGGGATCGCCATCAGGTGCATCGTTCCTTACCATGGGTAAAGTTTTGAAACACAGACTACGCGACACCGTAGCTCTTACGATCACGAATTTTAGTTTAAATCTCTTTTTGCCATTTCTGTCGTTTAAAATACAACACCCATAAGATGATGTTGATTTTTTTTTAGTTCAAATCCACAAATTTTTACGTTTCAACTAATCATGTCTCTTCACTTCTTGTAAGAATACAAATTGTGTATAGGTAGCCCCCGCAATATTTCACGTAATAAAACACTGTTAGAAAGACGGAGAGACCCGGAGGTAAAGAGGAAAAAGCATTCTTCAAACAATTTTTAGGGGGCATCGATAAGAAGAAACTAAGTCTTTTGTATAAAAGGGTTCTGTTACACCGGACACACAAGAGTTCTCTTGTCCAATAAAAAAAAAAAGGACATATAAGTCAAAAATTGTTGAACTTAAAAAAAAAATTACCCACAACTATAAGAATTTCGTGAAAGGAATATGTTTTAATCTCGAAAACATTTAAAACTTCTATAAGAGGGGAGGAGTGATTTTTTATCGGTCCATCACGACGGATTGTCGGTTGTCAAGTCAAATTTATGTTAATGGTATAGACATATAGTTTAAGTTTCACGAGTTAATCAGTTTTAAAATAACGTAAAAAGTAATTATATTAAGAGTCGTTTATATTCGTCTCGTCTTGTAATCTCATGGTTCCGACCACTCTTTGTGTCCAACGGAGTCGTCATGTCGACTCCGTTTACGTCTGTAGAAATCCACATCGCTTCGTATATTTGAAAGTAAGTATTAACCTGTGAATAACTTTAATTACGTTACCGAGTCACAAGTTGACTTCCCTTTTTAATTACAGATATACTCTTTTACAAGTTTAGACAGTAGCTTATAGAATGGATGTTCCATTCTGTGATTTCGTCCCTACAAAGATCATAGAAAATCAAGAGACCCTTATCTTGGAGAAAAGTCGAAAGTTCGGATGTCGAGTGTAAAGAGTGTCGACCAAACTATATTCAAAATCTTTACGGAATAAACTGTTTCGTATCGTGACTGACTTAACTGTTTGTGTCATTGTAAAGAGGCTTATTTTCTGTATGCGTCATAATACCACAAAATATGAAATAGAGAGTGGTAACATGAAAAGGTGTAGTCAACTTCTACATAAACACAAACAAGAGATACAGACACAGAGATAAAGACGAAACGTTTATTCTAGTAGACATGGTAAAAAGATCTAAGGTGTATATACACAATTATGTACTATAAAAAGATGAAGACTGAATTCCATTCCGTTCCCCTACTTAACCCTCCAACCCTAACTGCACATATATGATACATATTTTATTTATTAATTACTCTTGGATGACACATAGATCCCTTTGAGATGAGTACAAGCCACCACTAGAGTTACCCTTCCTTTAGGTTTTTTTCCCTATAGACATATGTATATCGACAAAGTGAAACGACATACCGTCTTTGACTGTGTCGTGACATTTCGTTGATATGAGGTTATTTTTAATTAAATTTTTTATTTCTACTAAAATAGGGTGTATCATCTATACGTTTATCATCGAACAAGTACCAAATCAATGACTTTTAGGAGGATCAGAGGATTTTGAAAGTTTGATTATTCTATCCCTTTTTTCTATTTATACGTCGGTCGTGGTTATTTACGGACGTTTATGGTTATGTTACCGTTCGTATTTCCTCTTACCTTCTTACTACGATAACTTAACTTCCTTTCGCTCGACTAACTCCTTTACTTGGACGTTCTAAATCATCTTGCCTTCCTACGTCCCGTCATCCACCTAATCCCTTTCTGGACCTCCAAATCTACCCTACCATTTGTAGTTTTAATTAATCCCACCCTACGAGATAGTCCCCGTCTCCCTCCGGAGGTACCTGACTATGACTTTACAACTTCGGGAGACTACTTGTTTTTGACGTATCCCCCTCCTCTCCTGTCTAAGTGTCTCCGTCTTGGACCTCCGATAGTGTGTCGGTACCGACCCCCGAAGTGTACGTAAGACTGGAGAGACAGTCTGGAGGACGTAACGACGTGGAGACGAGACGCGTGATACGAAAGGAGAGGACGTGTCCGACAGAGTCACGGATGGGGGTGGGGGTGGGGGCGGGGCCTTCGAGAGAAGGAAATTAGGTAAAACGTCCCGAGGTACAATTTAGAAGGTTTTTGTGTCGCAGGTAACACGGTCAAAAGAGAAGTAAGTGGAAGTCACCAAAGGGTTCTGTCTAAGAAGCAGGGTACCTGGACTTTCGAAATGAGTCTATGAGCCCACGAAGACAAACGACAGGGTCACAAAACCGAGTCAAAATACAAAGATTTTTTTCTAAAATTTTAAATTTTTTTATTTATTTAAATTTTTTTTTTGGACATACCTTAAGGTGATGAAATGGGACAATAAGAAAGGTAAACCTTATTATTACGACTCACAACTGTGACTCCCATATAAAAAAGTAAGTAAAGACTTCATCAACGGAGAGTCTCATGTTAATTAAGAAGGTATTGTAGGTAGTTTTCGACAGGACTGTGGGAGAGTGAGACGATCTTTTATTAGGAAAACTACTGTGACTTAAATGGGACGAACTAAAGGAAACAGTGTGTGGTCCACTGGGACCTCCAAGACAATCCTGTCTCTGACACGAACAAGTTTAATCGTAGTAGGGTGTTAGGGATCGTATGTGAACGGATTTTATAGACAAGTGACTTCGGTACTTTCTTTACTGAGAGAAAGGTCCTCACCCGAAAAGAATCTCCGTTACCGAGACTGTCCGACTTCCTAACTTTGTCGTTCCCTATTTCTTCACGGGACAACTTTGACCTCTTCCCATTGTAGTTTTCGTCTTAAAAGGGTGATGTTAAAGTAGACGTCGCTCGAGATGAAACTTTGACATAAAACAGAAAGTTGTTGACTCTAGTTTTACAATTTACAATCCATCTGACAATTAGTAAAATCAGATAAAATAGAAAAAGAAACTTAAATCAAAAGCTTACACACTTATTGTACAACCAGTTTAGTGATTGTGATGAAATTAAAAATGAAAACAGAAATTCTTACAAAAGATAGTCTTTCTTTTCTAAAAATCTTGTAACATTTTATAGTTGCACCTAAGGTTGGCACTTTGGAAACAACGACAATCAAGACAAGACCCTAAATACCAACCACTTGAACTAAACTCTCGTTTCTCAAAAATTTTTACTCTCTTGACGGTTCTTATCGTGGTATAGGTCTACTTGGGCGGTAGAACCAAGAAGTGCATGGAAAGTTTCTTAGTGTTCCGTCTTACACCAAACCTTTCTTTTTTACCACAGTCACATGTAGGGTCCCATTTTCGAGACGTCTGAATGAACAGAAACGAGTTGATCACAAGTAAATAGCAGGATGTTTACACACTTTAAGCCTCTTTGGTGTGCAATATTTTACACTGATATCTCATTGTACAGTAATACCCTTTATGTAGTTGGTTTCCCCCTCCAAAATGTCTAACGTTCCAAATATGTGACTTGAGACAGAACATAGCACCATTAAGACATGTACAAAATTGAGTAGATAACTATAAGTAGGTAGTAAGTAAGTTGTCTGTGTCTTTCCTCATACATTCTTTGTAGACATAAGGAGTATATGTGAACCCCTTCCCGAAACGGATTTCTGTATGCTGTTGGGTCCGACAAGTCCATGTCACGTTTGTGTAGTCGGAGACATTGTCGACGAATGTTCTGTCGACGACAACTACTCTGACCTGGTCCTCTCGTAGACACGTTACGGACACACGAAAACTAGGTGGTCGTAAAGTGTCTCAAGTTGGTGTACCTAAGGCGGAATCTCTCCGACCACTCGACCACTTCACCGACCTCACCGTCTCCACTTCAGACACCCCTTCCGAATCATCGTCACCTGGGGACACTCGAGCTAGATCCTTCCCCTTAATTAACTACCCTTTACTTTCCGGTACTCGGTCCTCTACTTCCCTTCCTTCCCGTCTACCCCCTCCCTCCCCAGAGCCCTCGACGGTCCCCGCGACACATATCCAGGATGAGACCAGTGATGTCCAGGCCGGAGACGTGTAAGGACGACCAGTCGAACCGACCCTAGGAGCCCCACTCCTGACGGTGTGGAATGACTCGTGCTCTTTACAGAAGAAGAGTACTGGGTGTAAATAATGGTCCTAAACCCTCCATCCAACTAAGAGATTAAACCGTCTGTCTACGTCCACTTATGTTAAAATCTCTTATGACGTAAATGCATCCTCAGCCTCCTGGTGTCCCGAACTAAGCATTTGTTCGATTTATGTTTCCGTCTCGTCTGGCACTCTACTCGGGCACTGTAAAATACCGCCCACTATCTGTTCTAAGAACGGAAATAGTAGTAGACCCGGTTCAAAACAGTTCAAGAGGATGTAGTAATCCAGTCTTGATAAAATCACAAGAGCAAAACATGAGGTGTAGAAGGATATTACAAATACTTTTAGGGAATTCTGAGACTTATTCGTTAAGAAATATTCACAGACACATAAAAAATTGAGGAAAGAGAGAATTTACACAATTTTCGTATCCGACAATAGAAAACAGGAATTTTTATATGACTTTGAGGACACGGAATGAAAGAAATAGATATATTTCCTCTATTTTTATCATGAACTTGAGGTCCTAAGAATACTTCTAACAATTTGTTCAATTATAGACGTTTTTGTGAATCGTTTTACGAATTTATGTATCTTTGTGAGTTATTTAAAAATCAAAATAATATTTGTTTTAGTTTAAAAATTAAAATAAAAAGTAAAGAGAAATAAAACTTAAAATAACGTAAAAGAAAAATTCGTCAAACGCCATATTTTATGTAACCTTATACGTAATATTCCCCCTGGTAAAAGTCCACAATTCATTCTTTTTGACACTTCTTGACAACATTTATACTCGACGCGAACTCATTCTCTACCACCTGGGTCCACCTGGGTTCAGACTCGGAACCCCCACGACCCTCTTGTACCCGTGGAACCAAGAACAAGGAGACGGTCTGGGAGATTCCAACGAAGTCTCTTTTACGAACCTGTTCACATAGAGAAAATAAATAAATAAGATTTTTCATGTTAAAAAGAAGATGTTCCCCAAAGGATTTGGTTTTTTCTTTATTGTTTTTTTTATTGTTATAACAGGTAACCAGATCAGATGACGGAAACTACAGTGACAATCCTCCCACTCGTAATTCTCCACCCAAAGTGAGTGGTCCAGAAAGGACGCCGAGTCTACCATTTCTCAGACGGACGTTACGTCCTCTGACCCAAACTAAGGACCAAACCCTTGTAGGGGACCACTTCCCGTACCGTTGGGTGAGGTCATAAGAACGGACCTCTTAGGGTACTCGTCTCTTCGGACCACACGATGTCAGGTTTGTCAACGTTTCTCAGTCTGTGCTGACTCTTTGAAGGTGATTCGAGGACTCGACCGTAGATGGGTAACGAACTCCTGTAGGAACTAGGTCCTACCTCCCTGGTGTGAGACGTTGAGTTGGGGAGGACGTGGCTGATGTGACGTGGTAATTAAGTTTAAAGACGTGTGAGAGAGAAATGAACCCTTTGTGTCTCAAGAGAAGAGACACGAAGTCTCTTCCAAAGAGAATGTGTAAATTTAGGTACGACCGTCTGACCTGGAACGTAACCACCTAATTTTGGTTTCCTGTAATCGGTTTCGGGTTGTTGCACTTTAGTTGTATTTCTCCATTCTTTTCCGTTGAAGAGAAGAGAACCTTCCAAATGTAAACGACAACTCTGTCGAAACCAGAGTTGACGTCGAACCGGTACCAGTAGGCCGGAAAGGGGTCCCAGAGGGTTTTATAAGACTGAGACTCAACAGTTCTTATAACCGAAGAGAGAGGGTAATAGAAGTTTCCGTAAACGTGATTCTGAAAGGTGACGTTTAAAACCTTAGGAGTATTTGTAGAGTAGACGAAGACGGGAGACGAAACCATTAAACTTTATATGAATACAACCCAGGAAGGGAACCTTACACTGGTACTGATTAAGTTGCGAGACTATTCACGGTAGTGGTATCTACATGAAGTCTTCCTAACACCGGAAATTAGATATTTTGACCGAACCGACTTTCTGCACATCTGTGAAACAATGAGCACAGACGAATCCTGAACTCAACCGCCTCGGTGCGTGAGGGACACTGAGTTCAAGTGGTCCGTCCCAGAGTATGGACTATGAAAGAATGAATCTTCAAAGGTAAGAGAATAACCAGGTCTTCATAGTCTCTAAGTTCCGTCTTCAAACCATCTCCAAACTCTTTGTTTGGTCTAGTTGTTTCGGTCGTCTTCCTAAACGGATGTTACAACAAACCAAACTGAAGTTTCCACCCTTCTCAAATTAAAAAGGGAGCGAAAAGCACCAATAGTAGGGGGAGGAGTAACTTGGAGACAGGCAGTGAACATTATTGTTGGAGGATCCCTCTGTAACCGGGAATGCGAACAATGTACAGCAAAAGTTTAGATGGAGAATTTTTTTGTTAATACACAAATAAAAACCGACACGACCCAGAAGCAACGACGTGCCCAAAAAGAGGTAAATACCATCCACCCCTGATGAGAGATCAACGCTACGTGTCCGAACAGGAACACCACCGAGGAGGACAGCGTCTCGTGCCCGAGATCCCGTGAGTCCTTAACACTGAGGGTCCGAGATCTCGTGTCCGAGTCGTCAACACCGTGTACACGAATCGACGAGGGACCGTACACCCTAGTAGGACCTAGTCCTAGCTTGAGCACAGAGGACGTAACCGTCCACCTAAGAAGTGGTGACTCGGTGGTTCCTTCGGACGGAAAAAAGGACTATCACAATATCATTTAGTTACTCTCTGTTTATACTAAGATTTCTCAAAATTCAGAGAAGGAGATGGCGGACTAAGAGATCATACGTTTTGTTTTTGTTCATTTTCCCGTAAAAAATGTTATGTACACGATTGTATTTTAGACAAAATATTTTATTCTTGTGTAGATAGATACAAAGAAGTTTTTGAAGATTTTAAGTTGTTAGAAACTACAGAAAGGTCCACCTGAAGATTTCCAATTCATTTATTGTTTCGAAGTTAAACGAGTAGATCTTTTACCCTTAGAGTAGATAGCATAGACAATTTTACTTTATTTAGCCTCTGGTCCAAACGTCAAAGGGGTACCTCTGTTTTGGTCAATTCGATGTATTGTCTACGGAGTCGATCAAATAAAATATTTGATTGAATCGAACATGTTCGTTTTGTATTGATTCCGATAAAGAACATTTACGGAGACTATTTGTATTTACTTTGAAATCAGTAAATTTACGGACTACAATATATTTTTTTTAGTCAAACTTGGTCAGGGGACGGTGTACCTTTGACGTCGACATTGTCGGGTAGGATACTTCCAATTCGTCGAAAGAGGAAGAGTGAAGGATTCGGTCTGAGAGTACCGGAGACTCGATATAGTAACAGTCCCAACTTCAGGGAACAAAGAAAGAGTTACTTTGTACATATAGTTAGTGCCAAGAGACTTAAAATAAATTATACAGGTTGGTAGTTCACCTAATACGGGTAAGTATCGTCCGAGGGTTTGAGTATTCTTATAAGTAATAATAATACCTCCTTTCGTCATACTGGGTCTACACCATCGATATGTGACAGAGTCATAGATGACAAGGGATAACTACGTCAATGTTATGTAAAACGTATATTCTGCATATCTAACATAAGGTACTTCGTCCAGATAAGTTTGTCCAGACTTCAGTACCGTAGAAACAGAAGATAAACGGGACATCTTACATTTATTCTCTTCTCGAGGGGACCACCGAGTGACGGACGGTTACGTCCTCTGTACCCTAGTTGGGGACTAGTCCCTTCTAGGGTGCACGACACCTTGTAGGTCCGGGTGTTGATGACTGAGACACGAGATTCGGTCGCTTGACATCGTTCTCTTCGGTGACGTTACTCTTCAGACGTATTGATCTATTTTTGGTCGTATCGTTTCTTGGGTCGTGTTGGTTTTTATTTATTTATTTGTTTTTATCAATGAGCTGATTATTTTAGGTAGAACCTGTCGTTCCTCTAGTTTCGTCAGTCAGGACTTCCTTTAGTTAGGACTTATAAGTAACCTTCCTGACTACGACTTCGACTTCGAGGTTATGAAACTGGTGGACTACGTTTCTTACTGAGTAACCTTTTCTATGACTACGACCCTTTCTAACTCCCGTCCTCTTCTTCCACTGTCTCCTACTCTACCAACCTACTATAGTGTCTGAGTTATCTGTACTTAAACTCGTTTGAGGTCCTCTACCACTTCCTGTCCCTTCGGACCGCACGACGTCAGGTACCCCAGAGTCTTAGTCTGTACTGACTCGATGACTGGATGTTGTTGTCAGATTAGGTGGTCCCTCTTCCACCTCTGCCTCAAATGACGGTGGTAGGGGTTCGTCCGACGAGGTACCTCTGGCTCCGGAGCCTCAGACCCCGTAGTCTTTGGAAGACACGTCTGTTATCTTTACCTTTTTACGTCGGACGAGAGGAAGGCCGGTCCGTACGACCGTGCGTAGGGACCCAGACACCTTCGAGACGCCGACATCCGTCCTACTCAATGGCCGGGAGGGGCGAGCGTGACTGGGGTATGGTCGGCCGCTCAGGGAACTTGTCTAACGCGCCCCGACCACGGTCCGTTGGCGGAGAGGTAAGGACGAGGACGTCCGGGGGACGAAGGACGCCCGTGCACCCCACGTGCACGGGGACGAGGCCCGGATGACATGTCGGGTCTCAGGGGACGGGAGGAGGTGCGTGTCGGGGTCCGGTCCGGAGGTCGTCCCACGTCAGGACCCCTTCGTAGGCCATCCACTTCAGAGCGGGTCTCACTACGACTATTGTCACAAAGTGTCACTTCTACCTATGGAATTCGCAGTACGTGCACGATTACGACTTAGTGGACGTCATAATGATCAATAACTACAGGAGGAAACTACAGGTAAAGTACGAGTCAACTCGAAAATTTGTAAAAAATTCAAAACACCACAAAGAGTAACGCAAACGACGATACTGTGACTGGACCCTATTGACCCCTACCCCTCCCCCGAGCCCCTGGGTGGGATCGGAGAAGGGATTCTGAGGTGTTCCACGGGGATCACGTCTTCCCGGAGCCCCCACCCCCCGCATCGACCCTCTGGTCGAGGTGCACCAGGTGCGTGTCGACTCCCGTGGGGGTGGGGGCAAAATCTCGTCCACTCTCAGTGTCGGTGGACTGCGGATGTCTCTACTGCGACCCACCGAGGTCGGGTGCCACTCAGACCCCGGGACCCCCGTTCCACATTCGACGTGAGAACATCCTCGACTCCCTTCACCCCGAACCCCTCCGAGGTTCGGGGTCTGGAACTTGTGGATGTCAGACGTGACATATTACCCGCGGTAGAAAGGAAGTTACACGACCACTGTGTATCTAACGCGAAAGAATTTTAACATAGGTGGCTTGAAGATACTTTTATTTGATTATTTATGAGTATGTTTGAAAATGCAGTTGTCGGCAGTAAGGTATCCCGAAATGAATATATCTGAGGATGTGTCTCATTTAATTTCCATATCGTTTTAATAAGTCCCTATGTTTTGTTCGTAGATTTACCCGTTTAATTTTTATTTTATTTCCATCACAGGGGTATCAAAGTCCTTTACCAAAACCATCGTAATTCATATATTTACAATTCTTTTTATAGACTAACCACGCGATTATTAATCAGTTTACCTTCTCAGTCCGTTTGGGTGACTTCACTTGATACTCCGTTGTTAAAAGTAACATATCGTTTTCAGATTTTAAGTAGAAAGAAAGAAAAAGGACATATCAAGTGTTTTTGTCTTGTGAATATACATCTTTTATTCATACGTACATATAAAAATTTAATAAGTTTCATTACTAAACACGTTGGCAGACTGAATGTTAGGTACGTATAAATTTCCGGTTTCTACAACCATGACACAAAATTAATTGGACTCCCAGGGGTCCCAATTTGTCTTCGGGTCCCCTTCACTGTCTCTGTTTACCTGGGAAGTGTCGAGGAACAGTGGACGTAGGAGAGACCTTCGGGCTCTTAGACGTAAAGTAGTACACTGTGTGTAGAGTCTTTACAAGTAAAGATACCGATTATTGACAGAACTCATAATTCTTCCCCTTTTTAGTGTAAAATTCTTCACCCGAAAAAGAGACAAAAGGTGTAGACTTTTGTTTCATCTCTCTGAGGTCTAGGAGTCTCGACTGAGTAGAAATGAACGTGAACCTCTGACTCCTGCTCGATTTCCTCCACGACTGACACTCGTCCGTGTCTCGGCAGGGGAGCCGAGGGCCTCCCAGGAAAGGGCCTCGGTGTGACCGACGACGGGTCCACTCTTGACCGGGTGAGTCGGTGAGGTCCAGGAGTCTAGTTACGAACCTCGGAGTTTAGGACGGACTCTGACAAATGTAGTTGTGTCGGGTAGCCTTCCGTGTTGGGTTCGGCGGAACAAGACTGTGTTTTGAGACAGGGGTGTCCGAGCGGTCCAAGACCTCACTGAAGAATGCACGAGTCCTAATAAGTACAGAACCTTCAAAACGTCTTTTAGTCGATACTTTGGAGCTCTCGGAACAAGGTGAGACCCAGTGTCGAAGTAACACTGAAGTTAGAGAAGAAATAAATACCAAGAACAGGTCAAAAGATGGAAAAGAAGTCAGTTAATATTAAAGACAAAAGGTACTTTTTACATGGTAGAGGGGTGGCGTATTTTCATACACCCGCACTTTCTCCATACAATCGTATTTATCGGGCCACCCGTCGAGGTCCACGGGCTCGGACGTTTCTTGACAATTTTTGAGTTCGTCCTTGTCTTGGTTGGACCAGTCTTGAGACCTTTTACTAGTTTCCTACTATCGTGGACTGACTTAGGACTGAGTGTTCCTCAGTTGACTTCCACCATTCTTTCGGACCACCTTTAGTTTGGTCAGTTAGGATTTCCTTTAGTTGGGATTTATAAGTAACCTCTCTGATTGCGACTTCGACTTCGAGGTTATTAAACCGGTGGACTACGTTTCTTGACTGAGTAACCTTTTCTGGGGTTACGACCTTTTCTAACTCCTGTCCTCCTCTTCCCCCACCGTCTCCTATTCACCAATCTATCGTAGTGTCTGAGTTACCCGTTTGAGGTCCTCTCTCAGCCCCTGTCCCTCCGGACCGTACGACGTCGGGTACCCAGTTCTTCTAGAGGTCCTCCTCCTTTACCGTTAGGCGAGGTCACAAGAACGGACCTCTCAGGGTACCTATCTCCTCGGACCGTCCGATGCCATATACCTCATCGTTTTCTCGACCCGTACTGGCTCGTTGATTTGTTGAGACTAAAAACATACGAAGGAGGAGTTCCTAACGAAAAGAAGAAAGACTTCAAGTGGGAGATTATGTATAAAGGCTTTTCTTTCCATTCACTATCTCAAAAACGAGATACGTAGGTATTTACAACAGAAAAATGAGAGTAAAATATATATCCCGAACTTACAGAATCAAATTTTAAGATATAAGTTCCAACAAAAGGGAACCCTATACCTTCTATGATGGAGTAACAGAAAGTCATGAATCACAACGGTTCTCCGAATTACAGGTGGACAAAGAGGAAAGAAATATTTATTAGACAAGGAAGGGAGACCCTTTAAAATTCTAAAAGTGAAATGGTGACTAAAGGACACAAACACACTCTCCAACCGAACGAACGCAATATTTAAGTTGAGTCGTGAATTAACCGGAAAAGTCAAACTTTTAGGTAGAGAAGGTAATAATGTGTGCAAGAAAATAACGAAGAAATTTATAAATAAGAAGTGTAAGAGAGGGTGACTGTGACAAAGATTAATCTCCAGCCATAAGACCAAAATAAGATACAGAGAGAAAATACTAAAGAGAGAGAAATAGGTAAACTTACTGTGACACCCTTTCATATGAAGAAATCGAATGAGATAGAGGAAAGAAGTTACAGGTAAAAGGAATCTATGTAAAAATAACTGTAAGAGGAAACCGAAACTCGTTTCAGAATAAAATTTCGGGACAAAGTGGTGAGATATTTGAAACAAAGAAGTCCACACTCAAGAGACCAAACAACTCAAGAAGAGTGAGAGGTCCGCTGAAACCTCAGTCCTACGTCTTAAAGTAAATAGACGACACACACAAATACGTCGGGACGACCACTACCCCTCCCCGACAACACTCGGTGTGAGTCGCAAAAGAGTATTCTGTTACCTGCAAGAACTGCACGGTAGACCGGCCAGAGGACACGTACGGGAGGCTCCAAGAAGGTCGAAATCGGGACGTCCCACGACGGACCCCGAAACGACTCAGGGTCCGTCTCCGTCTCGAGACCGAACGTCGGACCGGACTCGGGACTCCTCCCTGACACTCTCACCCCTGGTAGACTGGTGGAGACTGCATCGTAGAGGTCCTTCCGAAGACGTCTGAGGGCGACCCAGGGAAGGAGAAGGGTAGAGAGAGGGGAGACCCACCCCCTGTGAGACCCAGAACGACGCTACGAATCAAAACGACATTAACCGAATACGTGTTAAAGTAGAGAGTAGAGTAAAGAGTCCGACTAGGACAAATAGAATGTTGTATATCTCTAAGGAGTGTCGAAGACCAAAGAGAAAACATAAGTCAAGTCAAGCCAACGAGTCAACACAGGTTGAGAAACGCTGGGGTACCTGACGTCGTGTCGTCCGGAGGGACAGGTAGCGGTTCCGGGTCTCAAATGAGTTTGAGTACAGGTAATCAACCACTACGGTAGATTGAAAGAGTAGGAGACAGTAGGGGAAGAGGAGGACGGAAGTTAGAAAGGGTCGTAGCCCCAGAAAAGGTTACTCAGTCAAGAAGTGTAGTCCACCGGTTTAATAACCTCAAAGTCGAAGTCGTACTCAGGAAGGTTACTTATAAGTCCTGACTAAAGGAAATCCCACCTGTCCAACCTAGAGGAACGTCAGGTTCACTGAGAGTTCTCAGAAGAGGTTGTGGTGTCAAGTTTTCGTAGTCAAGAAGCCGTGAGTCGAAAGAAATATCAGGTCGAAAGTGTAGGTGTGTACTGGTGACCTTTTTGGTATCGAAACTGATTTACCTGAAAACAACCGTTTCATTACAGAGACGAAAAATTATACGACAGATCCAACCAGTATTGAAAAGAAGGTTCCTCGTTCACAGAAAATTAAAGTACCGACGTCAGTGGTAGACGTCACTAAAACCACGGGGGGTTTTATTTAGACAGTGACAAAGGTGACAAAGGGGTAGATAAACGGTACTTCGTTACCCTGGTCCACGATACTAGAATCAAAAGACTTACAACTCAAAATTCGGTTGAAAAAGTGAGAGGAGAAAGTGAAAGTAGCTCTTCGAGAAATCAAGAAGAAGCTAAAGACGGTATTCCCACCACAGGAAACGTATAGACTCCAATAACTATAAAGAGGACCGTTAGAACTAAGGTCGAACACGAAGTAGGTCGGGGTGTAAAGAGTACTACATGAGACGTATATTCAATTTATTCGTCCCACTGTTATATGTCGGAACTGCATGAGGAAAGGGCTAAACCTTGGTCAGACAACAAGGTTCAGGTCAAGATTGACAACGGAGAACTGGACGTATGTCTAAAGAGTTCTTTAGAAAACATAAAGAGAAAACATAATGTCACCCTAATATTTAAAATTGTAATAAAAGACACAATAGATCCTTAAACGTCGTTCACGTCGGACACACGTACGAGTCAGGACAGACTAAGAAACGTTAGGGGTACCTGACATTAGGAGACAGGTACCCTAAAAGGGTCCGTTCTTATGACCTCACCCAACGGTAAAGGAGGAGGTACCCTAGAAGGACTACGTCCCTAACTTGAGTGTAGAAGACGTAGAGGACGTGACCGTCCGTCTAACAATTGGTGACCCGGTAGTCCTTTCAGGTTTGTTGAGAAATCTATGGTTCTCAACACGACTTTTTGTTTTTGATCACTGTATAGACATTTTCAGTAGTGGACATCCTCGTAGTACATAGGAGTCAGTGAGTTGACACAGGTTGGGAAACACTGGGGTGCCTGACATCGGGTGGTCCGAGGAGACTGACACCTTAGGAGGTCCGTTCTTATGACCTCACCAACGGTAAAGGAAGAGACCCCCTAGAAGAGTTGGGTCCCTAACTTGAGTAAAGAGAACACAGAGGACGTAACCGTCCTTCTAATAAATGGTGACTCGGTGGACCCTTCGGACTGGAGTACCAATATCACTCCTTATTTACTATAGACTTTTATAGGAATCTTATAATAAATTAGTCTTTATTGATCCAAAACTTATAATAGGGAGTTTTTAATTACAGGTGGGTCTTTGAGTCTTACACTGGAACAAATCTTAGTATGTTATAAACGGGAAACACTAGTCGAATGAAATGAATCGTATTACAGTATTTCGAAGTAAGTACCACACCGTACACAGTCTTAAAGGATTAAAAATTCCGACTTATTATAAGTAAACATGCGTGTCCGGTGTGAAACACACAGGGAAGTAGATTACCCGTGAGCCAAATAAAGGTGAAAACCGACAACACTTACTATAACGATACTCACAAACATGTCCTGAAAACACACATGTGAAGAAGTAGACAAAACCTACACATAGATTCACCTTCACAACCAGTATAGCGTTGAGGTACTAATTTAAAGGTCTTACACCGACATGTTGAAGTGTAAGGGTGTTCGTTACACACTCCAAAGGTCAAAAAGGTGTAGGAGTAATTGAGAGCAGACACACAGAAAAAATAAAAAACGGTAGGCTCACCCACATTTAACCATGGAATAACACCAAAACTAACGTAAAGGAACTACTGATTACTGTCGTAGAAAAATACACGACCGCCGGTAGAGAAAACCTCTTTATGGAGAAATCTAGGAAACGTGTAAATTTTTTACTCCGAAATTGAACAAATAACAACTCAACATTCAGAAGAAAAATGTAAAAAAAGTATAAAGTCACAATAATCAAAATAAAAGAGGTTTCAGTCAAGATGAGTACAAAACTTTAAAATAGAAAGTACATTAAAAAAGGAAGTCTATATATTAAAGAGTAAATGTAGTAAGAGAACAGAATACAAGAAATTAAAGGTACTTACTTTTACCATATTAGAGTTTTAACAAGCACCTCGCGTGTCAAAAATGTTACCGAAATGAACGGCATAATAAACCTTTGACGACTACAAGACGTAATCGACCCGAGGTGAACGCGAAGCAACGACAACAAGTCAGTGATTCAGTACAGGCTGAGAAACGTTGGGGTGTCGTCGAAAGAGACAGGAACTGATTGAAGCCCTTAAACGAGTCTAAGTGCAGGTAACTGAATTACCACGGTAGGTTGGTAGAGTAGGAGACAGCAGGGGAAGAGGAAAACGGAAGTGAGAAGGGGTCTTAGTCCCAGAAAGGGTTACTCAGTCGAGAAGTGTAGTCCACCGGTTTCATAACCTCAAAGTCGAAGTCGTAGTCAGGAAGGTCACTTAGAAGTGTCAACGAAAGGAGCTTATGGACCCAAAATATTTTAACTCATTCGGAGGGTCTCAGACGACAGGGAAGGGTCCGTACGTCATCAGTTGGGTCCGGTTGGTCTTTTACAAGGAAAACGAGTCAGATCCAGTACTAGAGAATTATCGACGGGAGTTTTAGATGGTGACTAACATTTTGGAGTCTTATTTAATGTCAGTGGGTTCTGTTAATGGTATCACCAAGATAAGACCTTTTGTGAGTGGAGTAGTGGAGACTTCTTCACAATGAAAAGGAAAACTATCGAGACGTGAATACTCTTAATTTCCCAATTGGGTCCTGTATCGTGGTCGAGTCTCTCACCCTCATTTTAAAAAATTAAGAAGTCCGGTTCAGAAATTGGTGATTTGGTGTGATAGTAAGGGAGATTAATAAAATCCATTATCCACATTTTTATACAAAAACTCTACTACTCTATTTTAATCTTCCATTCAATAACCCAACCGGAAGTGTAGGTAGAGTCGGTGATTCTGTTTTTTAGGTGTTACTTTTTACCGCGGTTTCTCAAAGAATTGTTTTATTTCAATTACCTCTGAGATGTATTTAAGTGTGGTGTTTTGGTTACTCCAGGACTCCTTAAAGGGACTCTGTGGGTTTTCAGTCTACAAGACATCATGAATGACCTTTTTCTACGTTAATTCTTCTACCTAAAAAAAAAAAGTATGTTTACTTTACGGGGTCTTTAAGAGTTGTTGAAACAGAAGTCCCTTATATAGATACGATAAACTAAAACAGTAAAACTTGAAATTTTGAGTATTTAATTCTTCTACAAAAATAAAGAGACGTTACTAGAAGGCAGTGTTCCTAGCTAGTTCTACTGTAAGATTTTTCCGGACCTTTTCAAAAAGAGTTTACCCTTTGTGTCTGGAAGACGTTATCCTAACAAAGTAATGTTTAGATCCGCGTAAGAGTCGTCGAAAAAGAACGTCTTTACACATGGTAACAAAAGTAATAATTTACTTGCAATGAGAAAGTTGCAATGAGGATCGTCGTCTGAACATTCAAGATTAGTGTAACAACAAATCGGCGATGTAGGACAGGTTGAGAAAACACTGGGAGTATCTGACATCAGACGGTCCCTAAAGGGTCCGTTCTTATGACCTCACCCAACGGTAAAGGAAGAGGTCCTCTAGAAAGGTTGGGTCCCTAGTTTGGGTGCAGAGGATGTAACCGTCCACCTAAGAAATGGTGACTCGGTGGTTCCTTCGGTAGATTAGTGTATAAAATCAATTTATATCAACAGGTTAGTTCAGTTAGATATGACTTCCGAACCGAGGTTATAAACATTTTATCCCGATACTTAAGGACAGGGTAGACAAAGTACTACTAATACACTCTTATTTTATAATTCAAGAATACATTTTCAAACTTTTAAGATTCAATATGATTACAGAATTTAAACTTCATTTTAGAGAATGCATTTTCTTCTACTCCCTCTTCTCATAACGGCTTACAAAACAACCAAGACAGACGTCAAACGATTGACTGTATGAGGAAATGGGGTGATCTCCCACCAGACGAGTGGAGGTTTAATCTTTACTTTTGTATCTCCTAAACCTTTTGATACTAGTTTTGCATGGACAAATATGAAGTGGAGTATACTAAGGCAATGAATATTAGGATAGTGAAAAGAATATAGAGAAAGGGAAAGTCAAAAGCAAAGGAACCCTAAAGTAAAACGTTACTATCGAGCGATAATGTAAACATCCACGTCACGTCTGTGTCAACACTTACATCCAGATACCCTTTAATTATTACGTATTAAAATTGAATTTGGATTAAGAACCAAGATTTAATTGTGTCATAGTTTGTTTCTATTCATTGCACCCCGATCACACAATAGTAATTGTTTCATAGTATAACGAAAAGTATTTGTCTACTACTAAGTATTTAAACACTCATCCAACCTCTAACAAGCCTTAATAATTTCTCCGATTTAATGTCTTAAAAACACCGTAATCTTAACATCAACATAATGAAATTTTTAGTTAGGTCACTCAAGATCATCTCCACTATATTCTCTCGAACCTGAATCGTTAACTATGAATAAAGTTTTATATAATAAAATATTATATCTAAGGGAAATATAAAGAGAAATGTGAAGAATTGTGCATTTGTCATGACGAAATGTAAGAAATGGATCCGAGTGAACCTCAGCCAGATATAACTGACAGCAATAAGGGATTCATATCCATTGTGTAAACCCAAAAAATTAAAAACTTACAGGATATTAAACCCCAACTTTTGATCTGAGACCTCTGCTATATAACGTCGTTGAGACACAAGACAACACAAGACTCCTAACACAATCAACAGTGTCCAGACTGAGTTCAAAGTTCGAAAACAGAGTGAGGAAGGTGGGGGTCGCACGTCGACAACTATGGAGACGAGACAGATGAACGGAGAGGTGATGATCGAAAAATCGGACTAGGGGACCCCTGGGAGGGATCCGAACACAATTAAAGTACCAGTCGTTACCTAAAACCATTTTTAATATGAGTATATAACCCCCACTTGGGAGAGCACCAAAGGAACGATTAAAGGTCGACAAGACGCTCGGAAGACAAGACAAGAAACTATATAATTATACAGGAGGCTACATAGTCTACAGACGAGAGACCCGAGACATGTCATAACCTTACGTGAGCCAACTTTTCGTCGATTGAACGGTAGTGACGGACCAAGACGTGACCCGGGAGAGCGTAGAAGGGAAACGTAGGGACCAAAAAGTTGTTCATTCTCCGATCCGTCTAAAATATGAGTCTAAAACTCAGAATAAGGACGTCGAGTGACCGACAATCTTAAAGGGAATAGTTTATAGGTCGACGAAAGAGTCAGGATTCGAGACTAGAGAGTGTGGAACTGGTTGACTCCGACTTTAAGAAGTAGTGACAAAGGACAGAGTCAGCGACCCTCCAACCACTCGTAAGAGTGTGCCCTTTCGATGTTTACGTTCTAAGGAGTGATAAAGGTCACCGCCAAAGACTCGCATTCGAGAGAAAGACAAAGACTGACGAATACCTTTGCAAGGTCAAGGAAATTCATCAACCCTATAAACACATATAATAGGTAGTAATAACAACAATAGACGTACCGGTGAAGTGACGTGACGACAATGACCTTCAGAGAGACGAAAGGAGGACTCAGACAATCGTTAGTGAAACATAAACGGAAAAGGAAGAGAGTCGGAGACGACGAATTCTTAACTACCCACAATCACTAATTACTTTGTTCTATTCACTAAGTCTGAGAGCCCAAGAAGGGACAGGAAGAGAAGAGACGAAACTATTCGGACTTGATGGCACAAAACAAAACCAAAAAAAAAAAAAAAACTAGAGAATACAGGGGGTGCGACTCATAGAAGAGTCGAGAGGAAGGAAGATCGTAGATGAAGTGGGAGTCCAAGAATCAGAGAAACTGGGACTTTGATTACTTAAACGTTTATGAAGTCCCTCTTCGTCATCTGGTCCGTTCCGAACGGGTGGTCAGAGGGTGGGTGTGTCTGTGACGGGGAACTCACAAAGATGAGAAAGAGTCACGCTTCTAACAAGGGACCTTTCACCTTAACGACTCGTACAATAACGTTTGACAGAATGACCTAGGTCATAAAAAAAAGTAAAGGGTGAACATACAAGATTTAGTTGTTTCCTATCACTAAAACAGAGAAGACTAGGAACATCGCAAAATCTACATATCAACATACTCTAACTGTTCACATATATAGGTACACTCATGACAACACCAACAAGTCAACTATTCAACATAGGTTGAGAAACGTTGGGAGACCTGACATTGGGTGGTCTGAAGAGACGGGTACCCTAAAGGGTCTGTTCTTATGACCTCACCCAACGGTAAAGAGGAGGTCCCCTAGAAGGACGGGGTCCCTAGTTTGGATGTAGAGGACGTAGTATCCGCCTAAGAAATGGTGCCTCGGTGGACCCTTCGGGGTGTATTCGTGATGGTGTGAGTTATACATCTTTCGAAGGGAGGAGAGGGTTTCGAGGACGCACAGATGAACGTCAGTAAGAGTAGGTCGGAACACGATCCTTTGATTACTAGACAAGATACAGTTATGTCTCCTGGAAGTGTCCGTTATGCATGTCCACTTGAGGATGTCGTACAGGAGTCACCACGGATAGAACGAAGTGTATTGTATCACGAAAATTCCAGTAGGTTCAGCACAACATATCGTAATCAAAGAAGTAAAGGAAACTCTTTATAAAACACTAAAAGCCACCGTCCCGAGTGTATATAAAAACAATTTAAGTAGGAAGTTACAAAGTACTAAAATAACGATGAAATTACTATGAATCCCACAGGGACCACCGAGTCTACCATTTCTTAGACGGACGTCACGTCCTCTGGAGCCAAGCTAGGGACCCAACCCTTCTTGGGGACCTCTTCCCTTACCGATAGGTGAGGTCATAAGACCGGACCTTTTAAGGTACCTGACATATCAGGTACCCCAGTGTTTCTCAGCCTGTACTGACTCACGGAAAGTGAAGTGACTTACTGTGAATACAGTTGTAAAATAAAACAATTTCGATCATCATACATATGTACACACGAATCAGTGAGTCAACACAGACTGACTGACGCTGGGGTACCTGACATCGGGCGGTCCGAGGAGACAGGTACCCTAAGAGGTCCGTTCTTGTGACCTCACCCAACGACACGGGAGGAGGTCCCCTAGAAGGACTGGGTCCCTAACTTGGGTCCAGAAAGCGTAATGTCCACCTAAGAAATGGCAGACTCGGTGCTCCCTCCGGGTACCATCATACGACTGTATGTTAACTAAAATCTATAAACGGCACATGGAAGGAGGAACTACTTAGGTGAACAAATCAAGATCACCCAAAACCCAACAAACAAACAAAAAAAAAGACATTGAAGAAATCGTACAAGATGAATAAGGTATTACCAAAGATACTTATTTCCGTTACAATGAAGAAGGAAGAGGTCGACATACGACAATGAAGAGACAGAACGGAGTAATGTGCTTATTCTGGTGACAAGTTTACAATCCTCACTTCGATTTCCTCCTGTAGGAACTTAATAAGGTACATAATTCTCCCTCACAAGTTACAAACTGGTAATTTATATTAAATCGAGACCGAAAGAACATCTACGGGAAATAGTTGGATTCTATCTAGAAAAGAGATAAGAGTCAAACCTTTCTCAAAAAAAAAAAACATTAGTATTTCGATACAACATTAAACAGTTTAGGAACGTAAAACGTACATACATCCACTGTATAAAGTATATATATGTATAGAGGACGATGACATCAATGAATACACTTAACTGAACCAACAACAATCAGGATGGTTAAGTCTAAATTGGTGACCTTTTTTATAGTCATTCACAAAAGGTACAAAAAGATGAGATTATATGTATTTTATATAGTATATAAATTTTTTAATTTAGTACCCATGAAGAACATTAGATAAAAAATTTAAAGTGAAAAAAAAAAGAAAAAGTCAAAAAAAGTGGATATTACCTTATAGTAGACCCCTTTCTTTTTTTTGTGTTTTTTTGGAGATTTTGAGGGACCTAGTGATAACGTCCACCTAAGAAATGGTCGACTCGGTGTTCCCTTCGGGTGTGACATGTGGACTTTGATTGTGTTATAATATTTCGTTGATATGCAGTTATTTTCACTAAAACATAAATTTTTTTAAAATACGTCAACATACTATGTATTGGTTAGAAATCACTATATAGTAGAAATCATCAACGATCTCTAAATAAACAGGTCTCGACAAACATTCGTGTGTATATTTTCCCAACAAAAAAAAAAAAAAACCAAGAAATTTTTTTAATGAAATTTACGGGTGTGAAACGGACTCGGTATTATCAAGATTCATCAATTTTAAGTGTTATTAACACTCGTTTGGATTGAAAATTACACATCTTTTCTCACATCCCTCTACACAGTGTACGACTTGACCAAGTGAATACAATCTGCAAACGAGGTTTCCTAGAACAAAAAAAGACAAAACAGACGAAACGCACCGAAGTTGTCGTTGTCGAAAATTGTAATTCCTTAGGTGATAATTTGAGCGTCTGAACTTTCTACCAGGCGCTTCTTTAATACCGACATCAACTATTACTTTGACCACTTAAAGTGGAACTAAAAACATACTAACGTTGGTTCTATGGTCAAAAATATTAGGTACATTTACGATATGTATAAAATTCTCCACTAAAACGAACGAAGAGTCTTTCAACAGTGGAAATTGTAGCTAGTTTTGTCATTCAGGGTCAGTGGATACATATACACGATGATTTCGATCTGAACAAGAAAAAAAATAAAGACGGTCTACTCCGCTCCTGTCTAAAGCTCGGGACCATTCACCAGTCGTAATACGAATTGGTGATCCTCTTCGACCATCCCGACAGGAGGCATTAAACAAGTTTGTAGACCGATGGTGACAATTTATCCAATCTCTTCTTGTGTACCAAGAGTAAATTCTGTAACGTTTATAGTGGTACTACCTCTACCACTTTAAAATTCTTTCTGGTTATGACAAAACTAATATTAGAGTCTGTCTTTTTTTTTCTTCTTGCGACGTACGATTTGACTCTTAAGGTCACGGAATAAATATCTTTAAAGATAAGACAAAACATAAAAAAATCAAAAAAAAAAGAAAAAATTTCTTGTTCGTTACGTCTTTCCATTGACAACGGGAAGAAAAACAAAAAAGGGGTTTACTTTGGTTTGTAATTTTTCTTATTTAAATATATATATATCTCTCTCTCTCTCTCTCTCTCTGTCTCTGTCTCTGTCTCTGTCTCTCTGTCTCTCTCTTTCGTCAGCATTTAAATCCTTGAGAATGAAAATTATTATAGAAAGTGAACCTTTAAGTTTCAATGCAAAAACACGGTATTAGGGTAACTAATCCTTATTTACACATACACAAAAGGTTAAGCTGTCATTAATCAGCGGAAGATAGAGACATCTTGTCTACTTTCCCAAGACGATTCTCGACATTCTAATTAGGTCGACGAAGTTTACACACAACATGAACTGGTAAACGGTTTTTTCAGACTTCTATGTACTCGGTCGACCGTAATCCGACCTCCCACCCTTAGAGAGTCGACTAATCCTGAGCCTGACACTGTAAAAATATTTGAGATGAAAGTTTTACGGTTTGTTATTTTTTTTTTTTTGGGATGGAATCGACGAGATGTTAAAACGGTTCGTTACTATCGAGGTCTTTAAAAGTCGAATTTTATAGAGAAGAAACAAAAAGAAAAGAAAAAAAGGGTTATAGAGAAGACTAAGTATGATGAGCTCGGGGATCTTCAGTAAATGAAGATGAAAAATTTTTTCGGGTTTTTGGACGGATTCTCTTTTTTTTTTATCTATCGTTTCGATATAAAAATGGTCAATTCCTCAGAACCCAAAATTTAAATAACATGAAAGATCGATATTTTTTCTCCCTTCAATTAAATTCCATTCTTTGTACTATTTCTATAACTACAGTTTTTCAAATTTTAAGTACAATTAAAGTATGATAATGCAAATTTTCCTCTCCGGTTTAGATCAGTCTTAATGAAATAAAAAGAGTAAAACGGTCAGTACACTCATCACTGTAATGTGAGTCACACAGTCCCAAGGAAAATACGTGGCCAAGTAGATGCACGTCGAACACAGCCCCCCACACTGGGTGGTCCACACCAACACGTCGGGCTGTGAGGTGTCTCCGGGCACAGTGAGAGGAGGAAACTAAAGAAGGGTGGACCACGAGCGGCACCTCTGTACAGACTGACCGGTAAACGCAATAGACTCTTCGACAGTTTTCCGACCCTTCTAAACCCTTCTAAAGTTTTTGGACCGACTCGAACGGAAGAGTTCTTATTATGAAATACTGTGAAAATAGGAGAAGGGTTTGGAGTCTACAAACTAAAAAAAAAAAAAAAGGTGACAACTTTACCCGGTTGATCTTCGGATCCCTCCCAATCCTTTGAAACTTTTATATTTTTAGTGTCTTACAAAGTTGAAAGTGACTTAGCACCTGTAAATATAAAAGTTTAATATTCCACTGTCTACCCTGGACCGAAATGATATTTGTCCTATATTTTCTTCTTAGAGTAAATTACTGTGGACCAAAAATCAACAAGAGAATATACTTATAAATCGAAAGAGATAAACATAAACAAAATAAATAAATATAATAAAATTATCCGGTACGTCAATGTACCGAATTTTTAGTTTCATATTTTACATATTTCGTTTAACAGAGTACAAGCGGGTACTCACGAGGTCCAAGGAGTCGGACTTCGATTTGTGTCAATTCTCAATAATTATGAACCCATCGGAGTAGTGAGACCGGTCTAATCGTTTATTTTTGTGTCCTGAGGATTAATTTACAGTCTAACTTTTTTTACTTATGAAGAAATCATATTAACACAGGTTTCATGACGGACCCTATGTCCATGTGACCTTTTTTTTTGAACAAATAGAGTGTAAGTTTAAATCGGTCACCGGCCATAAAATAGACCGTTTGGATTAGGAGAGACTCTTAAAATGTGTTATATAAAAAAAAAGTAACAGAAGACGGAGAGAAGAAAATGTATTCGTCGTCGTATGGAATGTGTGACAAGACATGGACGAAAAAAATTTGAGTTATGATATTACTAGTAAGATGTCTTATTAGTTCTCTAAAGAGAAATAAATGGTATTAAATGAGTCGGTCTTGGAAGAACCATATGAACACCACTCAATGATATAAAACGAGAAGATTTGTTACTATGTTACTTATTAGAAAAATTTTTTAACAGAGGTTAAAAGAAGGTCAAAATAATTCTGTATTAACTGTATATTGTAACATAAACGAACTCACGGTGTATTACTAAAACTACATACATATGGGACATAACGTTTCCCTAATGATATTATTTACATCAATTGTAGATAGTGAAATATATCAATGTTAAAAGAAAAGAACACTACTTTTAAATTTCTAGACGACAGAATCGTTGAAAGTTTATATGTCATACCAAAACAATGGATATCAGTTGTAGTGTAAGATCCTGACAAATAGAATGTTGACCTTCGACCATGGAAATATGGTGGAAGAGTGTAAAGGGGATGGGAGGTGGGGACGGAGGTCATTAATGGTTAGACAAGATTCTCAGACAAAAAATTTTTAGGATGCATATTCACTCTACCATGTCATAAATAGTAAGAGACAGACGAAACAAGGTGAGTCGATTCCAGGAGTTTTAGATACGTACGACAACGTCTACTGTCCTGATGGAAGAAAGAGCACCGATTTATTAAGGTAAGCATAGATGGTGTAGAGGAAACAGGTAAACAGGTGACTACTCACACGTGTTCTTAAAGAGAAACCAAGAGGGGTTGTGTATGGAAATCTAAAAAAATCTACTTTCAGAAGGATTGTCTCCTCTTCCGTTACCGTGGGGTGAGGTCGTGAGAACGGACCTTTTAGGGTACCCACATCCTCGGACCATCCTGTGTTCCTCCTTCTCAACCTGTGCTGACTCGCTGAAGTGAAAGTGAAAAGTGAAAGTATGTAACCTCTTCCTTTACCGTTGGGTGAGGTCACAAGAACGGACCTCTTAGGGTCCCTGCCCCGTCGGACCACCCGACGGTAGATACCCCAGCGTCTCTCATCCTGTACTGACTTCGTTGAATCGTCGTCGTCGTCGAAGGATTGTCTACACTCCACTGAAAAGTAAACAATAAAGTTAAACGAAGAGGGACTCGTAGAAAAGTATATGGATAACCGAGAAACATACTAAAGAAACACTTTCATAGATGAGATCATGAAACGGGTAAAGAGTCAACCCAACCAACCAATAAATAAATAAATAAACCGATAACTTGAGAAACTAAAGAAATACATAAAAACAGTAATTCGGTAATAGTCTCCATACGAAACGTTTATAAAATAGGGTAAGTCATCCGACGGAAAAATAAATTGACTAACAAAAGAAACGATCCGTCTTAAAAAAAAATTAAATTACATCAGGGTAAACACACCCAAAAAAAAAAAGAAAACGAAAATAATAGACACGAAAACCACAGTTTAGTTTGTTTTTAAACGGTACTTACAGTTCTTCAAAAAAAAGGATACAAAAGAAGATCCTTAAAATAACAAAGGCAAGAATGTACATTTAGAAATTAACTAAGAGTTAACTAAGAATATATACCATATTCTCAAGTTAAAGTAATAAAAGGTACACCTATGAGTCAAAGAAGTTATGGTGAATAACTTCTCTAATACAAAGAGGGTAACATGTAAGAACCACGGTAAAAGTTTCTAATCAATATACGTATATAATCAATATGTACGTAGTCAAATAAATACCCCAGAATAGAGACAGAGTGACAAGACACACAGATAAAAATACGGTCATGTAATGATAAAACTAATGACATAGAAATATATGTCTTATTTATATGTTCCGACATATAACAGTGGGACGAAGAAATTGAAGATACGTCTCATGTAGTACTCTTTGCGACCTGACCTTCTTCGTGTTCGACCTTAGTTCTAACG